>WAAF01017928.1:377149-766640 GCA_013400475.1 Tricholaema leucomelas | reverse complement strand
GCCGAGGCCGGGAGCTCAGGTGCCGCCGAGGCCGGGAGCTCAGGTGCCGCCGAGGCCGGGAGCTCAGGTGCCGCCGAGGCCGGGAGCTCAGGTGCCGCGGACGCCTTCGTCAAGCCCTAGGCCACGGCGGTTGGTGCAGGCAGCGCGCAACAGCGCCGCCTATAGGGCGCACACTGGTCCCAGTCCGGCGCTGACCGTGGCGCCGGCTCGACCCGCGCCGCTCACAGCCTCAAGCCTGCAACACAGACACTCACTCGCACCTCTCCTCCACCCCACGCACACACTGCTCACACATACAACAACAAAGCACATGCTACACCAACTCATAACACAAATGCCTGCCCTGAAACACAATCCGGGGGGGGGGGATTCAATACCACACCCATTGGCCTCCTACGCTCAACACTGACCACCACACACTTGCACTCCTCACTTCTCATGCCCGAACTCCAACAACCACATTCAACACCTGCACCAGCTCCACAGAATCACCACAAAGCTGCTATGTTGGAATGGACAACAGACATTTGGAGCAGCAGCTGAGGCTCCTGGGGGTCTTCAGCCTGCAGAAGAGGAGCCTGACTGCAGACCTCAGTGCTCTCTGCAGCTGGAGACAGGTGGCAGTTGGGCTCTTCTCCCATCTAACAAGTGATAGGATGAGAGGAAATGGCCCCAAGTTGCCCTAGGGACGTTTAGCTTGCAACTTAGAAGAAATTTCTTCCCTGAAAGGGTTCTCAAAGCCTGGCACAGGCTGCCTAGGCAGGCAGTTGAATGCCCATCCCTGGAGGTGTTTCGAAGAGGCAGAGCTGTGGTGCTGAGGGAGGCCTGGGCCAGCACAGCACTTGGCAGAGTTAGACCAAGGCTGCACTGGCTGCTCTTCAAGGTCCTTTCCAGCCACAACCATCCCATGATTCCATGACTCTAGCTTCTGAGCAGAGGTCTCCAGCACCATCTGAGATAACTCTGCTGAGCTGGCAGATAAGATACAGACCCTCTGGCACCTGGACCTGAGCCATCTCTGCAGCCTTTAAGACATCCCCATTTAGGCAGCTGGCTCCTGTCTGTGGTGTGCACAGGGTGAGGTTCACCACCTCACTTCTAGCTAGAAGCACTTCTCTGCTAGCCTTTAGAAACATCTTAAGGAATGACACCTCCACAGGGCTGCCTCCTGCTTAGGTTACTCCAATATGGCTTTGGTGGCCATTTGCTGTCCAGTATGGACCCATACTTCTAATCTTCCCTTTTCACCTTCTCACCTTTCCACCTGTGCCGCCACCTGTGTGCACCGAGATGGGGAACGAGTGCAGCTCACACCACCTCAGGCACCAGATTCATCGGCATCTTTCCCTGCTGTCCTCTTGGCTCTGCTGGAGGTAGAAGTGGAAGCCCATGCATGTGCAATGCCTCTTGGGCAATCTCTACCCACCATAAATCTCTAAATACCCAAAGAGAAAAACCAGGAGGGAGGTGTTCGGGGATGTGGTGTGGCCTTATCACATTCTTCACGTGTTTGTTGTGCTGTGTTTGTGTTCCTGGGCTTCTGCTCACGGGAATGTTGCTGATAAAACCCTCTCACTTTGTGTGTTTTAGCTGATGCTCAGACAGCAAGGGCAGCTCTGGATTCCCATGGGCAAATGCTGATCCAAACCTGCTCCAGCAGGGCTGCTCCTGCTCCTTCTTAGAGCCATTGCATCTTTGGCAAAGCAAAAGACAACTCTGACCACTTGCCCCTTGTACCCAGAACATGAAGAGACCTTTGCTCCTCAGAGGCCATCCTGGAGCTGCCAGGAAATGCTCCACTGCCATTATCTCACTGTTTGCCTTGCAGACAGTGTCCTTGTTGGACAATTCTCCTCGCTGAACTCCCCTCATGCCTCCTCAGGGACACAGAAAGCCCCATGCCGTGCTGACGCTGAGGGCAGCAGCATGGCGTGGAGCCTGCAGGCTGTTTCCCACAGATCTGTGCATTCCTCCCGTGCCCTGCAGAAGGGACCTACTCACCACTACAACCCCCATACGCAGAGCTGCAGCTCAGGGGGAGCGCTTGGGAAGCCAGCCAGGGGACTTCCCCATGAATGGAAAGCAAGCCAAGGAAACCTGCTCCAAGGCCGGGTACCCCCTGTCACGATGAGTTATTCCATGCAGCTTCTGGTGCAACCCCTCTGTGGGCTAGTGCCAAGCCCCCTGGGTCTTGCCCAGGCCCACATGGTTAGCAGAGCTGTGCACACGTGGCACCATGAAATCTTCCCTTGAGGCAAACTCACCCAGGCTCTGGCCAGTGTGGTCCCCACGCTCTGCAAGGTTTGCCAACTGCTCACCCCCTCAGGGGTTATAGGACAGTATCTCCTTCCCAGCTCCAAATTCCCAGTGATGGTATCTGCTCCAAGCTGCTTGTAGGCCATGTGGCCTGAGATGGCAGCCAAGAGCCCAGTGATGGGAAGTGGCAACTGTGCATCCAGGACAGCTCCTGGCCTTCACCCTAGGGAGGATGATGAGAGATGATTCTGTGATTCTCATGGGAGCATCTGGACTCTGGCCCCATCCCTTTAAGCTGTGTTAAAGTGATTTCTCCTTCACTTTTCATAGAATGAAGCATTAAATGGTGAAAAATAGCAGTGGAAGTGATGATCAGGACAGGGAAGATTACCCCAAGCCCTCCTAAGAGCCACCTCCCTGTCAGTCCTCCAAACAGGCTGAAAATATCCAGGACAAAATCCAAGGGGCAAACTGTGTGCTTCCAAAACAGTGTATCTTAAAGTTCACCTGGACTCAGAGTGATCAGACTGGGGCAAATTCCTCAGAAACTGATTTTGCTGTTTGCATGTCCACATCCATGGCCAGTCTGTTGGCACTGAAGGACCCTTCCCAGAAGAAGGGCTTCCTCATGCTGCCCTGTGAGCACAGACAGGCTGGTGGTACCTCAGTGATGGGATTGCTCTCTACAGCGCCTAGAAGCTCATCTGGAGAGTAGGTCATGCAGAGCACCGTTGTGTTGTCATGGTGTGAAGGCAAGGGAAGACAAACAGGAAATGTCAGAAGTGAGAAGAACCTTGAAAATGAAGCTGCTGACTATGGTTTGACAGCATGGCACATGGTGAGCACCACAAGAAGGTAAGTCCAGTGGAGAGCTACAAGGATCACTGGGGATTGGAACACCTCTGCTATGAAGAGAGGCTAAGAGGGGTCTGACCGATGTCTGTAAATGTCTGAGGGGTGGATGTCAAGAGGAGGGTGCCAGGCTTGTTTTGGTGATGCCTACTAATAAGGAACAATGGGTACAAGCTGGAACCCAGGAGGTTCCACCTGAACATGAGGAGAAACTTCTTTGGTGTCAGGGTGCTGGAGGCTTAGAGGAGGCTGCCCAGAGAGGTTGTGGAGTCTCTTCTGGAGACTTTCAAAACCCTCCAAGAGGCATTCCTGTGTGGCCTGCCCTGGATGACCCTGCTCTGGCAGGGGAGGGCTGAACGTGATGCTCTCTGGAGGTCCCTTCCAACCCCTACCATTCTGTGATTCTGCAAGGCTGCCAGGGCAATGGGTTGGCACAATGATGTCTCTGGAGTCCATCTCTGTGGCAGGAGGTGACTTCCTGGAGGACAAGCCACTTGATGGGCTCTGACACTCATCAAGACATCTCAAAGGGCAGTCAATCCTCTCCTGCTTGCACTGCTGCAGTACTGGCACTAGTGCTGCCTCCTCCCTTGCCAGCAAGTTGCCCAAGATTATGGGATGTATGGGCATGCCTGGCAGAGCCTGCAGCATGGATGGGATCTGGGGTGAGCCCGTGGGGGGCATTTCTGAGTGATGAGCTCTATGGAACAGGCAAAGCACTCCTCCTGCTCCCTGTCTGCCTGCTGCTCCTGCAAGACCTCGTGGTCCTCAGAGGAAGAGCAGGTCAGTGTCGTCCTGCCAAGGGGGAACAGCTCCAAAGCTTTGCTAAACAATGGAGCCTCTGGGGGCAGCTGGAGGAGGTTCGTGCTGTTTGGAATCCCTTAGCTGACATCTGTGCACAATCCAGAGCTGTGCCCACTGCCAGCTTCCTGAGCAGACCCAGCGCACCAGCAGTCTCCAGGAAACATCCAGGGCCTTGAGAACAGCATGTCTCCGGGCGGTGACCCCGGGCAGCTCTCAGAGCTCTCCCTGTGGTTGGCACCCATCTGAGCAAATGCCACAGAGCTAGGCACTCTTGGCTCCCTTGGCATTCACCAGGGTGAAGCAAGAATTTCCAGTGCCTGTCTGTGAGCTGAAAAGCAGGTGAGATGATCTGCTCCCTAAAGCGCCCATCTCTTCACACCGGCTGCAGAAAGACTTTGTGTGCTGGACTCAGGTGGAGAGCTCTAGACTGTGCTGGGCTGTGACCAGCTATGGGACCCTCAACACCAGAGAGACATGGACCTGCTAGAGCAGGGCCAGAGGAGGCCACAGAGGTGATCAGAGGGCTGGAGTACCTCTGCTACAAAGAAAGGCTGAGAGAGTTGGGGCTGCTCAGCCTGGAGAAGAGAAGGCTCCAGGAAGACCTTAAAGCTGCACTTCGATATCTGAAGGGGACCTGCAGGCAGGCTGGGGAGGGACTGCTCAAAAGGGCCTGTGGGGACAGAAGGAGAGGCAATGGTTTGGAAGTGGAGCAGGGCAGAGTTAGGTTGGACATCAGGAGGAAGTTCTGCACAGCAAGGGCGGGAAGAGACTGGCACAGGCTGCCCAGGGAGGTGGTTGAGGCCTCATCCCTGGAGCCGTTCAAGCTCAGCCTTGCTGTGTCCCTGTGCAGCCTGCTCTAGCTGGAGGTGGCCCTACTGCCTGCAGGAGGTTGGACAAGATGCCCTTTAAAGGTCTCTTCCAACTGGATGCCATCTGTGAATCTGTGATTCTGTACCACTTCCAGTGATCATTTCAGGGTGTCCAGCCCACAGCCCCAGCTTTACGTGGAGTCTTTGCACTCAGAGAAGCTTGCAATAGAAATTATTCCAAACAGAAATTACTCCAAATGGCTGTGGAGAGAGCAAGGCCCCTGCACATCACACACCACGGCTGAGGGGGCAACTCCTCACCACTGGTGTGGCCTGCAGTGAAAGCCTGAGCACTTGGACATCACTTTACCCAGGAGAGCTATATTGGCATGGAAGCAGCCTCAGCTTCTGGCACCAGCCAGGGAAAGAGGGCTCTGCAGCCAGCATGCTGCTAGCAGCATCCATCCACAGGATGGGCGTGAGAGATGAATGGGGCTGTAAGGGATGGATGGTGGTGATAATGCTGGGACATGGGACTGTGCTCCAGACACACAGCAGAAGCTCCAGAGGGACAGGGGAAAGCACATATTTATCCACAGAGAGAGAGAGAATGAGGCCTTGGGAGAAAGGAGCAGAGTCTGCCTGGGCAGTGAGGCTGCAGAAGCCAAAAGATAAAAATTTGACTTTCCAATAGCAGACAGAGGAGCTCTTCAAGCTGAGCTGAGGAGCCTGAGCACTGTCTCAGGACCTTTTCTCATTCAGCTCTGGTCATGACAACACTGAAGGTACCCAGGAAAGACTCAGGGCTGCACTTTGGCCTGCCAGCAGACTTCCTGTAGCCTGGAGAAAAGAAGGCTCCAGGGAGATCTTTCGGTGGCCTTTCAGGCACTGATTGGGGTGGGGGTGGGGTGTGCATGTTTGAAATTAAAACGGGGAGAATTGGACCAAAGAGAACTTTTTTGCACCTGGCTGGATGCATTCCTCCGTGATCTGTGCTAGATTGTGTGGTCCTGCTGTGGCAGGGCAGTTGGACTCAATGATCTCCTTGGGTCCCTTCCAGCCTCTAGTATCCTGTGCACCGAGGGTGGAGAGAGCCTGACCCAGGCTGGGCAGAGAGGCAGGATCTGCCCCATGGCTGGCACCACTGCAGGTCAGGGTGTATGGGGCTATGAGCAGCCTGCTCTGGTTGGGGATGTCCCTGCTGGCTGCAGGGGTTGCACTGGATGAGCTTACACTGCCTCTTGCAACTCCAACTATTCCGTGATTCTACAACCACCTGGCACAAGCCCTGTGGAGACCTCAGCACCTTCCCCAGTGCCCTGTGCTGATCCCTGACTGAGGTGAGCAAGCCCCTCGTCACTAAAGCCAACCTGCACCGCTGCTCTTTCCATGCTGAGAAAGAGATGCAAACATCCAGAAAGTCAAACTGCAACCCTGCTTTCTGCAGCCCCAGAAAGTGCTGTGCAGCAGATGAACAATCACAGAATTGTTTGGCTGGAAAAGACCTTAAAGATCATGGAGCGCAAGCATCAACCCAACACTACCATGGGCACTAAAACCTGTCCCCAGGTGCCACATCTCAGAATCACAGAACCTTTCAGGTTGGAAAAAACTTCTGGGATCACCAAGTCCAACCAGTAACCCTACTTCCAGGGATGGGGACTCCACCACCTCCCTGGGCAAACTGTTCCAATCCCTGACCACTCTTACAGCAAAAAGTTTTTCCTCCTCTCCAACCTCACCCTCCCCTGACATAATTTCAGGCCATTTCCTTTCTTTCTATCACCTGAGACTAGGGAGAAGACACCAATTCCCACCTGGGGTGTGTGTGTGGTTTGTGCGGTGAGTGCCTGTTGCGCGCTTGAGGCTGCGCCACCGTCAGGACCAGGGCCGGGGGCCGGTGTGCGCCCTATAGGCGGCGCTGTTGCGCACGCTCCCTGCACCAACCGCCATGGCCTAGCGCTCGACGAAGGCACCCGCGGCACCTGAGCTCCCGGCCTCGGCACCGACCCTGCCTTCTTGCTTCACACAAACCTGAACACACACACTGTTTCCTCATCACACACAACGCAAAACATTTGCCTCTCTTCCTAACACTTCTGCCTGCACGCAGGACGCACTCACCCACACCTGCTTACAGCTTCCCCTCAGAGGCATGGAGAGAGCAATGAGCTCTGCCCTCAGCCTCCTCTGCTCCACACTAAACACTCCCAGCTCCCTCAGCTGCTCTTCCCCAGCCCTGTTCCACAGACGTTTCCCCACCTTTCTTGCCCTTCTCTGGACCTGCTCCAGTCTCTCCGTGTCCTTTCTGGAGTGAGGGCCCCAAAACTGAAGGCGTGATTCAAAGTGCAGTCAGTGCCCAGCATAGGGGGACAGTCCCTTCCCTGCTCTCGCTGGCCACACTAAGCTGGGTTAGAAACTGAACCACAGCACGAACCTGCACAGTCATCCACAGCACCTGCCATGACCATGGACTAGCTCTGGGCAGGGCACAGAGGCTACAAGCCCTCACCACAGAAGCCACCCTCTTCTCCCAGCAGTCTGAACATTGCCAGCTGTGGCTGAGGTTTGTGCATCTGCTTTGGGGTTAGCAGCACCAAGGGGTGCAGCCCATGTGCTGCCTGGTACCAGCTTCCAGCCCTGCTCATGTGGCCAGGGCTACTTCCTGGTAAAACGGCCTCATAAAACAGCACTAGAGCTTCCCTGGGCAACACATGCAAACAGTTCTGAGCTAGGTAAAACACCTCTCTGTGCCCCTGGGCCATACTCCTTCTGCTGGAAGTCATCTGAAAATAAACAGAAACATCTTACAGCAAGTAGGAATGCTCTAACTATGCTGAAAAGGATGAGGGTGGGGAGACACTGGCACAAGCTGCCCAGGGAGGCTGTGGCTGTCCCCTCCCTGGAGGTATTCAAGGCCAGGCTGGATGAGGCCTTGAGCAGCCTGGGCTGGTGGGAGGTGTCTCCACCCATGTCAGAGGGTTGGCACTGGTCCCTTCAAACTCAACCTGTTCTGTGATTCTTTGAGAACTGCTTTTAGGCTGAACTGGTGAATGGTCCAGGTCTGAGGGCTCTTCTATGTGCTGTGTGCTGGAGTTGGAGGTGCTTGGGCCACAGAAGTTACTGCACAGACACTGGGTGCAGGGCCCACAGTGCCTGGGGGGAGCCCTGTGCCCAGCAGCCTCAGTGGGCTGAGGACACAAGCAGGATGAAGTCTTTGTTGGAAGTGGCATTGAATTGTGAGCTATGATTTGATTTGATTTGATTTATGAGCACTTGCTTGTGGCAGTGCAGCCTGGGCAGTTGCCCAAGGGCAAGCCCCTGCTCCTCACATGCAGGGGACTGCTTTGTCCTTCAGAGGCCCAGCCCCAACTAAAACTGGTTTTCAGTGTTTGCAATGAAATGGGAATCCCTTGTGCCCTGGTTCTGAACATCAGCAGCATCACTGCTGCCCTTGACACTGGCACTGCTGCTGCTGACAAGCCATGGCTCTGACAGCTGTGTGAAAAAGAAGTGAAGCTGAGAGCCCTGGGGCTGAGAACCTGCAGAAGAGCAGCCCCAGAGGGGAGATGAGCAATGCTCAGCAAGAGCTAACAGAGCTGTGGGGGGCAAGAGGCTGGGGCCAGACTCTTGTCAGTGGTGCCCAGGGACAGGACAAGGGGCAAAAGGCACAGATTGGCACCCAGGAGGTTCCACCTGAGCAGGAGGAGAAAGCTGTTTGGCATGAGGGTGCTGGAGGCCTGGAAGAGGCTGTCCAGAGAGGTTGTGGAGTCTCCTTGTGTGGAGAGCTTCCAAGGCCAGCTGGGCATTGTGCTGCTGGGCAAGCTGCTGTGGGTGCCCTGCTTTTAGAAGATGCCCAGAGACCCCTTCCAACCCCAACACTGTGATTCTGTGAAGTGTGGAGGGCTCCTGAGTCCAGGCCTTATGGCAGTCTTCTCCTCCCTACTCTGACACTCCTGTGCCCGTGGGCACAAGCGTTCAACTCCTAGGCTGAATTTTCTCTTTGCATTGCACTGAGTCAAGAACAAAACCCAGTGCCATGGAGAGCTGCCCTGTGCCTACAGTGTCTCACCAGAAGGGCTGTCATGCATCCTGCAAGGCTGCTTTGCCTGTGAGGGGTCTGCAGCCCCAAAACAAGACCCCAGCTGAGCTCCCTCAGCTCACAGAGTTCTGTAGCTCAGTGCTAGCCAGAGCAGTGTCTGTCCCAGACCCAGATCTGCTCACGTGGCATGGCACAGCCTGCATGCCCTTTGCCACTCTGCACTCTGCCCACCCTCCAGAATCACTCCCTCCCTAGCACAGACTCACAGAGCTGTCAGGGTTGGAAGAGACTATGGGCAGGGACATGTCACACTAGATTAGGTTGGCCAGAGCCACTTCCAGCCTGGCCTTACAAGTATCCAGGGATGAGGCTTCCACCACCTCCCTGGGCAACATGTTCCAGTCCCTCAGCACCCTCACGGTGAAGAACTTATTCCTAACGTCTCATCTCAATCTCCCCTCCTCTAGCTTGGATCCATTCCCCTCAGTCCTATCACTACCTGACACTCTAAAAAGTCCCTCCTCATCTTTCTTGTAGCCCCCATCAGATACTGTAAGACCACAATAAGGTCTCCTTGGAGCCTTCTCTCCAGATTGAACAGTTCCAACTTTCTCAGCCTGCCCCCATAGCAGAGCAGCTCCAGCTCTGATCTTCCTCTGCTAAAGGCCAGTGGAGCCAAACTCTCACTTTATCCTGCATGTGCCTTGTGGATCTGTGGGCGCTAGGCAGGTCTGGCTGTGATGTGTCACCCCCAAGAGGCTCTCATGGGGACACCTGCACCCTTTGCCAGCAGCTCTGCAAGAAGGCATTGGCTTCTGTTGCAGGTCACTTGGATGTTCTTGGCTGTTGCTGCCGGCTGGAATCGTGTCCCAGTGGCGTTCATGGCACTGCCTGATCTTTGTCTCTCTGCTTTTGTTACGTTTTAGAAATGCAATAAACAAAACCTTTCCAGAAGAGAGGAAACATGGCAGGGATCTGAAATGGAAAATGAGCACAAACTGGACCTGTGCCTTTCTGTTGGCTGCCAGAAGGAGGGGAAGGACAAACCCCTACGATGACAAACACTGTTAATGAGGTGGGGAAGGTTCTCAAACAGGAGAGCAGCAGCAGTAGGCAGAGCCAGCTTGCTGGGCTGGGACGGTCCTGCTGCCCAGTGTAGTGTCCTTGCCAGCTTGAGTTGGCAGAGGGAACATTCAGTGAGTGGGAAAGGCCACAGAGTGACCTAGCAGGGCTTCGGGAAAGGTCCCAGACTGCTGGCAGAGGACTTGTGCCCATGGGGTGTGTTCCTGCTGCAGCAGGGACCAATCTGAGGCAGAATATGGAGCAGACCCATCCACTGGGCGGGTCATGCCCTGTCTGCTGTCCCTCTAAGCCCTAGGGCTGTGGGTCTGAACACTTAATAAGGACACATCTGGTGACAGGACAACGGGTAATGGCTTTGAGCTTGAGGAGACTGAAACTGGATCTGAGGAAGAAATTCTTTACAGTGAGAGTGAGGAGACACTGGCATGGGTTGCCCAGGGAGGCTGTGGATTCTCCCTCTTTGGAGGTGTTCTAGGCCAGGCTGGATGAAGCCTTGAGCAAGCTGGGTCTGTGTCCCTGCCCATGGCAGGGGATTGGAACTGGATGAGCTTTAGGGTCCCTTTCAATCTAAACCATTCCAGTATTCTATGATCCTATGGTTTGGCAACCTGCAGCATCGCTGCCTTTGGCTGCCTGGGAAGGCTGAAGCCAGCACAGGCAGAAGAGCTGCTGCAGACCTTGCCACCCCCTGCTCAAAGGCTGGCAAAGCTGTGGGGAGTGTGTGCCCAGACACCTGTCTCTCTTCCCCCTTACTGGCACAGGCAGGGGCCAGAGTGCGGTGTGCCTGCTGCAGAGAGATCAGCCATGCCCTGCTGTCCCACACTGAGAGATCATCTAGCCCAACCCTCTGCTTAAGCAGCACAATGCCCAGCTGGGATTGGAAGTTCTCCACACAAGGAGACTTCACAACCTCTCTGGGCAGCCTGCTCCAGGCCTTCAGCACCCTCACTACAAACAAGTTTCTTCTGCTCAGATGGAACCTCCTGGGTTTCAGTCTCTGCCCATTGCCCCTTGTCCTGTCCCTGGGCACCACTGACACGAGTCTGGTCCCAGCCTCATGCCCCCCACATCTCCTTCAGCTCTTGCTCAGCATTGCTCAGATGCCCTCTGAGGCTGCTCTTCTGCAGGTTCTCAGCCCCAGGGCTCTCAGCCTTTGCTTCTCACAGAGCTGCTTCAGGCCCTTCAGCAGCTTTGCAGCCTCCATTGGACTCTCTGCAGCAGTTCCCTGTAACTCTTGAACTGGGGAGCCCAGCTCTGGGTGCTCAGAGTGCTCAGCAGTGCTGGGAGCTGGACTGTGACTGCAGAGCACAGGCTGGACTGGGATTTGCTGTGATGGAATTCCATCTGCACTGTGTTCTACTCCCCAGCTGCCACTGTGGACCAGTGCTGAGTACTGTAGAGGTCTCCGGGGTGATCTGAGTTTCTGAAAAATGCATTGCAGCAACATTCAGGCCACAGACACCAGAACTAGAGACCAAGAGTGGGGCAGAGGAGCTGCTACAAGCTGGAAGTGGCTACAGCCTACAGTGAAAGGCTCTGCTTTAACTCTTCCCTCTGGAAGTTTCAAGAATTCTTCATTTCCCTGCTCCCAGATCTGACACAGCCACATCTGGGATGTTCTTCAGTCCTCCATTGGGCTTGCTCAGTTCTGTATGGACCAAGGGATCAGGCCATGTAGTCACAATCAGCTCAGGACTAGCATGGACGGTGCCCTGCTTGGCCCCTCTGTAGCTTGGTACAAATGGGAACTCTCTGGAGCCAGAAGACAGGGCCCATGGCTTGGCAGTGTGCTGCAAAAGACACAGGCACTTGTCTGGAATGAGGCGTGAGTGGACGACGGGCCCAAGCTTGGGAGCAGCCTGGGCTGGATCACTTCAGCCGTCCCATGGCAGCTGTGTCTGTTTTAGTGAGCAGCTGAAGGCTGGGCTGATGAGAGGACACACACCACAGACTCATAGAGTGGCTTGGGTTGGAAGGGACCTTCAAGAGTTCCAACCCTTGCCATGAGCAGGGACACCTCCCACCAGACCAGTTTGCTCAAGGCTTCATCCAGCCTGCCCTTGAACACCTCCAGGCAGGGAACAGCCGCCCTGGGCAACCTGTGCCAGGCTCTCCCCACCCTCACTCTCAACAATCTCTTCCTCATCTCCATTCTCAGTCTCCCCTCTTCCAGCTCAAAGCCATTGTCCCTCATCCTGGCACTCCCAGCCCTTGGAGTCCCCAGTTCTCCTGCAGCCCATTTAGGTACCATAAGGCTGCTCTGAGGTCTCCCTGCAGCCTTCTCTTCTCCAGGCTGAACAGCCTCAGCTCTCCCATATCCTGCAGAAAGCCCCAGGGCCTGCAGGAGACACACCACCACACCACAGGGGTTCATGGTTCAAGCTCATTTATCTCTAGAAATCCGTAGGATATGGGGATCAGCATCAGCCTTTGAGTCTGATGCACTGCAGTGACCTCAGTGACCAAAGCAGCCAAATGTTTGCCTGCTCTCCACCCACAGGACATTGGAAGGTGAACTCATAAAGAAAGGAAAAACCCCAGAGGGACCTGAGAGTCTAGCTAAGGGCAGAAAGCTTTGTGGCTCCAAGTCCAACAGACATTGCTTCCCTCAGGCACTCAGGAGTGCCCTGACACAAAGAGCAGTGCACCAGACCTGATCCTATCTCCAGCCTAAATGCTGTGGCAGAAGGCTCCATGCCAGAAGCCAAGGCTGTGTCAAAGGGAAAGAAAAACTCGTGGGTCCTTCAGACAACTGAGGGAAGCATGGTGATGACAAACCATAGTGCAAGGAAGATATCAAGACACTTCCAGAGACACCAGCAAATGGAACATCCAAGGCTCATTACCCGATGGCTTCATTTTTCACTCTAGGATCACTTCTGTCATGTCATAAAATCCCTTCCATTAACTTATCAAGCTCCATCTAGAAACAACAGAGGCTCCTTGCCCCTGCTTTCCTGTTTGGAAGGTTGTTCAAGAGCAGCATTCTTCTACCAGCTAGAAACTGTAATGAATCCTCCAGGCTGGATTTATCTGCAGAATCAGCCCAGCTTACAGCACCAAGCCTGGGACTGAAAAAGGCCATGCCTGGGTGAGTGCAGGTGAGCTCAGTGCAGGAGGCAAGGCTTGGCCTCTTAACTGGGCCTCCAGGTCCACCTGCTACTCTCATCCTTGGTCCCTCTTATTTCAGTGTCCACGACCCACAACTCCCTCAGTCACCTGAGACATCAGTTCCCTGTCTGTGTGGGAAAGGACCAGGAGACAGGAGAGCTTTTGTTGTGGATAATGCTGGTGTCAGAGAAAGAAATGCTCCTGACAAGCACTCAGTGCTTCCATGTGGAATCCAGATGCACAGAATCAAGGATTCATAGACTGCATCAGGTTGGAAGAGAACCTTGAAGGTCATCTTGTCCAGCCTCTCTGCAGGCAGCAGGGACACCTCCAGCTAGAACAGGCTGCACAGGGACACAACAAGGCTGAGCTTCAATGTCTCCAGGGATGGGCCTCAACCACCTCCCTGGGCAGCCTGTGCCAGTCTCTCCCCACCCTCACTGGGCACAACTTCCTCCTGATGTCCAACCTAACTCTGCCCTGCTCCACTTCCAAACCATTGCCTCTCCTTCTATCCCCACAGGCCCTTCTGAGCAGTCCCTCCCCAGCCTGCCTGGAGGTCCCCTTCAGGTACTGAAATGCCTGGAGCCTTCTCCAGGCTGCACAGCCCTAGTTCTCTCAGCCTTTCTTTGTAGCACAGGATCTCCAGCCTCTGATCATCTTCGTAGCCTCCTCTGGACTCTGTCCCACAGGTCCATGTCCTCCCTGAGTTGAGGGAATTCCTGTTGCAGTATCCTTTTAGAGAGGCTGAGCCTGCTTGGAAAGGACACATGGAGAGCTGCAAGCCAAGATGTAATGAAGTGTCTCTGTTGCGGGTTTATTTCTCTACCCTGGCTAGATCCTATGGAAAGCTAAAATGTTAGCTATGCTGAGAGGAGAGATCTCCCCAGTCTCATCAAAAGCAAGGAAGGTCACCACCGTCTCTGCTGCCTCTGAGGGAATGGTATTCACAGATTCATACGTTGGGTTGGAAGGGATCTTCAGGATTATCCATCTCCAACTCCCTGTCATGCCCAGGGACACCTCCCACCACCACAGATTGCTCAAGGCCTCATCCAGCCTGGCCCTGAACACCTCCAGGGAGGGGACATCCACAACCTCCCTGCGCTACCTCTTCCAGGTCTCACCACTCTCACTCCAATTTCTTCCTCAACTCCAGTCCGAAGTTGCCCTCAAGCTTCAATCCATTCCCTCTTGCTCTGTCATTCCCAGCCCTTGTCAAAAGTCCCTCCACAGCTTTCTTACAGGCCCCCTTCAGGTACCGGAAGGCTCCTCTAAGGATCCCATCACCAAGCCAGAGCTCACATCCAGAGCTTCAGGCCTTCTCTAGGCACAAGCAAACGGACTCTCAGCAGCAAAGACCTCATCAGATGCAGCCAGATTCAGCAAGACAGAGGAGTGCCAGACTGGGTGGCTCAGAGCTCAACCCTGGCATCACCACTGGACATGCAGATGGGACAGTAATGAAGAGACAGAAGGTGAATGGCACAAGGGATACACATCCAAATGGCTTTCTTAGTGCCTCATGCCTCAGGTGTGCTGGAGCTCTCCAAAGGCTCCTGGATAAAGGGCACCTGAGTCACCATGGATTTTCATAACATTTCTAACAGGTTTGCTCACTGAAAGCTGTTGAAAGGTTGTAGAATCACAGAGTCATGGAATTATTAAGAACAATCATCCAGGGTGGAAAAGACCTGGAAAAGAAAGCAGAGTCCAGCCCTTGACCCAGCACTGCCAGGGCACCACTAAGCTGTGGCCTCAGCACCACATCTACACAGCTTTGAAACACCTGCAGGGATGGGGACTGCACCACTGCTCTGGGCAGCCTGGGCCAGGCCTTGACGATCCTTCTGGGGAAGAAATTGTTCCTCATGTGAAACCCGAACCTCCCCTGGGGTTACTTGAGGCCATTTTCTCTTGTAAGATCTCTTGTTCCTTGGGAGCAGAGCCCAACCCCCACTCTTCAGGGAACTGTAGAGAGCAATGAGCTCTGCCCTCAGCCTTGTCTTCTCCACACTGAACACCCCCAGCTCCCTCAGCTGCTCCTTCCCAGCCCTGTTCTCCAGACCCTTCCCCAGCTTTGTTGCCCTTCCCTGGACCTGCTCCAGCCACTCAATGTCCTTCTTGGGGTGAGGGACCCAAAACACAGTGCTCAAGCTGTAGTCTCACCAGTGCCTAGTATAGAGGAACAATCCCTGCTCTGCTCCTGCTGGCCACACCACTGCTGACCCAGGACAGAATGCTGGTGCTCTTCTTGCCCACCTAAACCTCATTACCCCTGGACCTGCTCCAGTGCTTCAATGTCTTCAAGATGAGCCAGCAGTGTGCCCAGGTGGCCAAGAGGGCCAATGGCACCCTGGCCTGTATCAGAAACAGTGTGGCCAGTAGGACAAGGGAGGTTATTCTTCCCCTGTACTCAACACTGGTCAGGCCACACCTTGAGTACTGTGTCCAGTTCTGGGCTCCTCAACTCAAGAGAGATGTTGAGGTGCTGGAACGTGTCCAGAGAAGGGCAACAAAGCTGGTGAGGGGCCTGGAACACAAACCCTATGAGGAGAGGCTGAGGGAGCTGGGGTTGTTTAGCCTGGAGAAGAGGAGGCTCAGGGCAGACCTCATTGCTGTCTACAACTACCTGAAGGGAGGTTGTAGCCAGGTGGGGGTTGGTCTCTTCTGCCAGGCAACCAGCAACAGAAGAAGGGGACACAGCCTCAAGTTGTGCCAGGGGAGGTCTAGGCTGGATGTTAGGAGGAAGTTCTTCACAGAGAGAGTGATTGGCACTGGAATGGGCTGCCCAGGGAGGTGGTGGAGTCACCGTCCCTGGGGGTGTTCAGGAAAAGCTTGGATGAGGCACTTAGTGCCATGGTCTGGTTGACTGGATAGGGCTGGGTGCTAGGTTGGACTGGATGAGTTTGGAGGTCTCTTCCAACCTGATTGATTCTATTCTATTCTGTTCTAAGTATGCACACATCCCTTATGTTTCTGGTTCAACATAAAACTTTCCCTAGTTCCTTAAAAATCTGCAGATTACAGGTCTGTTTAGTAGTACAACAATCAAGTTCTGCCCCCAATCTGCCAAATACTTTCAACATTTTCCTCACACAGAAAAGAGAATGAAGAGATAAAGCCTAATCAAGCTGCCTCTACCTACTGTTCTCAGTTGTCCTCTTCTGTTCTACCAAAAATAATACTATTTCTCAAATGTGCTCATGTGTCAAACATTAGCCCTCTTACTCTTCCAGAGCTTTGCAACTCCTCATCTGCCCTGGGCATTGACTGTCAGATAGATGACTCTTGGTTGTACTACCTATAGTCCATCTTCTACTCTGTGTGATGTTAAAAAAATTATCCTGAACCATTTTATTACTCAACAACCAGCAAATTATATCCTACTCATCCCATAATGAAAAGTATTTCTGTAACTATAAAATGATGGTCCACACAAGAAACAAAGGAAAGGATGTAGGAAAGTGTGTATTGTTTAGCTAAAAGAAAAACATCAATTACTAAACTAAAACTGTCATATTTTAAGATGGGTTGTCACCTCCAACTTAGCTGCCCAGGGAGGTGGTGGAGTCACCAGCCCTGAAGGTGTTCAAGAAAAGACTGGATGAGGCATTTAGTGCCATGGTCTAGATGACTGGATAGGGCTGGGTGCTAGGTTGGACTGGATGATCTTGGAGGTCTCTTCCAACCTGGTTGATTCTATGATATTCTATGATATAAGGTCTTTCAGTGAGAGAGAATCTGAGTGTTCAGAGATAAGGAGCAGAGGGTAGGTTTGCTTGAATGAAGGCATAAGGCAGGGCCTTGTGCTGGGGGCTGTGCTGGATCAGGAGACAGAGACATTGTCCTTACAGTCTTCTCACTGAGTGCCACGAGAAAGCAAGCTGCTGTGGAGAGCTGGAGCAGGACATCCTGACACTGAGTGGCTGCACGACACAAAGGGAAATGCAAAGCCATGTTCATGGGGGAAGGTCCTCTCCTCTTCGCAGAGAAGGGCAACAAGGAAAAGCAAAGGACAGGTGGAATGGAGTGGGACTCTTAGCTTGGAAGAAGACAGAGGCATGACAACTCAGCCTGGAGGGTCAGAAGGGGCCCAGGCAGTACCAGCAGGCATGGCTGCTCACTGCAGGAACAGGGCAAGGGCTGTGAAGTTTTCAAGTGCCAGGCTTAGTAAAGATGAGAGATTTTCTCACCCCTGGTGGACCTCTTTGCTGCAGGATGTGTTCAGAAGGCACTCAGGTGCATTCATGAAGCAGAAAGCCACCATGAGCTGTCATACACAGCCATGCTAGAGCCGGTTCAAGGAGTTTCTGAGGCGCAGGTCCTTACAGAACAGACCCACAGTGAGAGGAGTCCCTGAGCACTTTGTGCTCTCCCCTGGCCGTGGCTGGAGACCACTCCACTAGCCTGACCTATCTGACACCACACAAGGTGGCCATGCTGTGGGGGCTGCCTGTCAGCTCTGCTTTCTGGCAGGCTGGGTGCTGACCGGGAGGAGGAACAGGTCTGATTCAGGGCAGGGTGGAAATCTGTGGCTCTTGGGACCTGGCTGAGACTCAGCTTGCCCCGCACAGCTCCAAGGCTGAAAGGAGCTGTCCAGGCCCTCTCCACATGCCCCTGCTGCCAGGGGACCTTGGTCAGAGCTCCTTGCTAAGCCATGGCATCTGAATCCCTGCCTCCTTCTGGCAGGGCTTAAAAACTCTGTAAAATTAACCACATTAGACCCTGGCCTAAACAAAGAAGAGCTGAGGCTGCCAATTTCACAGTCATCCCAAAGAGCTCTTACTGGGACGGACACAGATAAAGACCTCCCCATTGCCCACTGGAACAGGGCTGCCTGGGGGAGCTGGAAAACATCTTACATGGGCCAGAGACCAGAGACCCAGGAGGTTGGGGCTCTACGCCCACCTGCTGCAGCCTCACATGGCAGGCTGGGAGCCCATCATCAGCCAGCCCTTGGTGCCACAGTGGGAGGGGCAATGGGACACCTGGGAATGGGCCCACGAGGGCGACACATCACAGATTCACTGAATGGTTTGGGTTGGAAAAGCTCTTTAAGATCATTCAGTCCAGGAGCTGAGCAGCAGCTTTATTGATGCCCAAAAGGCCCTCACAAGCTCAGAAATTTCTCTTTGCTCTATCAAAACCAGCAGAAGGTTTGGATGTTTTGCACCTCCACTGACTGGGGTTGTTCAGCCTAGAGGAGGCTGAGGGCAGAGCTCATTGCTCTCTACAGCTCCCTGAGAGGAGGCTGCAGTCAGGTGGGGGTTGGGCTCTGCTCCCTTGTCTCAGGTGACAGAAGGAGAGGAACTGGCCTGAAATTGTGCCAGGGGAGGGTTAGGTTGGAGATGAAGAAATATTTTTTTGCTGCAAGAGTGGTCAGAGATTGGCAGAGGCTGCCCAGGGAGGTGGTGGAGTCCCAGTGCCTGGAGGTGTGCAAGAAGGGTGTGGCCATGGCACCTGGGGCCATGGTTTGGTGGCCATGGTGGTGCTGGGCTGCTGGTTGGACTGGGTGATCTCAGAGGGCTTGTCCAACCCAAACCATTCTGTGGTTCTGTGATTCTGTGACCGAGGGGCGAATGCAAAGCTGAGGGACCTGACTGTGTGAAGATCACAGGATCACAGGATATTAGAGGTTGGAAGAGACCCAAGGAAATCATCAAGTCCAACTGCCCTGCCAGAGAAGGACCACACAATCTAGCACAGATCACAGAGGAACACATCCAGACAGGCCTTGAACGTCTCCAGGGAAGGAGACTCCACAACCTCTCCACGTACATGCTGCGGGCATCAGCAGCAGGTAGGCTGATCCCTGGGCAGGGAAGCATAGCCCATGCTCAGGGGTTGGCTCACTGCTTCCTGATGGGCCAGGGGTGCTGAGACCCTTCCCCTCCCTGCCACTCTTGTCACCATCCAAAAGGGCTCCAGGACCTAACTGCAGCCGCAGGCTCTGGGGATGGTCAGCCCCAAACTTTCTGCCTGGTGTGCAGGGAGGCAGGGTGCTGAGTGGTGTAACCATCAGTGGCACAGCAGGAGAGAGGAGATGTGCATCTGCCGAGGGGCAGCTCCTGGGTGCCAGAACCTGAACCGAGGCTTTAAGTGACAGCCAGGCCTGGCTGGGGACAGGAGCAGAAAGCAGACACTGGATGGAGCAGCCAGCCAGGAGGGGCAGGAGTGCCCTTGGGCACACACAGGCAAGTGCAGGAAGCAACGGTCCCAGGAAGGGTTTTCTTGCTGTCTGAAGAGCCCTGCCACATTCAGAGCCAGCCAGCCGGGGCACTGCCAGCCTCACTGTCTCCTGCAGACCAGCCATGATCCCATCCCTCTTTCAGGATGTCTTCATCCCTGGAACCCCAGTGACAGAGCACAAAGAATCATGGAATCACTAAGGTTGGAAAAGACCCCTGAGATCAAATCCAACCTTTTACCCAGCAACCCCATGGCCACTAGGCCCTGTCCTGACATGTTCCATCTGCTCATTTTCTAACACCTCCAGTGATGGGGACTTCACCACCTCCCTGGGCAGCCTGTGCCAATGCCTGACCACTCTCGCAGCAAAGAAATTCTTCCTATTCTCCAACCTGAATCTCCCCTGGCACACCTTGCACCCTCCCTGATGCTTTTCAGACCTTTTCTCCCCTGGCTCAGGTGAGTTTGGTAGTGTTCTTCAGCCATGGGGTCTCAGGGACAAGCTCAGAGCAGGGCACTGAGGCCACCAAAGCATACTACTTTTTAGATGCCTGGCCACACATTCCCTCCTTCATCTTCTCCCTGGCAGCAGTTAGCTGCTTTTCCCAGGTAAGCTGAGCCCCAGCACTGCACCATGTGCAGGATGAGGTCTTTAGTGACCTGCTGTAACAGCTGCACACAGGAGGTGACTAGGCTATGGTTGGACTCAGCGATCTTCAGGTCTTTCCCAACCTGCTGCCGAGATCCGTGCCCTTGGGAGAAGTACAAGGAAGAGCTGAGGGCAAGCCGGGAAGGGTGGGCACTGCCCCGGGGGACACTCTTGCACCTCCCAAGAATAATTCCTGTCCTACTCAGGCCAAGTTTCTCTCCTGTCACAGGAAGAACCAGGGTCAAACACAGAGCACTGAGGTGTGGGGCACACAGGGGTGACTGCAAGGGCCATGTGCAAGGCTGAGAGCACCACACACTGCTTCATCATATCCCAAATCCTGATCCAGGACCTGTGACGAACCTTTGAAGTCCCCAGTCTCTACTCCATGCTACCGTGGGTTTCTCTAATCTAATCACTGATCTTAGGTAGGATTTGTGCAAGTTTCTAGACTACAAGGATCTCAGCAGCATGCTGCAGGGTGGAGCAGGGGGAGCTGTGTGCTGGCAGAGGCAGGGATGCTGCAGCTGCAGTGGAAGAGTGAAATTTCAGTCAAAGAAAGAAGGCAACGAAAAGAGATGAATGCATCCCTCTGGTCAGCAGGTCACATTTTCCTTCAGCCAGAAGCTGAAGACAACCTTTCTGATGCAGACTGCCACGAAGGTGCTGTCAGAGGGCTGGAGAACCTCTGCTGTGGGGTCTGAGAGACCTAGGGCTGTGTAGCCTGCAGAAGATAAGGCTCCAGGGAGACCTCAGAGCAGCCCTTCAGTACCTCAAGGGGCTCCAGGAGAGCTGGGGAGGGACTCTGGACAAGGGCTGGGAGTGCCAAGATGAGAGACAATGGCTTTGGGCTGGGAGAGAGGAGACTGGGACTGGAGATGAAATTCTTGAGAGTGCTCTCACTGGCACAAGTTGCCCAAGGCGGCTGTGGCTGCCACCTCCTTGGGGTGTTCAAGGTCAGGCTGGACGAGGCTTTGAGCAAACTGTGCTGGTGGGAGGTGTCCCTGGGCATGGCAGGGGGTTGGAACTGGATGAGCTTTTAGGTCCCTTTCAACCCAACCCATTCTGTGGCACTGCTGCCATCTGCTCCCAGCACCAGGTAGAGCTACCTGTGCAGGAGCAGAAGCCACAAGGGCTTCTCTCTCCACTTCCCTCTGGTAGCCTTTGTGTCACCTTAAGCCAGTTTGAAAGCAGAGCTGGGGACAGATAGTGAGGGATGAGGCCACGGCTGCCGAGTGGAAACTCCATCGATTCCTGGTGGCAGTACCTTGCCGACACGAGGAGCACCTCAGGCCCGGGGAAATCTGGGTTGTATCAGCTCTTGTAAGCAAGAGTTTGGAAAGGTTTACAGAAAAGTAAAGTAAACAGAGCTGTGAGTAACAAAAGAGCCCCGTTTATGCATTCTTTGATTCACTGTAGAGCGTGGTGTAAACTGACTTTTTACCCAAGCATTAGGCAAGATTTGGGCCCCCGCCATCCTATAATAAACAGTGACATGGCTATATTAAAATATTTACTTAATGCACTGAAGTGACTTATAGTATGAGTGGCTACTCAATAGGATGGCCTAAGTGTGGAGGCGTCAGGTGCCATCGCCTGTGTAAATATTCTGTGTGCACTTGTTTATAGGAAAGCCCCATCTGGATTTGGCTAAAGGCAGCAGACACCCTGCTGACCCCGGCACTGCTGGTGGAAAATCTAACACAAGTGTTCACTCATCCCTAAGTGCCAGCTGACAGACAGAAGGGTATTGGCTTTTCTCAATAGGCAGGGAAGGGCTTTGCGGCAGCTCCCCGAGATTTACAGCATCCTGTGGGCCAGCAGCAGAAGGGTTTTGCCTTCCTGCCCGTGGCCCTTGGCAGGAAGGAGACGTCAGGATCAGAGAACCATAGAATTACAGAACCATAGAATCACAGCATCATAGAATGGTCTGGGTTGGAAGGCACCTCCAAAGCTCATCAGTCCTCTGCAGTCAGCAGAGACATCCTTAACTGGATCACAGAATCATGGAATCACAGACTCACAGAATCATAGAATCATAACATCAAATAATCACAGAATGGTCTGGGTTGGAAGGCACCTCCAAAGCTCATCAGTCCTCTGCAGTCAGCAGAGACATCCTTAACTGGATCACAGAATCATGGAATCACAGACTCACAGAATCATAGAATCATAACATCAAATAATCACAGAATGGTCTGGGTTGGAAGGCACCTCCAAAGCTCATCAGTCCTCTGCAGTCAGCAGAGACATCCTTAACTGGATCACAGAATCATGGAATCACAGACTCACAGAATCATAGAATCATAACATCAAATAATCACAGAATGGTCTGGGTTGGAAGGCACCTCCAAAGCTCATCAGTCCTCTGCAGTCAGCAGAGACATCCTTAACTGGATCACAGAATCATGGAATCACAGACTCACAGAATCATAGAATCATAACATCAAATAATCACAGAATGGTCTGGGTTGGAAGGCACCTCCAAAGCTCATCAGTCCTCTGCAGTCAGCAGAGACATCCTTAACTGGATCACAGAATCATGGAATCACAGACTCACAGAATCATAGAATCATAACATCAAATAATCACAGAATGGTCTGGGTTGGAAGGCACCTCCAAAGCTCATCAGTCCTCTGCAGTCAGCAGAGACATCCTTAACTGGATCACAGAATCATGGAATCACAGACTCACAGAATCATAAAATCATAACATCAAATAATCACAGAATGGTCTGGGTTGGAAGGCACCTCCAAAGCTCATCCAGTCCTCTGCAGTCAGCAGGGACACTCTTAACTAGATCACAGAATCATAGAATCTCATAGAATTACAAAATCATAGAACCATAAAATGCTCTGGGTTTGAAGGGACCTGCAAAGCTCATCCAGTCCAACCCCCATCTGCATTCAGCAGGGACATCCTCAACTAGATCAGGCTGTCCAGAGCCCTGTTGATTCTCACCTTGAATATCTCCAGGGCTGGGGTCTCCACCACCTCCCCAGGATGCTTGGGTGTGTGTAAAAGGGCTCAGACTCCCCCAAAATCCTGCCAAAGTCATGGTGGAGGACTGTGCCACTTTGGGAGAAGGTAGGAGGTCAGGTACCTGGAGGTGCTTAAGAAATGTGTGAATGTGGCAATTTGCGACATGGCCATGGTGACCTTAGGTCAATGGTTTGACTCAGTGATATCAGAGGTCTTTTCCAACCAAAGCAACTCCATGATTCTGGGTTGCTCTGACCCATCTGGCCACTCTGAGATGCTAAGCAATTGAGGAGCCACTCTTTCCTCACTGGTGCCCAGTTCCAGGACGATGGGCAATGAGCGCAGGCTGGAACCCAGGAAGTTCCACCTGAACAGGAGGAGAAACAGCACCAGTCCAGGCTGGGGGCACAGGGCTGCAGAGCAGCCCTGAGGAGAGTAACTAAGGGGTGCTGGGGGTGCAGAGTTGGAGATGAGCTGGCACTGAGTGCTGCCAGCCCAGCCCCAGCCTGTCCTGGGCTGATCCCAGCAGTGTGAACAGCAGTGGCAGGGAGGGGATTCTGCCCCTCTGCTGAGAAGTCCCTGCAACACTGGGGCAGCTCTGGAGCCCTCAACACAGCAGAAACAGGGACCTGCTGGAGCAGGCCCAGAGGAGGCCACAGCAGTGCTGGCAGGGCTGGAAGGGCTCTGCTGTGAGGCCAGGCTGAGAGTTGGGCTTGGGCAGCCTGGAGAAGAGAGACCTTCTGGAGGCCTTGCAGTGCTTCAAGGGCTGAGCAGAAAGCTGGGGACAGAGTTCTGAGCAGGGCCTGTGGTGACAGGACAAGGGGAGAGGGTTTGAACTGACAGAGGGAGATTGAGAGTGGAGAGAAGGGAGAAATGTTTGGCCCTGAAGGTGGGGAGAGCCTGGCCCAGGCTGGGCAGAGAGGTGGGAGCTGCCCCATGGCTGGCACCACTGCAGGTCAGGGTGTCTGGTGCTGTGAGCAGCCTGCTCTGATTGGGGATATCCCTGCTGACTGCAGGGGTGGGGCTGGATAAGCTTTAGAGGTCCCTTCCCACCCAAACCCTTCTGTGACTGGCTCCAGGCTGACAGCCACTGTTGCTCCCTGTCTCTATCACCAGCACCAGCAGCAAGCAGAATTTTCAGCAGTGTATTTGTCCTGACCAGTCCATCTCAGGTGGGTGCTGCATTGCAGCACATCCTAGTCTGGATGTCTCCACACAGCACCTTTGGTACTTCTCTGCAGCATTTCACAGCAGAACTTGAACCATGTGGCTTATCCCTTTTTCTCTCCACCTGAGGACAGACACAATCTTGCCTCTGCCTTTCTTCTTAGGAAGAGCTGCTTAAGTTCCCTAAATGATCTAGAAATCAGCACTCAGCAGAATGCCAGCTGAGCTGAAAGTAAGTGGATTTCACTTATTTAAGCTCTCTCAAACTGATTCTTTTCTTATTTGATCCACATTTCTCCCCCTTTGTAGCTAGTTAATTGCATTAATCACTTGATTGAAATAATTACTCTGGGAACAACTGAAGCAGTGAAAGCTTTGAATTCCTCAACCTCTGCACTCCATCTGTTGCTAACTTCCCCTCTGCACCGAGCAGAGGGTTCCTTGCTTGCGTGCACCTTCCCTGGACTGCAGGCTCAGCATGTTCTTAAATCAGGAGGAAACTGCAACTGGACAGGCTGAAGAAAACAGAGACCTTCTCCTGGGGAAAGCCTGGGCAGAGAGCAATATGGGTACGAGGTGAGGGAGGGACCACAGGCTGCCCTCCACCCACCTTACCCCACAGTGGTCCTGCCACAAAGAATCCCAGCATGATGGGGGTGGAAGCAGCCTCTGAAGATCATTCAGTCCAACCCTCTGTTCCAGCAGGGCACCCACAGCAGCTTGCCCAGGAGCACAATGCCCAGCTGGCCTTGGAAGCTCTCCAGAGAAAACTCCACAACCTCTCTGGGCAGCCTGCTCCAGGCCTCCAGCACCCTCACAACAAACAACTTTCTCCTCCTGCTCAGATGCAACCTCCTGCATTCCAGTCTGTGCCCAGTGCCCCTTGTCCTGTCCCTGGGCACCACTGACAAGAGTCCAGCTCCAGCCTCTTGCCCCACAGCTCCTTTAGCTCTTGCTGAGCATTGCTCAGCTCCCCTCTGGGGCTGCTCCTCTGCAGGCTCTCAGCCCCAGGGCTCTCAGCCTTTGACCCTCACAGAGCTGCTCCAGGCCCCTCAGCAGCTCTGCAGCCTCCACTAGACTCTATCCAGGGTTTCTCTGTCTCTCTTGAAATGGGGACACCAACTGGACTTAGGACTCCAGATGTGGTCTTGCCAGGGCAGAGCAGATAGGGAGGAGAACCTCTCTTGACCTGCTGGCCACACATAGGTGAGGTCCAGGTGCTGGTCCCATGGCTTTGCTTCCCCTCACTGGATTGCAGAGGGTTAGATGCTGTAAAATTCTGCTAGAATCTGAGCCAGCAGCTTTTCCAGGTGTATTTCCCCCACTCCTATTCCTCTCTTCCATGCTGTGATCACAGAGCAGTGCCAATGGAGCCCAGGCTCACCCCCTGTCAGCAGATCCCCACAGAGCAGCCCTGTCCTCAGAGCTAGCACGGCAACTCACAGAGAAAGGAAGAGGAGCTGCCACATGAAACACGCAGGGCTCAGGCATCATCTTTACGGCCCAAGGACAATTATAAGACCAGGTGCTGGGTCCTGCATGGGGTGACAGCAAGCCCAGGATTACTCCAGGCTGCATGCAGAGAGTCTGCCAACTGCCTGTCAGAGAAGGCCATGGGGGTGTTGAGAGCAGCACAAGAGCCCTGAGTGTGGGCAGGCGGGCAAGAAGGACAGCAGCATGGTGCCCTGGCTGAGCAGTGGTGTGGGCAGCAGAAGCAGGGCAGGGCTTGAGCAGTGGGCTCCTGAGTGTAAGAAGTACACCACGGGTGTGCAGCAGGTGCAGAGAAGGGCAAGAAAGGTGGTGAAGGCTGTGGAGAAAAGGAGGCTGAGGAGAGAGCTGTCTGGTGTGTGCATGTGGGTGAGAGGAGGCTGTGAGCAGGTGTGTGTGCGTCCCGAGTGAAGGCAGAAGTGCTGTTAAGAGAGGCCAAGTGTTCGTGTTGTGTGTGCTTGTGTTTGCCTTGTGTGGTGTGAGAAAAGAGTTGTTGTTGTTTGCGCTGTGATGTGTGCGAATGAAGGCGTGCGTGGGGGTGCGGCGTGGGAAGGGGCACGGTCGGTGCCGAAGCCGGGAGCTCAGGTGCCGTGGACGCCTTGGTCGAGCCCTAGGCCATGGCGGTTGGTGCAGGGAGCAGGCTCCACAGCGCCGCGTACAAGGCGCGCACACACCGACCCCGGCCCCGGGCCTGACCGCGGCGCCGGCTCGGTCCCGCCGCTCCCAGCCTCAGGCCGCAGCACACACACGCTCACACTCACACTCTCACACACTCACTCACACCGCTCACATCCGCCACAACAAAACACCCTCAACAGCAACAACACAGGGATGGGCACTTGCACTCACCGCTGCTCACGGCACGGCTTCAGGGCCTGCTGGGCCCTCTGCTCCAAGACGGACATCGAGGACCTGCAGCAGGGCCAGGGAAGGACAGCAAAGGTGCTCTCGGCTCTGCAGCACAGGGCTGGAGAGGTGCAGCTGAGGGAGCTGGGGGTCTTCAGCCCGGAGCAGAGGAGGCTGAGGGCAGAGCTCATTGCTCTCTCCATGCCTCTGAGGGGAAGCTGTAAGCAGGTGTGGGTGAGTGCGTCCTGCGTGCAGGCAGAAGTGTTAGGAAGAGACACAAATGCTTTGCGTTGTGTGCGATGTGTCTGCGTTCAGGTTTGTGTGAAGCAAGAGGCAGGGTCGGTTTGGGGTGGAAGAGGGCCCGGTCGGTGCCGAGGCCGGGAGCTCAGGTGCCGCCGAGGCCGGGAGCTCAGGTGCCGCCGAGGCCGGGAGCTCAGGTGCCGCCGAGGCCGGGAGCTCAGGTGCCGCGGACGCCTTCGTCAAGCCCTAGGCCACGGCGGTTGGTGCAGGCAGCGCGCAACAGCGCCGCCTATAGGGCGCACACTGGTCCCAGTCCGGCGCTGACCGTGGCGCCGGCTCGACCCGCGCCGCTCACAGCCTCAAGCCTGCAACACAGACACTCGCACCTCTCCTCCACCCCACGCACACACTGCTCACACATACAACAACAAAGCACATGCTACACCAACTTATAACACAACTGCCTGCCCTGAAACACAACCCGGGGGAGTCAATACCACACCCATTGGCCTCCTACGCTCAACAGTGACCACCACACACCTCCAGAGCTGTGGTGCTGAGGGAGGCCTGGGCCAGCACAGCACTTGGCAGAGTTAGACCAAGGCTGCACTGGCTGCTCTTCAAGGTCTTTTCCAGCCACAACCATCCCATGATTTCATGATTCTAGCTTCTGAGCAGAGGTCTCCAGCACCATCTGAGATAACCCTGCTGAGCTGGCAGATAAGATACAGACCCTCTGGCACCTGGACCTGAGCCATCTCTGCAGCCTTTAAGACATCCCCATTTAGGCAGCTGGCTCCTGTCTGCGGTGTGCACAGGGTGAGGTTCACCACCTCACTTCTAGCTAGAAGCACTTCTCTGCTAGCCTTTAGAAATGACAATACCTGACAGGTTCTAGATGGCAGGAGAAGAGCTGCCAAGTTCTACCACCTCTAGAAGCTGAATCAGGAAAGTGGTATTTGACTGCAAGCCTGGTAAACAATGAGTAACCTCTTGGGGGTCATTAAATGTTACCACATCTGGGTGAGTTCAAGGTGAAAATTATCAAAGTTCTAAAGAGCTTTTTGCCAAAGCTGTGCTGGTAGGAGCTGGGAATGTGTTGCTCGTCTCAGCAGGTTGACCTGTGCTACTCCTAGCTGCCAGCCTCACTGTGTGTCCCAGACAAACAGTTTTGGGACAGCAGTGTCTGACATGAAGAACCAATGTCAGAACCTATTTGAGAAGTAGGTTCACACCCAGCACAGGTGTAGGGAAGCTCCCTGGAAAAGGTGGTCCTCTGCACTGCTCCCCACATAGAGCTTCTTCCTGGTGTAGGACACCTCCTCTCATCTTGCTCTTCTGCAGTTGCTCACCAAGGAAAACGAAAGAGCAAGTTTTGTTTCTCCTCTCAGCCACAACCTGTCCATCCTCAAATCTTGACTTACAAGATCACACAGAATCACAGAATATATCACATTGGAAGAGCCCTTCCAGCTGGCCCAGCCCTTCTCCCTGCTGGGGAGCGAGCACTGCAGGCTCAGCACCAAACCATGGCCCTAAGCACAGCTCCACAGGCTGCTGGAACACCCCAGGGATGGTGACTGCAGCACTGCCTTGGGCAGCCTGTGCCAATGTCTGAGAACCCTTCCAGGGCAGAAATACATTGGCAACCAACAGCTCCAGGTCCCTCCCCAAGCGGCAGCTTTCCAACCACACATCCTCAAGCGTGAAGCTCACCATGAGTTTGTGACTCAGGTGCAGGACCTGGCATTGGCCTTGTTGAGCATTGCCACAAGAGAGCCATGTCTGCCTCAAGGAGTTCAAGGGGCAGTGTCTTCTCTTCCCAGCAAGGTTTCTAATTCTTCCTGTCCTTACCAGAGTGGAGAACAATCTTCTTACATCCCAACCCCAGCCCTTTCTATCTCTTGCACTATGTCAATCTGACTGATACGCAGGAGGTCTCTTTTGCTGGCAGCTCTCTGCAGGCAGCTCAACCCCATGGAAGGGCATATATGATCTCCTGCCTTGCAGCATCACATGGGGTTGGAAGGCTCCTCTGGGGAGTATCTATTCCAGCACACCTCCCCCTAAATCAGCTTGCCCAGGAGCACAATGCCCAGCTGGCCTTGGAAGCTCTTCACGCAGAGACTCCACAACCTCTCTGGGCAGTCTGTTCCAGACCCCAAGCACCCTCACAACAAACAACTTTCTCCTCCTGCTCAGGTGGAACCTCCTGGGTTCCAGTCTGTGCCCTCTGCCCCTTGTCCTGTCCCTGGGCACCACTAACAGGAGTCTGGCCCCAGCCTCCTGTCCCTCACAGCTCCTTCAGACAGGATCACTACAAGCAGTGCAACAGGTCTCTCCCCTCCCAGGTATGACACATTTCTAGCAGGCTCTACACATTTGTAACCCAGGCAGAATCTGGCTGGAAGCCTCTCCTGCTGGGAGGGCTCCTTTGTGCCTGCAGGAGGGAACCTGCTGAGGGCTAGTGGTGGCTATGAACATGAAGGTGGCAAGCCTTGGGCCACTACTACTCTGCCAGTTGTGCTTGGGTATGTTTCCTCACCTCCTTGTGAGCCAGAAGTATGTTTCCCACTCTTGGGGTCAAAGGGCTCTCCCATTTCCTTTTGTATGCCTATAAACATGATATCCAATCATGGCTGAAGCTTCAAAGTAATCCAAGTGCCAACAACCTTCCCCCTCAAATTCTTGGGGCCTCAGCCTCTCTTCCCCACCTCTTGTCTGGTCTCCATCCTGCTCTCTTGTCCAGCTCTCTAGCTTTCCTCTGGCTCAGCCTCTTGCACTGAGACCCCAGGCCAACCCTTTTGCTGTGTGCTTTTTAACTCATCCTCAGGTCCTGCCATTCTGAGGTCCCAAGCAGCCTCATGCCATCTTGCTTCTCTCTCTGCCTCTCTATCAGCATCCCTTTTTCTCAGATCCATTCTCAGACTGTCACCCCAGTGCCCATCCTATCCATTTCCCACCTGGCTCCCCATGCCATTCCTCTGTCATTCCCACCTGGGCTCCTGAGTCCATCTCCACCCATCTCCACATTTTCTTCCTCTGCCCTCCAGGCTCTGCATGGCTTTTCAGGATGGTCACATCCAGAGCCTGCTCCTGTCACAGGCCTGTGCTCAAGCAAGACCTGGAGAGGACAACCCAGTGAGGACTGCAGCAGAACCGGTGCAGACAAGACTCTCCAAACTTTCTGGGGCTGCACTTGAGCTGGTTTGCAGTGGGGCTGCATGAACTGGGACTTTTCAAACACTTTTAACCTTCCCAAATTTGGGCATCTTTTCTCCAGGATAGCGAGAGGCACATCTTGACACACACACCACCACCTCTGCCAAATGTCATGTGCTGCTGCATAGCCTACATGGGCTGGAGCTTCTCAAAATGAAAGTCATAAGAATCTTGGAAAATGGGCAAAACCAACTCTTTCCACTCTAGCCCGGATGCAGCTGGGCTGAGCTCAGGGCAACGTTTCAAACGAATCCAGCCCAGGCACGAAGAGCCCTGGTCCAGGGTGTTCATCAGCGTTACTGACAAATGAAGACAGACCCTTGAGATGAAAAGTGTCGAGTGACCTGAACTGCAATGATTCTTCCTCACCCGCCTGTCATTAGCCACAGCCACGCTTCAATCGTGGATCTGAAATTTCAGCTTTAATTGCCCTCAGCTCAGATTTGGTTTACTTCAGAGGTACCAGGCCCATTGGGAAGGGTGATGCTGGTGCCAAAATCCAGGACATTCTGTGTAAGATGAGATCAGAGGAATTAAAGTTGTCAAAACACAGTTCTCTAAAGTGCCATTGAGAGCACACTTGGGCTGCCCAAATTAGTCAAGTCAGGCACCCAGAACTGTGCTTGCCAGCCCCTTGCCCAGCCTGTGATGATGCTTCTTTGCTGGAAGACTCTTCCATCCTCCAGCTGGAGTTTGTCCTGAGAATCAGAATAGCAAGCACATGGGACTTTGGCTGGGGGCATCACAGTATTTGGAATGCTCTTGGTGCATGAGTTTTCTCCTCAGCATCCCCTGATGCCCACTGAGATGTTTGGCTGGATCCACTCCTGCCCTAGCACCTCTGGTTCTTATTTGGTGTCCAACCCCCTTGCTGCTGCAGGCCAGACCGTTGCATTGTGGTGTGAGGTGCTGGTGAGGCTGGTTTGGGCCTCTCAGGTGGATGAGAACAATGTGTGCCTGTGGTGTAGGTGAGGTGCCAGTGTGTGCCTGTGGTGTAGGTGAGGTGTGAGCAGTGTGTGCCTGTGGTGTAGGTGAGGTGCCAGCGCGTGCCCGTGGTGTAGGTGAGGTGTGAGCAGTGTGTGCCTGTGGTGTAGGTGAGGTGTGAGCAGTGTGTGCCTGTGGTGTAGGTGAGGTGCCAGTGTGTGCCCGTGGTGTAGGTGAGGTGTAAGCAGTGTGTGCCTGTGGTGTAGGTGAGGTGCCAGTGTGCACGCTGCGTGCAGGGGCTGAGCACCCACCCCGCGCCTGGGCTCTTTGCTTCGAGAAATAAGAACCCTTCGGGCAACATTTTTCTTCTAAGAGCCAACTGAAACCTCCCCAGACGCAGCTTGAGACCCTTTCCTCTCTCTCTGCCACTTCTTCTTTGTGAGAAGAGTCCAAACCCCACCTGGCTCCAGCCTCCCCTCAGGGAGCTGCAGAGAGTGATGAGCTCTGCTCTCAGCCTCCTCTTCTCCACAGTGCACACCCCCAGGCCCCTCAGCTGTTCCTCCCCAGACCTGTTTTCCAGACCTTTCCCCACCTTTGTTGCCCTTCTCTGGATACACTCCAGCCCCTCGATGTTTCTAGAATCATAGAATCACAGAATCAAGCAGGTTGAGAGAGACCTCCAAGCACATCCAGTCCAACCTAGCACCCAGCCCTGTCCAATCAACCAGACCATGGCACTAAGTGTCCCATTCAGTCTTTTCTTGAACACCTCCTGGGACGGTGACTCCACCACCTCCCTAGGCAGCCCATTCCAGTGCCAATCACTCTCTCTGTGAAGAACATCCTCCTAACATCCAGCCTAGACCTGCCCTGGCACAACTTGAGACTGCTGCTTGCCTGGCAGAAGAGATCAACCCCACCTGGCTACAACCACCCTTCAGGGAGTTGTAGACAGCAATGAGGTCTGCCCTGAGTCTCCTCCAGGCTACACACCCCCAGCTCCCTCAGCCTCTCCTCACAGGGCTGTGTTCCAGGCCCCTCACCAGCATTGGTGCCCTTCTCTGGACATGTTCCAGCACCTCAACATCTCTCACTGGCTCTCTCACTGGCTCTCTTGCCCACCTGGGCACACTGCTGGCTCATCTTCAGCTACTTATCTACCAGTACCCCCACGTCCCTTTCTTCCTGGCTGCTCTCAGCCACTCTGTCCCCAGCCTGTAGCACTGCTTGGGGTTGTTGTGGCCAAAGTGCAGAACCCAGCACTTCACCTTGTTCAATCTCATCCCACTGGCCTCTGCCCACCCATCCAGCCTGTCAGGGTCCCTCTGCAGGGCTCTCCTACCCTCCAGCAGATCAACATCTGCTCCTAGCTTGGTGTCATCTGAAAACTTACTGATGCTGGACTCAATCCCCAGTCCAGATCATCAATAAAGACATTAAACAGAACCGGGCCCAGCACTGATCCTCGGGGCACACCACTAGTGACTGGCTGCTAAGTGGATGTGGCACCATTCACCACCACTCTCTGGGACCAGCCCTCCAGCCAGTCCTTGACCCATTTCAGAGTGGATCTGTCCAAGCCACGAGCTGCCAGGTTTGCCAGGAGCTTGTTGTGGCAGACGGTGTCAAAGGCTTTGCTGAAGTCCAGGTAGACTACATCCTTCTAGCAGTGCTCAAGCTGTGCCCACACCAGTGCCAAGTACAGGGGGACAATCCCTGTCCTGCTTCTGCTGCCCACACCACTGCTAATCCAGGCCAGGCTGCTGGTGGCTGCTTTGGCCACCTAAGCATGTTGCTGGCTCTTCTTCAGACAGACCAGAAACACTCCTCTTCACTCCCAGTCTGCCGGACCAGACTGAGGTGCACAGGATCTGCCTGGAGCAGCATCAAAGGGCACGGGCTGGAATTTCTGCTACATTTACAGCATGCAAACCTTTGGAGGCTCGGGAATGTTTGGGTGACTGGGATGAGTTGTGGGCCACAGACAGACCCAAGACAGTCACCATCTGCTTGCAGGCACATCCCTGGAAGGTGCAGGCAAACCCATTCCACCTGCTCAAGCATGCCCAAGTTTGTCTGCCTGCACCATTGAACACCCACAGGGCTGGCAGCCTATCCCCACCACCCCACTCCTAGCCAGCAGCTCTGCGCTTCCCCAGCCCTCTGGACTTGGATGGATGCTGCCCAGGTCCTCAGGCTGAGCTCAGGTGCCCACGGTGCCCACACAGCCCCTGCACAGCTGAGTGCCTGCACCAGCAGCTGCTGCCTCTGGTCACTCTGTTACCCAGCTTGGATCTGGGGATCACCACCTCAGAGCTGACTCATTCACAGCTAGGACAGCTCCAGGGAAGATCCTCTTCCAACTGAGGATGCTGTACCCAGTGTGCCACCATCAGTGTCACAGAACCAAGGAAACTCCAGGCACTGAGGTTTGTCACTTCCCCCCTCCTCTCTCCCAGTTTCTCTCCTACCTCAGTTCCCCACACAGTACTTTCACAGAGATGAAATCTTACATTTTCCTCTCTGAATTTCATTTTTCCAGCCCCTGCCCAGTTCTCACCTTTCTGTGCCTCCACTGTTAGTACCAGGCTGTTGTAGCCGCTTCTTGCAGCATGTCCACTCAGCAGGACCACAGAGCACTCCAGGAGGTGCAGCGTAGTGATGCTCTCCTTTCTGACAGCCAAAGGAACTGACCTGTGAGCCAGTGCAAGTCCTCACACCAGACCACCTCCAACCTCCTGCCTGGAGGGCCAGACTGTCTTCACCCCGAGGGGAAGGCTGAGAACTGAGCAGGAGCAGCACCACAACTTCACAAGCAAACAGGGAAGAGCTGTGAAGGGGTCAGAGGGCGAAGATCACCCCCAAATCTGGTCCTACTGAGATAGAGGATTCCCCTAATCCATTAATCCTTTCTCCAGTTCCGTGGTACCATGGGGTCAGTGCATGCTGGATGTGATTAAAGTGCTGCAGGAACGCAGGGCCAATAAATCACTTTTATATTCTTCATTTCTTCAGTTGTGACATATAGCAAGGAGATAAAAGAAGCCCTTAGAGAATCCAGCCCTAGTTCTTATCTTCTGTTTGAACCCTTAAGTGCCAGCTTGGTTATTACTCATGCTCTTGACATTGAAGTTTTTCCCTGAGCAGTAACTCTGGCACTGAGACTGCTGTGAGCAGTTATCTCTGGGATTTAGGCAGCTGCATGCTCAGGCAGACGTTCACCAGCAGAGCTGAGCCCTGGTGCCTGCTCCCCGTCCCCTCTAGGGCTAAGCCCCAGCAGAGATGGCTCTAACCCACTCCCTCCACCTGCACTTGAGAATGGGGAGCATCAATGAAGTTAAGACTCCCAGGTGCAAGGAGTGCTCACCAACTTGTCTGCCCTGCCTAGGACAGCATATGTGAACTGTTTGGGTCTGCCAGACCAGAGGACATCTCCATTCCCAGAGCCAGGGCCTGTGTTCTTGGCTCCATGGACCAGCAGAGCTCACCAGCCCGGCCCCAGGGCCCCTGGGGCTGTGGTGGCTGGGAGACAGCTGTGCTGTGCAGCTGGCTGGGTCAGGAAGGCTCTCTCGGCTTGCATTTGTCAGGGGTTCCGTTCAGGCTGTCCTGGCCAGCTGATGCCAGAGGCTTCCAGGTTGTGCAAGAGGTGTGAGCTCCACGCACACTCCTCAGGACACTGCCAGAACCCAGGATGATGCAAGAACAATGAGCTGGCTTCAGGTCATTTCCCAAGAACTGACACAAAGCCAGGGCTGTCCAGGCTGGCGTGGCCAGAAGGCCTGGCTGCAAGCCAGTCACCAGCTCCTGGGCTTAGGACAACTCTTCCAACAGTGGCCTGGGGAGGGGGAGCAGCAATATCCCAGAGCCACTCGGTCCATGGGAGCTATACTACTACTGATCCTCACTACACATTTTCCAGAGCAGGTCCCCAGCATAACTCTCAGCCTTTAAAACACATCCCACTGCCACCCAGTGCAGCTCTTGGGAAGGCAGCTGTCTGCTGCTGGATACCTCCCTGAGGGCATGACCCTCTAAATCAGTGCTTCTCCATGTCAGCCTCTGGTCAAGGAAACCGCTGCTGCCACTGTCAGGTGTGGATCTGCTACAGCCCAGCCCGAGAAAGCAAGCCCACAGTGCCTCCTGAAGGACACCCAGCCCAGGCTGTACCCACCCTCCAGTTTGTGAAACCTGGTGGCCAGGGCACAGGGACAGTGCATCCTGGTCATTCACGTGTCCAGCTGGAGGCCTTTCCACACCAGAGGGAAAGATTTTGGCCAGAGGTTTAATTGACCCCAGCATGGGATTGCCCAGATCAGCTGGAGATGTGGGCAGCCAAGATCTGTGAGCAGCAAATGAGCTCTGCCAAAGCTCCTGCCAGCCCAAGGCAGGATCTTACACACGTCCAGAGGTCCATCAGTGCTGCCCAAAGCACAGACAGCTTACTGCAGTGAGTGGTGTCTGTGCAATCTGACCTAGTGCTTTCCTGGCTCAAGAACGACAACAGCGTCTCTGCTGCAGTCTGCCTGTGGTCACCAGCTGAGGCTGTGAACACCCAGAGCCAGTCTTGACCCAAGAGCCAGTGTCCTCCTCAGAAGAGCTGCTCACTTGTCACCCAAGGTCTGAAACCCACCTGAAAACATTGGTTCCTTCCAGCTCCCCCCTGACCTGCTCAGAGCAAACCAATAAACAAAGCAATAATAATGGTTTGGGCTGGAAGGATCCTTAAAGATCACAGAATCACAGAACCATCCAGGCTAGCAAAGCCCCTCAGGAGCACCAAGCCCAACCTATAACCCTGCTCCACAAGGTTCATCGTAAACCATATCCCCGAGCACCACATCCAAATGACCTTTAAACACTTCCTGGGTGGGCGAGTCCACCACCTCCCTGGGCAGCTCATTCCGGTTCCTGACCACTATCTCTGGGAAAAAAATTTTCCTAATGTCCAGTCTAATCCTCCCCAGACTCAGCTTGAGGCCTTTCCCCCTTGTTCTGTCTCCAACTACCTGTGAGAAGAGACACAATGTCCCTTCAGGTAGCTGTAGACAGCAATAAGATTTCCCCTCAGCCTCCTCTTCCTCACACCATCCCCAGCTCCCTCAGGCTCATCAGATTTATTCTCCAGGCCCTTCCCCAGCTTTGTTGCCCTCCTCTGGACCCACTCCAGCACCTCCACATCTCCCTCATATTGCGATGCCTAAAACTGAACACAACACTCAAGATGTGGCCTCACCAGTCCCCTCCCTGCTCCTGCTGGCCACAGCATTTTTAATCCAAGCCAGGATGCCATTTACCTTTGTGTCCACCTAGACACACTGCTGGCTCATATTCAGCCACCTGGGCACACTGCTGGCTCATATTCTGCTGCCTGGGCTCACAGCTGGCTCATATTCAGCTACCTGGGCACACTGCTGGCTCATATTCTGCTGCCTGGGCACACTGCTGGCTCACACTCAGCTGCCTGTCTATTACAACCCCCAGATCCCTTTCTGCCAGGCAGCATGGGGAGGGACACCTCCCATTATGTCAGGTTGCTCAAGGCCTCATCCTTTGAACACTTCCAGTGATGGAGCCTCTCTAACTTTTCCAGACAGCCTGTTCCAGTGCCTCACCACTCTGATGGGGAAGATTTTTTTCCTAATATCTTATCTAAATCCAGCTTCTTCCAGTCTGAAGCCAGTGCCCCTTGTCCTGTCTTGATTCCCTGTCAAAAGTCCCTCCCCAAGCTCTCCTGTAGCCACTTCAGCTACTGGAAGGCTCCTCCAAGGTCTTCCTGGGGTGTCCCTGGAGCCTTCTCTTCTCCAGGCTGAACAGCCCCAACTCTCCCAGCCTGTCTCCATAGGAGAGTTGCTCCAGACCTCTGATCAGCTTCCATGATCTCTCCCACCCCCAAGGAATCCTTCTGTTCTCTGCACCCAGCCCTGTCCCTCCAGTTCCACCTAGCAAACCATAAAAGAAGCTGCTGAGGAGTGACCTTCAGTGCCAGTGCCAGATGGGTGCTGCAGCAACACACCCACCACAGTGCTGGTTGCTCCTGGAGCTCATCCAGAGCAAGATGGAGCAGAGGAGATCAGAGGCAGGGCTTGGACTCCTCTGGAGAAGGCCCACACACCTTGTGAAGCATTTTGTGTTGCTGAAATTTCACAGCAGTTTCCACAACTGGTGACCCTTGCTGGAATTCTGCCATCCCATGTCCCTAGGCACAGCCTAGTTCTATGCTGCTGGTCTGTACCACCTAGAGCTTCATGCCCCATCAGCAACATGTGGTCCTGCAGGGAGACATCAGTGCCATCTGCCCTCATGAGCCATAAGATCAGGCCAATTAAGATCAAGATTTCAGCCTTCATTCCTCACCCCATGCCCACAGTGTGGTGCAGGAAGGCTGCAGTGCTGCCCAAGCTCTGCATAGCACAGCACAGTGCCACAAACAACTCTCTGCATCCCTCTCCATGGCAGCAGCAGACCTGACCCCACAGTGTGCAGCTTCTGCAGTTTCCATCCAGGAGTGTGACCTGCTGAGGCACTTTCTCAATGCCACAGCCTACATCCTGGAGCAGAATCACAGAATGGCCTGGTTGGAAAACAGGAAAGGACTCCTCAGCTCATGGACTCTGTCCACAGCACCTCCCTGCACACAGCTCTCACACTGCCCCTGGCATCCTCAGCCAAACATCTTTTAAACACCTCCAGGGATGGAGACTCCACCTGCACAGCCTGGGCCAGTGCCCAGGGAGCCTTTTGGTGAAGAAATTGCTCCTCATGTCCAACCTAGACCTCTGCAGGGGCAGCTTGAGGCCCTTCTCTCATCCTATCACCTGTTCCTAGCAGAAGAGCCCAACCTCCACCTGACTGCAGCCTCCTCTCAGGGAGCTGCAGAGAGCAATGAGCTCTGCCCTCAGCCTCCTCTTCTCCACACTGAATCCTCCCCAGCTCCCTCAGCTGCTCCTCCCAGCCCTGTTCTCCAGACCCTTCCCCAGTTTTGATGCACTTCTCTGGACCTGCTTCAGCCCCTCAATGCCTTTATTGGAGCGAGGGGCCCAACACTGAACCCAATATTCAAGGGGTGGCCCCACCAGTGCCAGGTACAGAGGGACAATCCCTGCCCTGCTCCTGGTGCCCACACCATTGCTGATCCAGGCCAGGCTGCTGGTGCCCTTCTTGCCCACCTGGGCACACCCTGGCTCTGCTTCAGCTGCTGTCACCCAGCACCCCCAGGTCTTTCTCTTTTGGGCACTTTCCAGCCTCTCTGTCTCAAGCCTGGAGCATTCCTGGGGTTGTTGTGACCCCAGTGCAGGACCCAGGTCTTGGCTTTGTTAAACCTCATCCCACTGAGCTTGGCCATGAATCCAGCCTGGGCAGATGCTCCTGCAGAGCCTTCTGCCCTCCAGCAGATCAACACTGCCACCCAGCTTAGTGCCATCTGCAAACTCAGTGGGGGTGCCTCAACCCCTGGTCGAGGTCATTGATGATGTTAAACAGAACAGGCTCCAGTGCCAAGCCCTGAGGGACATCCACACTGCAAAATGAGACTCTCCAGGCAAGAGTGCTCACTGTCTGAACCTCCCTCTTCGGTGAGGAGAGCAAAGGAGGGGCAGGCTGCAGCATGCAGGCAGAGCAGGAAAATGCTCAGCAGTTGCTGTGATGGGAAGCAGAGCAGAGAGCTGCCCAGTCCTGGCAGCTGGGCTCACCTCTGCAGGGAAGGCAGATTCAACAATGCAGGTGATTTTCATATACAGAGCGCCAGGAACCTCAGCTGCTCCCTCCCCTCTAGGGAGCGAGGCCAGGTGCTGCTTTCTGAGCAAGATCCTCTATCAGAGATGCAGGTTTCCAGCCAGGAAAGCTCAGCATGAAAAATCCATGTGCTGAAGAGCTGCAGTAGGGTGGATCTTTTATCCGGAGGAGACAAAGCCCATCAGGCTCTTCCCTCTCTTATCATTCCTGGCAGGAGGTGGTGGGTCCTGCTGACCTCATGTTTCATGGACAGAACAAATGACTTCTCCAGCAGCTCTCTGCTGGCAGGGTTCCCTCTTGGAGCTCCAAAGGGCCCCTTCTCTGCTGCCAGATTGGTCCTTGCAGCCCCTGCAGGCGCTGTCCACAGCCAACGGAGCTGCCTTCGCTCCGGGCTTTTCACCCTGCCGCTGTAAATCCGCTGGCCTGGGGCCAAAGCCTCCGCCAGACACCACCAGAACAGGGTCATTTTTTTTCCCCACGTTGGGGAAGGAAACAGCAGAAATGCTCTGCTTTCAAATGCTGTAACGAAATACAGACCTCAGTCGAGGTGACTCCTGAGCCTCCTCAGCCAGAGCCTTCCCTGCTGGCAGGGCTGTGCTGTCCTGCAGCCTGTCTGACCCCACCGCTTGGCAGGGAGAGGAGCTCTGCCCTGCTCCCCCAGACCAGATCTGCTCACAGCCGTGCTGGTGGGGAGCACCCTGGACGGACAGACAGACAGATAGACAGCAGCTGTCCCTCCAGAGCCTGTTCTGCAGCAGTGGGGTGGACGGAAGGGCCACAGAGCCATCTGCAGGGACTCCAAGAGGAAATGCTCTTTGCTTCAAGGGGTGCTGGTGTCTGTCTCGTCCTGTGCTCTGCAGCAGGACGCTGCAGTGTCCCAGGCACAGCCTGCTCCCGGCCCGTGCTCTCCTTCACTCCCATGTGTGTCTGGGATGTGCAGACCTTCGTGCTCCTGTGTCTCTGTGCCCAGCCCCATCCTTACAGCACAAGGGCACAGCAGCTGCAGTGGGTCTGTGCCACTTGGCACTGGTGAGGCTGCACAGAATCACAGAATGGTAGGGGTGGAAGAGACCTCTGGAGATCATGGAGCCCAAACCCCTTGCCAGAGCAGGTTCACATACAGAAGGTTGCTCAGGATGGCATCTAGGTGGGTTTTGAGTGACTCCAGAAGAAGAGACCCCAGAACCTTGCTGGACAGCCTGCTCCAGAGCTCCAGCACCCTTACATTTAGGAAAGTTCCTCCTCATGTTCAGATGGAACTTCTGATATTCCACTTGATGCCTGTTACCCCTTGTCCTGTCACTGGGCACCACTGAACACAGCCTGCTCCCATCCTCCTGACACCTGCCCTTCAAGCATCAATCAGCATTGATCAGCCTGACCTTGGGCTGCTCTTTTCCATCCCCAGGGCTCTCAGCCTTTCCTCAGCACAGGGATACTCCAGGCCTCTCAGCAGCTTTGTACCCTTTTGCTGTACCCTCTCCATCAGGTCCCTGTCCTCTCCTTCTGAGGAGCCCAGAACTGGACACAGGACTCCAGATGTGACCTCACTGGGGCAGAGTAGAAGGAGAGGAGAACCTCCCTCAACCTGCTAGACACACTCTTCTGAATGCACAGCAGGACTCCATTGGCCTTCTTGGCCATGGGGGCACACTGCTGGCTCCTGGGGGACTTGTCCAGCAGCACTCCTGGGTTCTTCTTCACAGAGCTCCTTTCCAGCAGCTCAGCCCCTAACCCGTACTGATCCATAAGGGTTTTCTTCCCTGTATATTCCTTCCTTGAATTCTGGGTTCAGTTTTGGATCCCTCACTCCAAGAAGGACATTGAGGGGCTGGAACAGGTCCAGAGGAGGGCAACAAAGCTGGGGAAGGGTCTGAAGAACAGGGCTGGGGAGGAGCAGCTGAGGGAGCTGGGGGTGTTCAGTGTGAAGAAGAGGAGGCTGAAGGCAGACCTCATTGCTCTCTACAGCTCCCTGAAAGAAGATTGGAGCCAGGTCAGGGTTGATCTCTTCTCCCGTGGAACAAGGACAAGACCAGAGGAAAGAGCCTCAATTTGCCCCAGGGGAGGTTTAGATTGGCCATGAGGAACATGAGGAACAATTTTTTCCCCAGAAATGTCAAGGCCTGGCCCAGGCTGCCCAGGGCAGTGATGGAATCCCCATCCCTGGAGGAATTTAAGAGCTGTGTAGATGTGGTTCTGAGGGAGGAGTTTTCAGCAGTCAGTGTGTAAGAAGGGTGCAGAAAAGCCCCTGAGGAGAGAGGAGCTCATTTGAGTTAATCCAAAAGACTGAAGTGTAGAGCTGGCAGAGGAGCTGCAGTACTGGGACAACAGACACAGATGACAGCTCCAGCTGGGCTCACCCTGCACGGTCACAACCTCTCACAGCCCTGCAGCTCTTGCTGTGAGGTCTCTGCACCTCACCACACCTGTGAGACTCTCCAGCAGGATGCTGGCTGAGGGTCTCCAGCTTGTGGCTGGACACGAGTGGAGCTGGAGGCTTTGCAACCATGACTGCTGCTGTCTGAAATGCCTCTAACCCTGAGAACCACCAAGACTGATCCTAGCACCATAGAACTGCTTGAGTTGGAAAAGGCCTCTGAGATCATCCAGTCCAACATCAACCCAGCACCACCATGGCCACTAAACCATGGCCCCAGGTGTCATGGGCACACTTTGCTGGAACACCTTCAGGCATGGGGACTCCACCACCTCCCTGGGCAGCCTCTGCCAATCTATGACCATTCTTGCAGCACATAAATTTTTCCTAATCTCCAACTTAACCCTCCCCTGGCACAATTTCAGGACATTTCCTGAGCCTATGCTGTCTGAGCAGCATGCAGCAGCCCTGCTGTTAACTGCTTACCCTCATGCTGCTTTGCCTTCCTCTGAGGGTGCCCCATGGCCTCCCCTGGTACACTACTGACTGAGCCCATATCAGCTCCTGCAGGTCCAAGTGAGTATCTCAACATAGAAAAGTTCCTTGTCCAGCCTATAGTCCACAGGCCCTTTGAATCACTGACCTGATCCTGCCCACTGAGGGTGAGCCCAGTGGCTGGTGGGACTGGCACAGCTGAGCCCAGCATGCCCAGGGCACCTCACAGACATGATAGATTAGGTGGATCATGGAAACACCTTAGTTCCAGACAAGAAGGTGTCTCAGGTGCTCCCTGCTACTTCTATCAGAAAAGAAATTCTCTAGCAGAAGAGCTTAAAGGTCAGGCCCAAAGGCATTGTATAATGGCCAACCTTGGAACTTCCAGCTGATCCCTGCAATCCACATTGGGTGTGGGGACATCCCATGAAGAATGGTGTCCAGCTCAGCCACCAAGTCAGATAGCCTAGGACACAAGGTTCCTGAAGGAAGGAGGACTCCTCTGGGCTGTGAATGGGAGCAGAGGGATGGGGGAAGATGTGGGTGCTCCTGGCTCACTGCAGAGCACTGGCACACTCACTGCACCTCTTGCCCACAGCACCAGGCAGAGGCAGATGGTGAGGGCTTGAGACTGGTCACTGTGGTTACATCTCTCCATCCTAATGGGGCTGGAATAGTTGTGGCTGCTCAGTCTGGAGAAGAGAAGGCTCCAGGGAGACCTCAGAGCAGCCTTACAGTACCTGAAAGGGCTCCAGGAGAGCTGGAAAGGGACTTTAGACAAGGGCTGGGAGTGCCAGGCCAAGGGACAATGGCTTTTAGCTGGGATAGGGGAGACTGAGAGTGGAGATGAGGGAGAGATTGTTGAGACTGAGGGTGGGCAGACTGGCACAGGCTGCCCAGGGAGGCTGTGGATGTCCACTGAGTGCCCCAGGTTGGATCTGGCTGCTTTAAGGACATTTTTGTGTGTGCTGGTTCTGCTCTGTGGCTTGTGTGTAGGTGCTGGGGAGCAGCACCAAGGGCAGGCAAGCAGGCAGCCAGTGAAGAGTTTTTTTTTCCTTTGTGAGCCTGCATCCCTTTTGACTGGTTTATAGAGTTGAGTCCTCCAGCCCTGCTGGACTTGCAGAGAGTTAGAAAGTCCTGCTGAGAGCTGGCAGGGCACAGGAACATTCACCTGGGATGGGGCCCGAAGTGTCACCTCTGCAGAGCCTTGAACTTTCTGGATGAATGACTTAGTTTAGATTAAAGGAATCAACAAAGCCAAGAGCAAGGCATTCTCCACTGGGAAGAGGCATCAGCCCTGCCTCTGCTGCCAGCAGGCTCCTGGGAATTTAAAGGAGAAACAGACAGAGAGCAAACACTCTGGAAGTGCAGAGATGCCAGTTACTGGGAGGAGGATGAGTGGCCAGAGAGGATATTTTCTGGTTTCAAAGACACATTAGGGCTTAAATAACTCAGTTACTTTTTTTTTCCTCCCTCAATAACTACCAAGGAAAAAAAACTGCTCAGAGATTATCTCTGCAGTGATATGTGGAACGCAAAGCAGAGCTGTAAAACATCCCCAGTTAGGGATCACGATCTGGAAGAAGAAAACAGGAAACATGAAACCAGTGGAAAGCCAAAGATAAATGATGGTGCAGCTAAGGAGGCTTTGAGACAGGGAGTTATTTCCTGCTCAGGAAAGGAGGCCTTGTGGAAGTGCCACTTCATCTTGCACAGCAGGAGAAGGCTTTCCACTCAGGGAGGAAACAAAGAAATGATTGCCTGTCTTGGAGAGGAGAGAGAGCAGGGAGAGCATTCCAGCCCTGCAGACAGCAGGTGACAGGGAGCTGTGCACGGAGAGCTGGCAGCTGGGGCTCAGCTCCTGTGGCAGTCGTCTGTCTGTGGAGTGAGCCGAGGTCCCTGAGGGGACGCTGCTACCACCTCTTTGTCTGAGCTAAGCTTCACAGTGGCACAGAGGGCAGGGCTGGGCTTAGCTGTTGGAGGATACCAAGGAGAAGCCATCGCGGCTGCAGCACAACCATTAAACCCTGCTCTGACCACCAAATACCAGCAACGAGGAGCAGGTGGAGGTGCCTGGAGGAATTGAAGGGAATTGAAGATACCTTCCAGCCTCTGAGGCAGTGGTTTCCTATCCAGCTGGGCTGCAGCCTGTGTGTCTTTTTGGGCTGCCATCTCCAACTGCTGTGGGACCTAATCTCTTATCACAGAACCACAGAATGGCTTCAGGTGGAAGGGACCTCAGAGATCATCCAGCTCCAACCTCCTGCTATGCCCTGGGACACCTACCACCAGCCCAGGGTGCTCAAGGCCTCGTCCAGCCTTGCCTTGAACACCTTCAGGCAGGAGGCAGCAACAGCCTCCCTGGGCAGCCTGTGCCAGAGTCTCACCAGCCTTGTACTGAAGAACTTCCTCCTCAGCTCCACTCTAACTCTACTCTGCCTCAGCTTCAAACCATTTCCCTTGGCCTGTCTCTACACACCCTCAGGAAAAGTCTCTCTGCAGCCTTCCTGCATCCCCTTTTCTAAGGCATACTCTTCTTTATGGACAATGTTACAGAATCACAGGAACAGGATCACAGGATCACAGGATCACAGGGTCAGAGAATCATGGAGTCAGAGAATCACAGAATCATGGAGTCACAGAACCACAGAGTCACAGAGCCAGAGAGTCATAGAACCAGAGTCACAGAATCACAGAATCAGAGTCACAGAATCACAGAGCCACAGAGCACAGGACGTTAGGGGTTGGAAGGGACCTCCAAAGATCGTTGAGTCCAACCCTTCTGCCAGAGCAAGATCACCTAGAGTAGGTCACACAGGAATGCATCCTGGTGGGTTTTGAATGTCTCCAGTGAGGGAGACTCCACAACATTTCTGGACAGCCTGTTCAAGGGCTCTGTCACCCTCACAGTAAAACAGTTTTTCCTTATGTTGAAGTGAAACTTCCTCTGCTCCAGCTTGTCACTGCACATCAATGAGCAGAGCCTGGCTCTGTCCTCCTGACACTCGCCCTTCACATCTTTATAACCATTCACGAGGTCACCCCTCAGGCTCCTCCTCTCCCAGCTAAAGAGCATCAGCTCCCTCAGCCTATCCTCAGAAGGGAGATGTTCATCATCTTAGTGGCTCTGTGCTGGACTCTTTCAAGCAGTTGCCTGTCCTTCAGAAAAAAAAAAAAAGTCAACCAAGAGACAAGAAAAAGATCTTAGCTCCCTGCATGCCCAGAACTGTCACATTGCACCTGTGAGAAGATACTGCATCCCCCCTCAGTGAACAGGAGTGTTCGTTGTTTCAGGCATACCAAAAAAAAATTCCAAACCCAACCAACCAAACCCCAAAGTATAGTCAGTAAGAAAATGTTCACTTCTTTTTTCATAGATTAAACCTGTTTTTTTTGCAGACCCAAGAAGAGCAGCATTTTTCTCTTCATGTTGTAAAAGGATTTGCAAATATTTCCTCATGGCCAATATATATACATACATATATATATACATATATATACATATATATATATATAACCCAGACAAAACAAATCAACCAATCAATCTGCTTGCAAGGTCTGATTAAGTTGATGTTTCCAGGGGCAGCGTTTTCAAGATCTACTTGGTCTTACCCCTCACCGTGATCCCAGACAGCTGGCACCCCTGACACCACCACACACTGCTCTGTGCCTTAGGGACATCACAGCCAGGGTTGCAGTGGGCAGAGAGGGACCTGANCAGAGCACAGGACGTTAGGGGTTGGAAGGGACCTCCAAAGATCGTTGAGTCCAACCCTTCTGCCAGAGCAAGATCACCTAGAGTAGGTCACACAGGAATGCATCCTGGTGGGTTTTGAATGTCTCCAGTGAGGGAGACTCCACAACATTTCTGGACAGCCTGTTCAAGGGCTCTGTCACCCTCACAGTAAAACAGTTTTTCCTTATGTTGAAGTGAAACTTCCTCTGCTCCAGCTTGTCACTGCACATCAATGAGCAGAGCCTGGCTCTGTCCTCCTGACACTCGCCCTTCACATCTTTATAACCATTCACGAGGTCACCCCTCAGGCTCCTCCTCTCCCAGCTAAAGAGCATCAGCTCCCTCAGCCTATCCTCAGAAGGGAGATGTTCATCATCTTAGTGGCTCTGTGCTGGACTCTTTCAAGCAGTTGCCTGTCCTTCAGAAAAAAAAAAAAAGTCAACCAAGAGACAAGAAAAAGATCTTAGCTCCCTGCATGCCCAGAACTGTCACATTGCACCTGTGAGAAGATACTGCATCCCCCCTCAGTGAACAGGAGTGTTCGTTGTTTCAGGCATACCAAAAAAAAATTCCAAACCCAACCAACCAAACCCCAAAGTATAGTCAGTAAGAAAATGTTCACTTCTTTTTTCATAGATTAAACCTGTTTTTTTTGCAGACCCAAGAAGAGCAGCATTTTTCTCTTCATGTTGTAAAAGGATTTGCAAATATTTCCTCAAGGCCAATATATATACATACATATATATATACATATATATACATATATATATATATAACCCAGACAAAACAAATCAACCAATCAATCTGCTTGCAAGGTCTGATTAAGTTGATGTTTCCAGGGGCAGCGTTTTCAAGATCTACTTGGTCTTACCCCTCACCGTGATCCCAGACAGCTGGCACCCCTGACACCACCACACACTGCTCTGTGCCTTAGGGACATCACAGCCAGGGTTGCAGTGGGCAGAGAGGGACCTGAGGTACTGAACATGAGCCAGCAGTGTGCCCAGGTGGCCAAGAAGGCCAACAGCATCCTGGCCTGTATCAGGAACAGTGTGATCAGGGCAGTCCTTCCGCCCCTGTACTCAGCACTGGTCAGGCCACACCTTGAGTACTGTGTCCAGTTCTGGGCCTCTCAATTTAAGAAAGATGTTGAGGTGCTGAACATGTCCAGAGAAGGGCACCAAGGCTGGTGAGTGGGCTGGGCACAGCCCCGTGAGAGGCCGAGGGAGCTGAGGGTGTGCAGCCTGGAGAAGAGGAGACTCAGGGCAGACCTCACTGCTCTCTACAACTGCCTGAAGGGAGGCTGTAGCCAGCTGGGGTTGGTCTCTTCTCCCAGGCACCCAGGGACAGAACAAGAGGACACAGCCTCAAGCTGTGCCAGGGCAGGTTCAGGCTGGATGTTAGGAAGAAGTTCTTCCCAGAGGAGCAATTGGAATTGGAATGGGCTGCCCGGGGAGGTGGTGGAGTCCCCATCCCTGGAGGTGTTTAGAAAGAGGCTGGATGAGGCACTTGGTGCCATGGTTTAGTTAATCAGAAGGTGTTAGGTGATAGGTTGGACTCGATGGTTTCAAAGGTCTTCCCCAACCTGTTTTATTCTGTGATGCTGTGATTCTGAGCTGGGAGAAATCCTCTCCCCGCTGCGCTCCAAGGCCAAGGTGCCAGGGCTGCAGCTCAGGAGGGTGTCGCTCGCTGCTTTCCAGGCTGCACTTTGTCAGAGATCCACTTGGGAGCTTTAACAAAACAACGTCCGAGCGAGCTGCCATGACCCAGGAGACTGGAATGTGTCCCTGGGAAAGCCTGCCCAGCCCCGCCTGGGCTGTCCCCGCTGCGGGGAGCACTGCTGAACCTGCCGCTCCGCCCTGCCACTGGTGGGACGTGGCCACGGCCGTGCCCAAACAAGCCGTGCCCACCGGCTGCAGCCATGCCCGGCGCGGTCCTTCCCCCTTCTGCCTCCTGCCTCTTGCTGGAAACGTGCTGGCCCTGGATGTGGATCACATACCAGGGCCGGAGTCCAGCTGCACTGGGGCTGGGAAGACAGCACAGATTTATGGCACTAACTAGATGGTCCACGCCTTGCAGTGCCAAGGGGGGGGGGGGCTGTTGACCCCTCAGACATCTCATAAATCCTCATCAGCATGCTGTGACTCTGCCAGCAGCTCTGCCCCCCGTGGCAGTGGGGCTTTGGCTCACAGCATGAGTACTCTTGGAGAAAAGCACAGCCCTTGGAAGGAGCCTTGCCTTGGGCTGTCTGCTCGATGGGCCCTCAGAGCCCTGACAAAACCCAGAGAGCTGGACCATGACTGACCATGCCAGCTCTAGCTGGTACCAAAGAGCAGCTCTTGCCGAAACCTCTCCTCCCTCAGTTTCTGGGTCTGCACTTGCTCTCCTCCTCTCCTCCAAGCCCTGCTGCCTGCCTCCTTGCCCACCCCCAGAAACCTTGTGTGGTTTGGCTTTGCATGTGTTAAATCCACAGCAGGGCTGCATGCAAAGCACCAGGGAGATGCAGCCCAGGAGGGCTCCCCCACCAGGCCTCCTCTGGAGGACGCAGAGCCAAGACGCTTGTCCTCCCCATGGCATCTCCTAGGTCATTGCCTTCTGTGCTTGGTGTTATTTTAACCTCCTGCCATTACAGAACAGAGAAACATGATGGACACTGGTGCCAGGCTCCCAGGCTGTTTGCTCAGTGTCTCCCTGGGCTCTGACGCACGTTTTGCTTTCCTCTCCTCCTTCCCTCTCAGTCTTCTGCTGCCTGACTTCTCCCCACTCTGTGCTGGGAATGCTGTTGTCACCTCCAAGAAGGAAAGACAAAGTTTTGCATCTGGGAAAACACAACCCAGGAGCACAGGCTGGGATCCACCTAACTTGGAGGCAGCTCTGGGAAAAGGGACCTGGAGGTTGTGGTAGATGACAAACTCAGTATGAGCTAACAAGGCAAAGAAAGCCATCAGGGTGCTGGGTGGCATCAACAAAGGCATCTCATGAAGGTGAAGAGCCTTTATCCCACTCTGCTCAGCATTGGTCAGACCACACCTGGAATTCTGCATTCAGTTTTGGTCCTTGCTGTACAAAACCAACGTGGACAGGCTGGAGAGGCTCCAGAGCAGGACCACAAGGATGATCCAAGGACTGGGAAGCTGTCATGCAAGGGAAGAGTGTCAAATGTGAGTTTGCTCAGCCTGCAAAAAAGAAAGCTCGGGGGGACCTTATCATCTGTGCAACCCCACATCAGCCCTCCTCACTGACTGCAGGGGGCTTGGACTTCATGACCTCTAAAGGTCCCTTCCAATCCAAAGCATTTCATGATTCAGTGATCATGTTCCAGTACGTAAATGGTGGTTAGGAAGAAGCTGGAGACTCCTCTTTACAAGGAGTCCCATGGAAAAGAGAAGGGAGACAAATGACTGCTGGAGACTGGGACACAAGAGGAAACATTTGACCCATGGAGTCCCCAGCACTAGGCACTTGTTGGGCTGGGCAGGAGTTGGGCCAGCTGGGTTAGACTGAGCTTTGGCCAAGAAAGACTGGACCAGGTGATCCTTGAGGTCCCTTCTAACTTGGGATTCGATGGTTCTGTGATTCAGGGACATGTTCCAGCTGCAGCACAATGATTCATTCATGTTCACACTGCATGGCACCAGCAAGGTCACAGCTGCCAGAAAAGTCTCTGATGCCATCTTCTCTGGTTTGGCCTACAGCAACTGACATGAAGAAACCAAGAAATGGCTTCCATATCCAAACCATGCCCCTGCCTCAGGGTAGTGGGTCTGCAAGATGTCTGTGCTCTCCCATGTTCCCTTCTGGCCAAGGTTTGTGCCTTACAGAAGGTGGTAGGTGAGCACCTTGACTCCACAAGCCAGCAACTGCACCAGACTCTCTGCATGGTGGCACTGAATGGTTTGGACCGGCCTTTATGCCCCTCAGCTGGTACTGCTGCCCTGGTGTCCATGCCAGGGCAGGACTCCTCCTGCATTCCACTTTCCCTTTGGCTTCTCTAGGTTGCATTAGTAGGTTTTTAAACAAGCTTGGCTCTTTGGGGGAATCACAGCTTCTCTGCACAAGCAGTGGGAAGGAAAAGGATCTGAGGGACAAGGATCAGAGGCCTGCAAGCCCTCTGGCCCATGAGGAAAGGCTGAGAGGTGAGGCTGTGCAGCCTGGAGAAGAGAAGGCTCAGGGCAGACCTTATTGCCATGGAGCAGGACATGCAGGGTGGCCAGCAGGAGGATGGAGACTCCCTTTGTACAAGGAGTGCCATGGCAGAGACAAGGGGGGATGGGGACAAGTGACTGCTGGGGACATTCCCATTGGACTGTAGAAGGAAATGTTCCACAGTGAGAGCAGTTGGACACTGGAATCACCTCCCAGGGGAACTGGTGGAGTCCTTGAATGGGGCAGTATGAGGGCTCAGGCTGGCAGGGTGCTGGGACAGCTCATTCCAACTGGGCTGTGACCTGGAAAGGTTGGAGCAGATGATCCCTGGTGTCCCTTCTGCCCTGGCGTTCTATGAATTCCCACTTTCTTCTGGCAAACTCAGTGCCTAGTCCCGAGGAAGACACCATGTCTCAGATGGAGGCAGTGCCTCCTTGGCTTCCCCAGCCTTTGTGCATTTGGCCTGAAATCCTAACCAGGAGTGAGAACGCTGGGGAAAACTCAGTTGGGAATGCTGCTGTGTTTGGAGGCCAAGGTTTCTTCCCATCCACAACCTTGACACCCCAGGCCTCACACATCCATGACCCTGTCCTGCTAGCTGACATTCCTGCAGCACTGCCTATGCTCTGGCCAGCCCTTTGTGGGTCCCCCTCCATCCTCTGCCTCACCTGACGCTGACCCAGTCCACAGCCCTCATCTCTTGGCAGCCTTTTTGCAGAAGCTGAGACTTAAAAGTGAGTTGGGAGTTCAATGATGCCTCCTGTGTCGCTGCACCCAGCCACAGCAGGCGTTTCATCTGCTGGATGCTTGCCTTGCCCGCCCCTTGCTGCAGCATCTCCACTTTGAGAGCAACAAGCAACTGGTGGCAAGTTGGGAAGCTGAGACGTGGAGTGGGAGTCTGACAGCAGGAACCTGAGCATCTGTGAGCAGGATTTTGTGAAGAATTGGGCCCTGAGCTCCACCCCACTGATGTTTATTTGGAACAAATGCTGGAATATTGTTCCAAAGGACTGGAAAAGGCCAACAGTGTACAAATATTTACAGAGCGTAGAGTAAACTGTCAGCCTCTGAACTTGACATCAGGCCCAGATGAAGTTGTGGCAAGCTGATTACAAGACTACTGCGAGAGAATGAAAAGCTGTTCCTGCTCTTAAAGCACACATTGGAGGCAGAATTCCCTGGGGACTGGGTTGTGAAGGTCCCAGCTGGGACATTGGCCTTGCCTAGAGACTGACACTGGGCAATGTTCTGTGCTTGAGATTCCCACTGGCCAAAATGGTCACAGGACAACAGTTTGAACCTAGAGCAGGGTGGACTTAGACTGGAGGGGAGGAAGAAATTCTTGATGGTGAGGATGGGGAGACACTGACACATGCTGCCCAGGGAGGCTGTGGATTTGCCCTGCCTGGAGGTGTTGAAGGCCAGGCTGGATGAGACCTTGAGCAGCCTGGGCTGGTGGGAGGTGTCCCTGGGCATGGCAGGGGGTTGGAGTTGGATGAGCTTTGAGGTCCCTTCCAACCCAAACCATTCCATAAATATTTGTCATTTGCTCTGCTAAGGGGCTTTGAGTCTGCTCTGCAGCCAGATCCTGAACCATGTCTGCTAGCAGGGTGTCACCATCTGATGCTGCAGGAGTTCTCAGGGGAGCAACCTTAGTGTCCTGTCTGAAGCCCTGTGAAGTATCAGCTCTCTAGCAGCAGCCCTGGGAAAATACTTCCCCTGGAGGTTTCCCAAGGTCAGGAAACGTGCTTTAGTGGAAGAACATCAGGATTCAGTGAGTGAAGCATGTGAAGGCTGTGGCAGTAGGTGTTTGGGCTCACTAGGCCTCACTGACTGCAGAATCCCAGAATCTCAGAAAACATCCAGCTGGCAGAGCCCTCCAAGCTCACCCAGCCCAGCCCTTCTCCCAGCACTGCAGCCTCAGCACCAAACCATGGCCCTAAGCACAGCTCCACAGGCTGCTGGAACACCCCAGGGATGGTGACTGCAGCACTGCCCTGGGCAGCCTGTGCCAATCTCTGAGAACCCTTCCAGGGCAGAAACATTTCCTGAGATCCAGCCTGAGCCTCCTCGAGGGCAGCTTGGAGCCATTTCCTCTGCTCCTGTCCCTTGCCACCAAGGAACAGAGGCTGCCCCCTCCTCACTGCCACCTCTCTGCAAGGAGCTGCAGAGAGCAATGAGCTCTGCCCTCAGCCTCCTCTCCTCCAGCCTGACCCCCACCCAGCTCCTTCAGCTCATCCTCATACCCAGCTGCTCCAGGCCCTTCTCCAGCCTCGCTGCCCTGCCCTGGACAGGCTTCAGCCCCTCAGTGTTCTTCCTGCAGTGAAGGGCCCAGAGCTGGGCACAGCACTTGAGCTGTGGCCTCCTCAGCTTGAGTCGGGGGGGCACCTCCTGTCCCTGCTGCCCACCCTGCTTCTGATCCAAGCAAGGATGGCATTGGCCTTCTTGGCCACCTGGGCACTGCTGGCTCATGCTCAGTGACTGCCAACCAACAGCTCCAGGTCCCTCTCCAAGCTGCAGCTTTCCAACCACACATCCTCAAGTCTGAAGCTCCCCATGGGGTTGTGACCCAGGTGCAGGACCACCTTTAATGTCATTAAGCCAGATGAATGTTTCACTTTCAGTCAGGAAGATGAAAATGTCACTGACAGGACAGCATCAGTGACCTTGGAAATGACTTAGGGATCACTGCGGATACTTGAAATGACCAAAGCGATGCTTTGCCTTTGTGGGAACGCAGACACAGTGCAAGGCTGATGCTGAGGGGAGTGTCAAAGAAAACTTTGACACTCTGGCATTAATAAGATCATAATGGAAGAGTTTTCCTATTTTTAACCTTCTGAGTTTCTTTTAAGACACTGAAAAATGTAAAAAAAGAGGAGTTCAGCAAAGAGCTGCGGCAAAGACATTGCATCCAAAGGGCATGTTTTGGTGAGAGATTAAAGTGGGTCAATTAATTAAACTTCTCCAAGAAAAGATGATGAAGTGACTGAGCAGTGTTTATAAGTCTACATCTCTCCAAAAAAAGAGTCTTTGATTTACTGGAAAAACAAAGACCAGGGCTTATTAGCTGGTGGTGGAAGTGAGGCGATGCCAGCTGGAGCAGAGGGGTCCAGTTGAACAAAGCCAGCATGGAGCTCTGGTGGCTGTTCCTCCACCGGAGCAGTGCTGGAGGGCTGCATGTAGACATCCCCAGGCACAGCTTCTGCCCTGGGCTTGCCCCTGACTTGCAGCCAGGGATCTTTGGATCTGTTCTGAAAAGCAAAGCCTGGTTGGTGTTGCCTGCTCTCTGGAATTGTGCTGCACCTCTGGAAAGCATCGGCAGGATTCATGGCCCTGGTGCACAGCCCCCAGCAGTGATGGTGGTTGCCATTACAAAACAAGGCTGGGAGAGGACCAGGACTGCAGGCTGCGCTGGGGCCAGGTATGTGACAGCGCATTGAGCCCATGCTGGGAACTCATCTTGCACTGCAATATAAGGCAGCAAAGGCCTTCATTGGCAGGAGGGACATGGGAGAGAGAGCTTCACCCCCGGCGAACAGTAAACATCTCCTCCATGCCAGCGGCTGCTCACAGGTTGTGCCCAAGCACACGAAGCAAACCAACACAGACTGTCAGAAATAATAGGGGTCCATCCTGACTGCTGTGACCTGACACCTTGGAGTGCTGTGGCAACAGGCTGGCTATCAGAGCAGCTGGATGTGCCCAGCGGGGCATTCCTAGGGAGTGACAGTGACTGGCATTGCATGAAGGAACTAGCACAGTGCCCCTAGCGGAACAGGCTGCTTCTCACCTCTGGCCTGGCCAGAAACAGAGGATTGGATGTGACCGTGAAGGCTCCTTCATATGCTAGTGGTTGTTCTAACTGAGTGTTATTGGTCATCTGCTTCTCAAACAGCAGGATGAGCACTGATCGGTTTTCCGTCTCATGCGCACAAGATAAATGCTTTCTGAGCAGGAGCCCTCTGCTTGGGGTGGGCACAGAGGATCTGCCCATCCTCCTGCCTGTCACATTCCCCCGGGGTGATGCACACTGCCCTGCTCTGGGGGCAGCTCACAGCGGAGCTGTGCTGAACTCCCCTCACAGCAGAGCTGTGCTGAACTCCCAGCACTTCAGCAGTCTTCAGGCAGGGCTTGTGGCAGGCAGACCCCAGTGTGGCTTCTGCAGCTCCTTGTGCACAAGAGCACTGCATGACAGGATGCAAAATGAGCTCAGTCCCTTTGCTTGGTGGCCAGAGCATATGGTAGGAATCTTCTAGAGTCCGACACATAAAGCATTTGGACTCTGAATCCTATTTTCTTCTCACTCTCTTGAGCACCAGGGATTATAGGCTTAGGCAAGTCAGCTGGGGATAACAGAGCTGTGTCCAAGGGCACGAGCAGAGAACAGGGAGGAAAATCTCTCCAAAACCTATTCCTCAACTCCAAAGAAAACATGAAGCAGCAGCATATAGCATCAGTTAATTCTCCTGCCACTGTTTTGGAGACTGCTGTTTACATTCATGTGCCTGCTCCCATCACAGCATGTATAGCTCTTGACTCCAGCCCTGAGGACAGCAACCCAGAGGAAGCTCCTGCCCCTGCCCTGCCCCTGCAGCTCTGCCTGGCAGAGCCATCACCATCACGCTTTGGCGGGACAGAGGATGCACCCAGGCTGCTCCTCTTTGCTGGCATGGGCTGTGAGCTGGGTAGAGTAGGACATCCCACTCTGTGCCACTGGCATTCCTCAAGTCCTTCACCTCCTCCTTCTAAAAGTGCCAAAGCCCCAAGACAAGACTTGGGCCAGCATCCTGAGATCACTGAATCATAGAATCATAGAATGGTTTACGTTGTAGAGGATGTCAAAGCTCATCCAGTTCCAACCCCCTGTCGCAGGCAGGAACATCTCCCATTAGAACAAGTTGCTCAAGGCCTCATCCAACTTGGTCCTGAAGACCTCCAGGGTCTTCACAGAATGACAGGAATCACATTCTGTGATCCACAACCTCCCTGGGCAACCTGTGCCAGTGTCTCACCACCCTCCCTGTAAAGAACTTCTTCCAGATGTTCCTGCTGGCTGCAGGGGTTGGACTGGAGGAGCTTACACTGCCTCTTGCAACTCCAACTATTTGTGGTTCTACAGCCACCTGGCACAAGCCCTATGGAGACCTCAGCACTTTCCCCAGTTCCCTGTGCTGATCCCTGACTGATGTGAGCAGGATCCTTGCCACTAAAGCCAACTTACTCTGCTGACCACAGCCTCTTTCCATGCTGAGAAAGAGACAGAGACACAGGGGGTTGGACTGGATGAGCTTTAAAGGTCCCTTCCAACCCAACTCAGTCTGTGATTCTGTGATTGTGGTGAGCTGCCTCACCTCCACCCACTCTTGGGATGCATCATATTGAGGGCAAGGACATAGCCAAGCTCATGGCCACCGTTTCCAGAGGGAAGGGAGTCCAAGTACAGCATCAAACAACCATCTCTGAAAGCTCCAATGTTAGCACAATGAATGTAGCTTTAGATGACCCAGAACAGGCAACAAGTATTGCAGCCTAGAAAACCAAGGTCTACAATTTCTTCCTCCCAGCTGCACTGAAACACCTCTCTGCTTGCTGAGGGACCATCAGAGTTGCACACCATGGGCAGTGAACACCAAGGGCCAACAACACCTTGGTCAGTTAGGTGCCACACCAGGAGAAGGCACAGAAAGCATCTCCATCCAAACCAGATGCCTCTTCAACTGTAGCTCCAGCTCACCCCAGTTCCTTCCAAAGTCTGACCCCTGCGTTCAATATCACACAGCATCTCTGGGCATCAAGCAACAGGCTCACAGGCTCAAGGATGTCAGGGGCTGGAAGGGACCCAAAGAGATCATCAGGTCTACCCCCCTGCCAGAGCAGGACCATACAATCTAGCTCAGGGCACACAGGAACACATCCAGGCAGGCCTTGAAAGGCTCCAGAGAAGGAGACTCCACAACCTCTCTGGGCAGCCTGTGCCAGTGCTCTGGGAACCTTACAGTAAAGAAGTTCCCCCTTGTGTTGAGCTGGAACCTCCTGTGCTGCAGCTTCCATTCATTGCTCCTTGTCCTATCCCAGGGAGCAAGTGAGCAGAGCCTGTCCTCCACTCCTGACCCCCAGCCCTCAGATAGTTATAAACATTGCTTAAACCCCCTCTCAGTCTTCTCTTCTCCAGACTAAACAGCCCCAGGGCCCTCAGCCTCTCCTCATCAGACAATGCTCCAGTCCCCAAATCATCCTTGTAGCTCTGCCTTGGACTCTCTCCAGCAGATCCCTGCCCCTCTTCAACTGGGGAGCCTCAAGATGAGGGAACCTCCCTGGATCTGCTGGACACACTCTGCTTAATGCTCCCCAGGATCCCATTGGCCTTCTTGGCCACAAGGGCACATTGGTGTCCCATGGATATTATCCACTAACATTCCCAGGTCCCTCTCCACAGGGCTGCTCTCCAGCAGATCACTTCCCAGCCTGTACTGGTGCATCATATTCTGTGATTCTGTGATCCACAACCTCCCTGGGCAACCTGTGCCAGTGTCTCACCACCCTCACTGTAAAGAACTTCTTCCTAACACCCAGTTTCAATCTCCCGTCTGCCAGTCTAAATCCATTCCTCCTCGTCCTGTCATTACAAGACCTTGTCAACAGCCCCTCCCCAGAAGTGGAAGCAGCTGTGCAGAGGGCATGGAGGTTTCACCCAGGGCTTGGAAGTGAGTTTTGCTCACTCACTGAACCCAGGAGAACAGCATCTGTGTGAGGCAGCTTTAGTCTGAATGAAGATCAGAGTCCAGAATTCCTTGGGATGCTTAAGTTATGGATTTGGGTTGCTGTGGGCATCACAACACAGTTATGGACACTACAAAGGATGAGGATCTGAGAGCACATCTACCAATGTCCCCACCACAGCTATGGACCCTGCTCAACTCCTGTCCACTGGACCTTCACACTCTCTTCCTTTGCTTGCTCCACAGCTCTGGGGTAGCAGTTCACTGTTCTCCTCTCCAAAATCCACTGTAACTGCTGCCCCTTCTCTGCTACCCATGGCCATGATGCCTCCAGCCCTGATCTTGCCTCTCTTGCCTTCAAACCCCTTCTGTGGTCCCCTGCCCCTTTTCTAAGATGAAAAAAGGCCAAAAGTTTTCCCTCGGACTGGAATCAAATATCACACAAGGGTTCTTAAAATATCCTTCTCCCTGGAAAAGGGTGAGTCTTCTAATTAGGGAAGACATGCAAGGGCCTCATGGGCTTTGAGTCAGGTTGGACCACAGCCAAGGACTTTCACCACTCCCCATCAGCCCAACTCGTAGGCAAGCCCTCGTGGAGCACCATGGGTGATGTAGTCCCAGCTCTAAAGGCTGTCCTAAGGAAGCTAATAGACAGGGACAGCACTGTCCCTGGGGCAAACTGCCTGGCTTTTGGCTACCTTTCCTCTGGAACAATGTGGGATGTGAGTTTTTCACTAGAAATGAACGTTTCTCCAGAGAAATAAAAGCCTCCATCTGAGCATAGCAACAACCTTGGTGCTCCTGCCCAGCCTGGTGGGGTGACCTTGGGTAGCCTGGGCTGGGCACTCCTGCCCCTTGTCAGTTCTCTCAGCTTCACAGATTGCACCGGGTTGAAAGGGACCCTTCCAGGTCATTTTGTCCAGACCCTTGTATGCAGCAGGGACAGCTCCAGCTAGAGCAGGCTGCATAGGGACACAGCAAGGCTTAGCTTGAACGGCTCCAGAGATGGGCCTCAACCACCTCCCTGGGCAGCCTGTACCTGTCGCTCCTCACCCTCACTGTGCAGAACTTCCTCCTGATGCCCAACCTAACTCTGCCCTGCTCCAGTTCCAAACCGTTGCCTCTCATCCTATTCCCACAGGCCCTTTTGAGCAGTCCCTCCCCAGCCTGCCTGCAGGTGCCCTCCAGATATTGAAATGCAGCTCTACGCTCTCCCTGGAGCCTTCTCTTCTGCACGCTGAACAACTCCATTTATTTCAGCCTGTTAACAAGGTCTGGTACCAGGCTGAAGGCAGGAGCACCTTCGGCTGCAGCTTTTCACCAGGGTGAGGAGGTGGAGGCTGTCCCTTTGCCCTCGCTGGCAGCTGTGTGGAATGCAGCTGGCAGCTGTGTGGGATGCAGCCTGTCCTTAGCTCTGTCTCTCATTAGCAGCCCTTCGCTATCAGGCAGGGCTGACTGCTGCCACCATTCCCATTCATAAGCCTGAAGCCTCGCAGAGAACGAGCGCAGCTCTTGCCCATGGTGCTAATTCCTTTGATGATAAAGTTGTGGATGTGCCATATCAGCCCTCAACCTGCCTGCCGCAGGAAGCCTTTATTTAGGACCCACATCTATCACCTCTAAATGCCACCATTAGCGGCGATAAAATTAGCTGTGTAAACAGAGCAAGTGAGTGACCTTAGTGGGGAACCATTGTTGATTCCGACCCAACACCTACCAGCACGATTAGTCACAGCCTAAGGGCTCAGGGAAAGGGGCCCTGGGGGCCTGTTTGGAAATCGGAGCCTTGCGGTGTTTATTTTATAGCACAGATCTAATTCCTGCTGAGGTTTGCTCTAAGCACCGGGTGTGACCCCAGCTCCACTCCTCCCGACCCTGCAGCTCTCCTGTGAGCAACCTCCTGAGTGCTGAGTCCTCCCAAACCCTTCTGTCCCGCCCCTTCCAATCCCTTCTGTCTTGCCTCTCCCAAACCCTTCTGCCCTGCCTCTCCCAGTCCCTTCTGTCCTACCTCTCCCAAACCCTCCTGTCCTGCCTCTTCCGATCCCTTCTGTCCTACCTCTCCCAAACCCTCCTGTCCTGCCTCTTCCGATCCCTTCTGTCCTGCCTCTTCCAAACCCTTCTGTCCTGTCTCTCCCAATCCCTTCTGTCCTGCCTCTTCCAAACCCTTCTGTCCTGTCTCTCCCAATCCCTTCTGTCTTGCCTCTCCCAAGCCCTCCTGTCCTGCCTCTCCTGCTTCTCCATCCAGGTGGGCAGGGGCAGGAGACGCAAACTATACCGTAAGAAATCATAGAACTGTCAGGGCTGGAAGTGACCTCAAGAATCATCCAGGTCCAAGCCCCCTGCCATGGGCAGGGATACCTCACACTAGATGAGGTTACTCAGAGCCACATCCAGCCTGGCATATAAAGCAACCAGGGATGAGGCTTCCACCACCTCTCTGGGCAACCTGTGCCAGTGTCTCAGCATCCTTGTGGTGAAGAACTTCTTCCTATCATTCAATCTGAATCTACCCATTTCTAGTTTTGCTCCATTCCTGCCAAGTCCTATCACTACCTGACAGCCTAAAAAGTCCCTCAGCAGCTTTTCCTTCAGATATTGGAAACCAAGACACTTCTTGTCTTGCTGTTGACAAGAACATCCTGCTGGGCAAGCCGAGGAAGGGTGAGTTAGAAGAGTGAGTGGTGAGATGGGTCAAGAACTGGGTGAACAGCAGAAATCAGAGGGTTGTGGTCAGCCATGGAGAGTCCAGGTGCAGACCTGTAGCTTAGAGGTGTTCCTCAGGGGTCAAGATCGGGCCCAGTCTTATTCAACATCATCACCAAGGACCTGCACAAAGGGATAGAGTGGACCTTCAGACTGTTTGCTGCTGATCCAAACTGGGACCAGTGGCTGGCACCCCTCAGGGTGTGCTGCCACCCAGTGAGACCTGGCCAGGATGCAGAGCTGGGCAAAGAACCTCACGAGGTTCAACAAGTGTAGGGTCCTGCACCCAGAGAGGAACAACCTCCTGCAGCAGGACAGCTGAGGGGGGGCCTTCTGGGAAGCAGCTCTGCAAAGAAGGACCCAGGACTGCTGGGGTACAAGTTCCACATGGGACAGCAATGTGCCCTTGTGACCAAGAAGGCCAGTGGGGTACTGGAGTGGATTGAGTGTGGCCAGCAGGTCAATGGAGATTCCCCTCCTACTCTGTTCTGCCTTAGTGAGACAACATCTGGAGTTTTGGGTCCAGTTATGGGATCCCCAGTTCAAAAAGGACAGGGAACTACTGGAGAGAATCCAGTGGAAGATTCCTTTAGGAATCAGATGCTGAGAGTCTCATCTCCTGAAGGGTCCAGATGACCTACAGTCCTGTGAATCTGGCATGGTTTTGGATCCAAGGACCAAAAAATCCTTCTTGTAAAAAAATGGTCCCTAACTGCAGACATGCAGTTTAATTAGATCCACTGAGTTAATGTTAATTAGATCCACTGAGGGACATTTGACAGAGAGCCTCTCATGACAACAGCTCAAAAATGGGGAAAGGAGGAGCCCTCGCAGCCAGCAGGCAGCTCGTGGCCTCTAATGGATGCTGGCTGCAGTCTTGCAGCTTGCTGGTGCCAAGAGTGTTGACAAAGAGATCTGTGCTTATAGACTTGTATCCACCAGTTGGCTGTCAGGCTGAGGGCAACCTCGGAGCTAACAAAACATCATTCACCAGCCCTGGACAAAGCAATCAGTGGACTTAGGCTGGAGATTAGAAAACATTTCTTTGCTGCAAGAGTGGTCAAGGATTGGCAGAGGCTGCCCAGGGAGGTGGTGGACTCCCCATCCCTGAAGGTGGTTTAGTGGCCATGGTGGGGTTGGGTTGCTGGTTGGACTGGATGCTTTCAGAGGCCTTTTGCAACCCAACCAATTGTATGATACTGTGATCATGCTGACACAAAGCAGCAGAACCCTCAAGATCACCTCCTAACCTTCTCAAGGGCATGGCAGGCCCCAGAGGCTGAGTGAAAGGACAGATTTGAACCTTTCTTCTCTTAATCCTTAGCATCCAGCAGCATTGCCTCAGCCTTGGCATTGGGTCCTGATCTCTGTTCTCACCTGTCCCTCTGTTCTACTCTCCTGTTTACTTACAGGTCTAGTTGGTAGGTGACAAATCCTGTGTTGAATGTAGGGAAGAAATCCTGGTCCTTTCACCCAGGTCTGTCTGGATCTGAAGTGTGACCTACTCTGCTCTTTAGGCTTGCTTCAGGTGACTGGTTTAAGGAAAGATGCAGAGCAGGACATCCTCAGTGCTGCTCTGGTCACACTGGCAGTGGAGCTGAGCAGGGTGGGTCCTCTAAGTCCATGTGAAGGGTTGACTCTCCTAGAACAAGCTATTAATGGAAGCAAAGAAACACTGGTTGGAGGGACTTCAGGAGGGTGTCTGGTCCAAAATCCCCATTGGGTTGGAAGAGACATAGCCAGTCAAAATGAAAGCTGATTTGGGGAGTTCAGAGCTAATCAGGACTGATGTCTTTCCAGGCAGCTGACACGAATCCCTTCCTTGATTGACTGTGGTTTAACAAGGCTGATCATTAGGTTAATTTGATGATCTGCTGTAGAATGAGATGCACTGGAACAAGTCAACCAGGGCTGGGGGAGGAGTTCCTGCCACTGCCAACTCGAAAACCAATACAAACCCACTGCCCAAAATACTGCAAGTACTCACTGGGGGAAAGGCTCTGGCCTGCTCCTGCAGGAGAAGCAGCCAGATGACGTCCTCCTTGGACTAACCAGCAGGGAATCTCTGAGCCCCTTCTCTCTCCACCCAGCCCCCTGGCTTCACTCACTCGCCTACTGCAGTTACTGATACACATCGTGTGGGCACCGCTGAGCTTCGATGCTTCCCTTGCCTTGCTGGGAGGGTCTAGGGGTGTCGCCTAGTCAAAAAACAAGGGAGGGAGCTTGGAAACTGTGGCCCTGCTGTTGTCTGACAACCCTGGGAGAGGAGGGTGGTTGGGTTTGGAGGGGAATGGGTGTTGAGTGGAAATTCTGCTGTGAGCAAGGCAGGTACACAGGCATAGGGAGAGGGGCTGCAGTGTTTGCCCATGTCCCTAACAACCACAGAGCCTCACTGGCTGGGACAAACTCCTAGGGAGTGAGAAGGAAACTGCCCTGGCATCTCTGAAGAACTGTTCTGAAGCCAACCTTCTCCTGCCCTTTCCTCTGACAGTGCCTTTCCATGGTAGTTGTCCCTCATCATGAGCCTGCTTCAGGGCAGAGTGGTTACCTACTCATTCCACCCATGGCCAGGCAGGCACTGGGCAGTCTCCTCACCCTGTTTTTTTTTCAACCTTCTGCTTTTCCCCTCCTGTAGCTGAATGCAGACTGCTGTTGAGGAAGACTTAGGAACACAGAATGATAGACTTGTTTGGGTTGGAAAAGGCCTCTGAGATCATCCAGTCCAACCAGCAAGCCAGCACCACCAAGGCCACCAAACCATGTTCCCAGGTGCCATGGCCACATTTTTTGGAGCACCTCCAGGCATGAGGACTCCACCACCTCCCTGGGGCAGCCTCTGCCAATCCTTGACCACTCTTGCACCAAAGAATTTTTTCCTCACCTCCAACCTAACCCTCCTCTGGCACAGGTTCAGGCCAGTTCCTCTGCTTCTGTCGCCTGAGACTAGGGAGCAGAGCCCAGCTCCCACCTGACTGCAGCCTCCTCTCAGGGAGCTGCAGAGAGCAATGAGCTCTGCCCTCAGCCTCCTCTTCTCTACACTGCACACCCCCAGCTCCCTCAGCTGCTCCTCCCCAGCCCTGTTTTCCAGACCCCTCACCAGCTCCTCTGCCCTGCCGGGAGCTTTCTCAGGAGGCGGAATCGAGCTCTCACTCCTGTCCCTGTCACATCAGGTTTGCTGCCTGCCGTGTGTGACCCGAACTAAGCAATACCTGTGCCCTGCCCAGAGCAGCTGCCAGGCGCCGGCGAGCAGCGCGGGCGGGAGGTGAGAGAGCGCAGCGGAGCCGCAGCAGGTCGCGGCACAGGCAGCTTGCAGTGAGCAGCGATATCCTCAGGAGGGAGAGCAAACCGCTCCGCGCCCTTCTGCGATGCCTGCTGCTCATTCCCTGCCTGCCTTCCCACCACTGCCACTCTCGGCTCTGCTCCGGCCCAAATGGTACCCATTTCTCAAGGGCCTGCCCTGGGTTTGGATCTTCTTCCGAAGCCCTGCAAGCCAGGATCAACGTTCTGCCTGGGGACAGCCTCCCACGCTCAGTGCCACCCTGGCTCTCCTTTTCTTCTGTCCCCTAGCTGCTCTTCACATGTTCTGTGTCACCCTCAGGTGCAGGACAAGGAATGAAGCTCTCCTCATTTGCTGATACAGCAAGCTGAGCCAAGTGAAAGAGGTTAGCAAAGCACCAAAGCACCCTGGGCTTGAAAATGAGCCTGGAGTAGTTGGCTGCTCTCAAAAGGGGAAATTCTGAGGGGAAGCAGAAGCAGGAAAGGGAGAGAGACATCCCTGTAAAGACAGCCTGCACTGAAAGGAGGGGAAAGGTGGCACAGACACTCCTCTGCCAGCTGTAAGGCTGACATGACACAGTGCCACTGTGCAGCAGAAGGTTTTGATGGCACTTGTGACATGGCAATGGGAGGCTCCATCTGTGGGGCAAAGAGGATTGATGCACCTAGAGCAGACAGGCTGCAAGAATCAGATGGTTATAAATAGCTGAAGAGTGGGGGGCAAGAGGCTGGGGCCAGATTCTTGTCAGTGGTACCAAATGAGAGGACAAGGGGCAGTGGGCACAAACTGGCACCCAGGAGGTTTCATCTGAACAGGAGAAAGTTGTTTGGTGTGAGGGTGCTGGAGGCCTGGAGCAGTCTGCCCAGAGAGGTCGTGGAGTCTCCTTGTCTGGAAAGCTTCCAACCCACCCTGGGCAAACTGTTGTGGGTGCCCTGCTTTGGCAGGAGGGTGGGGAGTTGGACTGGATGCTCCCCAGAGGTCCCTTCCAACTCCACCCTGCTGGGGTTCTGTGGCCAGCAGAGATGAAGAGGAGCAGTTCCGTTCCCTGCCTTCTGGCCACGGCAGCTCTGCTCACCAGCTTCACCTCCTGCACCCACACCCCTGCTCTCCACTGAGTCTCACCTCACACCCACCAGCCTCTCGCTGCAGCTCAAGATGCCATTCCTTTGGACACCCACAGCACCTGCCCACTGGGGTGTCTGTGCCATGGCATCAGTGCCATCGCTTGTGCCATCCTGAGCTGGACACCTGCATCCTACCCTGGTCTCACCCATGCACAGCAGGGCTGAGGCCATCAGCCCCTGCCCACCCCAAGACAAAGCTCAGCTGTGCAAGCCACCGCTGTGCTGATGGGGATCTTGCAGAGCTGCCAGTTGCATTCCAGCTCATTATGCTTTAATTTAGGCAATCCATAGGCTGCCTATTGTGAGGATATCAGCACTGAGGAGCAAAATCCAAATCCAGAACATTGCAGAAGAACCAAACTGCCAAAATGCAGAGACAGAGAGACAAAGTAAATCTGTCATGAGGCAGCCCTGACAAACCTCCCACCCCAAGAGGAGCCAGTTCCCAATTAGCACAAAGAACTTGGGCAAAGAGGAGGAACAGATTCAAAAACAAATGAAAGGGACCAAAAATGGTCAAGAAGAGGCCAGTGGAAATACTCAGGTCAGCACTGTGCCATGTAGCATAGGGGGTGTCCCTCTGTGCCTTGGAGCTTTCCCTTGGCATGGACCTGCCCCAAACCTTCCCCGGCAAATCTTCCATTGGCCCCAGAGAGAAGGTCTGCAGAGAGCACCTCCTGTCCCTGCCTGGCATGCAGGGCACTGGTCTGAGCCGTGATGGCAGCCAGAGCTGAGAGGAGGGGCAGGAGGGGAGGGTGTGTGGCTGCTGGTGGCAGGATGTCACAGCAGCCTATAGGGCAATGAGCACAGCTCATGGGGGAGACACATGGGGATGCTGGGAAGAAGGGACAGGCAGACACTCAGGGCCCGGAGAGGAGCCAAAGCCCCTTCCTGAGGTCACTGAGTTGCCTCCAGACCTGTCCAGAGCCACACATGTCCATATTTTCCCCAAGTGGTTCTGAAGATGTGCCTAGCAAATGAGAGGCCATCAGCCAGCAAAGGAACCACTGCCTTTTGTGAGCACAGTGGGACAACAATATCCCACGAGGCTCTACTCCCTGTGACATGTCTGAGCTGGGCCTGTGGTGCAGGTGGCACTGGGATGCTCCCTTTGGCCCTCAGCTGCCCATCAGTACTGATGGAGAAGGAGGGACAGCAGGGCAGTGGGAAGGAAGAAGGGAAAGAAAAACTCTCCTAGTGGCATAAATCACCCAGGCTCCATGGTTGTAACACTGTTCCAGCAGAGCATCTGCCTGTGGAGATGGAAGCCAAAGGGATGTTGGGTCTGACCTCCTACATAGCAGAGTGCTCCTGGGTGAGCCCCTCTGTGGCTCAGACGGCACATCAGGAGCCGTTTCCCGTAAGAGTCCCTCCGCCCCAGCCCCATCACATCCAGCTCCGCTGATCTCGCCCTGATAAAATAGTTTCCGACTCACTTTGAAGCTGTTGAGCTCCAAGTTCAGTCCATGCTTGCTGGCTGCCTCACTTGGGATACTTGGGATGCTTGCTGGCTGGGGAAGGACCAGATGTCCACATGCTGCAGTCCCTGGTAGGGTCAGGGCTGAGTTTCAGTTCCCCTACAAGTATTTGGGACCCAATGCTGAGCCCAGCCCTGACTCCTGGCTCATCGTTTGCTCCATCTGTGCAAACACTGCACCGGTTCTCCAGTGTCTGGGTCATTGGAGAGACCAGACAAGAAGAAAGACTTCCTCCCTGGAGGTGTTCAAGGCCAGGCTGGATGAGGCCTTGAGCAACCTGGGCTGGTGGGAGGTGTCCCAGCTCATGGCAGGAAGTTGGAACTGGATAGTCTCTAAGGTCCCTTCCAACCCAAACCACTCTGTGACTCTGTGATTCTAAGATGAGGCCACCAGCTGCCAGCAGATAACTCCACTGAGCTTCCCAAACCAGCCAGGCACAAGGCAGGGAATTGTAGAATGGATGGGAGGTCGCAGGATCGCAGGATCACAACACAGGATCACAGGAGCACAGGATGGTAGGGGCTGGAAGGGACCCAAAGAGATCATCGAGTCCAACGCCCCTGCCAGAGCAGCACCATACAATCTAACTCAGGGCACACAGAAACACATCCAGACAGGCCTTGAAAGTCTCCAGAGAAGAAGACTCCACAACCTCTCTGGGGAGCCTGTGCCAGTGCTCTGGGACCCTTACAGTCAAGAAGTTTCCCCTCGTGTTGAGGTGGAACCTCCTGTGCAGCAGGGCATAAAGGCCAACGTCCTTGCCAAAACAGGGTCACCTAGGGAAGAGCAGCATCACCTAGGGATCATCCCCTTCCCTGACTGCCCTCTGATCTGCCTCATCCTTATCTTCCTCCTGGTAGGCTCCTTACCCTGCTCCTGCCCTCCCAGCACCCACCTCTTCCCCTGGGCAGCCTTTGGCTTTCCCTCAGCAGCCTGTGCTCCTCTGTTCCTGACTAACCTAAACAAGTCCATGGGCTCTAGGAATGTTTTCCCCTTGCTGCTCATCCTGCTTTCCAGAGCATTGCAGACTAGGCAGATCATAGCAGCTCTATTTAAGGTTGCCTGACAGTTTCCATGCTATGACCCCATTGTTCAGCTGCTCGAAGCGCTGCCAAGCTTTAACCCCTCATGAGGAAAGGCCAAGCTCATTCCTTCTGCAAAGCAAAACGAAGGGGAAATGCTTGCTTTGCTCCGGGCTTTATCCAGGCTTTGCTGGGAAGTCTGTCCTGCAGAGATCTGGAAGGGCACTGCTGCGGGGTGCTGTGGTCTTAGAACTGTGTCTCCACTCTTGCATCTCTTCTCACAAATTTGCCTGATCTTGTCAGAGCCTGGAGGTGTTTCCTCAAGCACCTCTGAAATAGTTTGTGCCAGGCTGTGCCCAGTGACTGCTGGCACTGCAGCTCACCCAGCCTCTGCCCTCTCTCAGCCCAGAAGATCCACACGCACCATACTGCAGCCCCAACCCTGGCACTCCCTGGCTGCTCTGTCTCCTGAGCCCCGTGTCAGGATGTCACCTCGGTGCTGGTCATCAGGGTGGGTAGCAGGTACCCTGCCTCTCCTGGGCTGCTGGTGCTGGGGCACTGCAGTGCCTGACTTGCACAGCTCAGAGTCAGCATCACAGAAACGTTCAGGTAGGAAAAGCCCCTCAGGAGCACCAAGTCCAACTCAGACCCCTACTCTGTAAGGCTCACCCTAAATCATATCCCCAAGTACCACATCCAAACGACCTTTAAACACATCCAGGGTGACTGCCACCTCCCTGGGCAGCTCATTCCAGTGCCTGAATCTCCAAATTCCTCTGCTGTCACCAAGCTGCTGAGACGCAGCAGGAGAAGGTTTTGCTGGTGAGACCCTGCTGTGGGCCATGCTCTGCCTGGTGGTGCTCTGCTGAGTTTGGGTGCTAGAGGGAAGCTCTCTCCATGGTGACCTTTGGTGCAGCCCTTTGAGGACAGACCTGCTGAACCTGATGGCTTTCAAATAAATTAAGCTGCATTTAGTTGCCGTTTCCCCCTCCCCCCCAGTTTTACACACATGGCCTGCTACAGTGTGACAGTGGCTGCTTGACTGCATCTACAATGTCACCACAGCTCTGCTGGGGCTGGCCACAACATTTCGGGCAGTAAAGTAGGATTGTGCAATTAATGAACCTGGTTTCTACGTCTCCATGTGACTAAAACTATCTCCTGAAGCATCCACACTGAGCTGAACTGTGCAGGCAGGTTCAGCTGGCACTGGATGTCTTGCACCTTCACATCTTCTCCCTTTGTTTTTGTACAAAATCCCAGCACAGGACCCAGCAGGAAACCTGGAAACTCTCTTGGAGGTCTGCACCAGGACAAACAGGTTTTACTCAGAATCAGAGAATCACAGAACTATCAGGGATGGAAGAGACCTCAAGGATCAGCCAGTTCCAACCCCCCTGACACAGGCAGGGACACCTCACACTAGATCAGGTTGCCCAGAGCCACATCCAATCAGGCCTGAAAGTCCTCCACGGATGAGGCTTCCACTACATCCCTGGCCAACCTGTGTCAGTCTCTTACCACCCTCATGGTGAAGAACTTCTTTCTAATATCCAACTTGAATTTACTCATCCTAGTTTTGCTCCATTTCCCCCAGTCCTATCACTCCCTGACACCCTAAAAAATCCCTCCCCAGCTTTCTTGTAGCCCCCTTCAGATACTGTCAGGCCACAATAAGATCTCTTCGGATCCTTCTCCTCTCCAGACCGAAGAGCCCCAACTCTCTCAGCCTGTCCCCATAACAGAGCAGCTCCAGCCCTCTGATCATCCTCGTGGCCTTCTCTACACGCACTCCATCACCTCCAGGTCTTTCCTCTAACAGGGGCTTCAGAACTAGGCACGGTGCCCCAGGTGGGGTCTCAGCAGACGGTCTAGAGGGGCAGAATCTCCTCCCTTGCACTGCTGCCCACACTGCTCTTGCTGCAGCCCAGGCTCTGGTTGCTCTCTGGGCTGCAAGTGCACACAGCTGGCTCATGCTGTGCTTCTCATCCACCAGCACCCCCAAGTCTCTCTCCCCAGGGTTGCTCTCAAGCCAGGCACTGCCCAGCCTGTATCAGTGCTTGGGATTGCCCCAACTCAGATGCAGGTACTTCCCTCCCTGGCTCCAGGTTTGGCCCCCTGGCTGTGTTCCAGGTGATCCAGATCCTTCAGCTGCCTCTCATAAGACTGTTGAAAGCCCCAGCAAACGTTGTCGGCCTTCTCTGCCTGCTGTTTTGACATACTCAGAGAACATAACACAACCTTTGTGCAGACAGTGCCAGGCACATGCTGTCCTACCACCCTGTCATCCATGACCAGCACCCCAGTGATGCTTTGATCTCTGCAGAATTTGTTACTCATAAACCCTGCACAAGCACCAAAGCCCCAGTCTGGATGGGGCCCAAAAGTTGTCACCAATGCCCGTTACGGCTCCCTTCATCTCCCCAGGGTGTAAGACATCAAATCCACAGCCTCAGACACCAAAACAGGGACTTGCAATGAACACTGGCTGTCACTGACAGGTCCTGCACAAGCTGCCTGCTCGTCCCATGTGCTACAGAAACTGCCTGGGCTACTGTGGGGACGCAATGGCAAACTGAAATAGTTTGAATTGAGGAGTGGTTTGCACTCAATTCCTTAGCCAAGAGGCTGGCAACACCAAACTGCATTTCACCTGTGCCAGAGACAGGTGAAAAATTGGCCTGCCAGTGTCTGAAGTGGGCTACAAGAAAGCTGGGGAGGGACTTTTTAGGGTGTCAGGCAGTGACAGGACTGAGGGGAATGGATCCAAGCTAGAGAAGGGGAGATTGAGATTGGGCATTAGGAAGAAGTTCTTCACCAGGAGGGTGCTGAGAGACTGGCACAGGTTGCCCAGGGAGATGGTGGAGGCCTCATCCCTGGAGGTGTTTAAGGCCAGGCCGAATGCAGCTCTGGGCAACCTGATCTAGTGTGAGGTGTCCCTGCCCATGTCAGGGGGGTTGGAACTGCTGATCCTTGAGGTCCTTTCCAACCCTGACAATCCTCTGTATGATTCTGCGTGTGAAAAGCAGAAGGAAGAAGGAGCTGAAAACTCTGTGTCCCTCCGACCCGCCCTTTCAGGTGGTGGATGACTAACCCTCGCCCTCACCTGTTGATGAAGATGAACCTGTGTACGACCAACCTCTCCACATGCCACGCAGCTTCACCTCCTGCCTCCAGGCTCTCCCTCTGAATTCCTCGGGGAGCGAAGAACAGGGACGAGCTCTGGCCGCCCCCTTCAAACCGACCTTGCACGGCCCACTCCTGAGGGGAGCCCGCCTCGGGCGCGGCCGGCCCACGCCGCCGGCGCTTCGCAGCAGAGGCGGCGATGGCGGCGAGGAGCTGGGAGCGGTCTGCTCGCGTTTCCAACCAGCAGACCTTTGGAAGGAGCCCCCGCGAGAGGAGGCAAGACACCGATGCTCGAACGGCCACCGGCCGGCGCGGGCTGCGCGGAGCGGCAGCGCCCGCTGCGAAGTGTCGAGCAGTTTATTTTTCTTCCAACCCGGGCCGGGGCTGCGTTCGGGACTCGCTGTTTAGCTTTTCAGCCCGCAGTTACTTTTGTGTAAACAGTTTATTTAACATCATTTTTGGCACTTCTTCAGTAAACCCACCATAATAATCCTCCTGGCAGACCAAACAGATCACAGATTAGCAGACAAAGCTGCTGTAAAACACCAAATTACCCATCCCCTGCTTTCCTGTTTCCCCGAGATGTGAGGGCCTGCACTTAGCTGTGTTTACTCCTCGCCGCGGGGCCGCACCGGCAGGTCACGGAGCTGCTTCTCTCCGCGCTCAGCCGCAGCCCCAGCGGCGTTGCGGCGCGGAAGCAGGGAGGGGGAAGGAGCTTTTGGCCCTAGGAGAAGCTCGTAAAACATGCTGGGGTGCTGCCTGCTGCTCGGCAGGGAATGTATGCTGGCCTGATCCAGATTGGAACCGACTCCGGCCCGGCGCTAAAGTCACCTATTGCTTACATTTCATTTTAACGTGCTGGAGTTCAATAAAAGTTTATCATCCCCATTAAAACGGTGCCTATTGGAACTGCTGTAATCTTGTTAGTGCACAGAAACCACATGAAAGGGCTCCAGCCCGCGGAGCAGAGTGAGCGCAGTTGCTTTTTGGAGCATGAATTACATAAAAGCCAAAGAGTAAGGGGCCAGAGCCTCGGCGCCTGTCACCTGCGCCGCCCTCGCTGCGCCGGGGCCCTCCGCGGCGCAGGGACCTGCAGCGGCTCCGGAGGAGTCCACCAAGATGATCAGAGGCTGCAGCACCTCTGCTGTGGGGCCAGGCTGGCAGAGTTGGGGCTGCTCAGTCGGGAGAAGAGAAGGCTCCAGGGAGACCTCAGAGCAGCCTGCCACTACCTGAAGGGGCTAGAGGAGAGCTGGGGAAGGACTTTGGACAAGGGCTGGGAGTGCCAGGATGAGGGACAATGGCTTTGAGCTGGGGGAGGGGAGACTGAGAGTAGAGATGAGGAAGAGATTATTGAGAGTGAGGGTGGGGAGAGACTGGCACAGGCTGCCCAGGGAGGCTGTGCCCTGCCTGGAGGTGTTCAAGGCCAGGCTGGATGAGCCCTGAGCAAGCTGTGCTGGTAGGAGGATCAGGCAGCCCAGGGAGGTGGTGGAAGCCTCATCCCTGGATGTTTTTAAGGCCAGGCTGGATGTAGCTCTGGGCATCATGGTCTAGTGTGAGGTGCCCATGCCCATGGCAGGGGTTTGGAGCTGGATGATCTTTGAGGTCTCTTCCAAGCCAACCCATCCTATGCAGGTGCTGGGCATGAGCCATATCGTGGCAGGACAGGGCAGCTGCCAAGCACAGTAGTCAGCCAGTTTAATGTCACAGCCTCAGCACTGCCCTGCAGAGCCCACGGCCTGTGTCACCTCTGAACAAACACATCAGCTCTAGGGGTCAAATAGACTGGCAGCAGGCCAATGCAGCTCTAAACCCTGCCTTTGGTGCCATTCTGCTTTCAGCAGGGAGGGAAATGCCAGGTCCACCAAGCGCCCTGCTGCCCCTTGGGTATGCTCTCTGCAGAGTGCCACATCCTGGACGTCCTGAAGCATGAAAACCCTGAACCCTGGTGCAACTCACTGGTGGCCAGCACTAAGCAGGCACCAAACTGCTTGGCTGATACACCTCACAGCCACAGAGCTGTGCCCAGAAGAGCCTTGTGGCACTGAGCCCACACAAGGCCCAGAGATGTCATCACAGCACAGATGCCTATGGAGAGACCTCTAAAGTCACCTGAATGGGCAGGGCAGGTGCAAGGTCACAACCCTGGCACAGGTTGCCCAGGGAGGTGGTGGAAGCTTCATTCCTGGAGGCGTTTAAGGCCAGGCTGGATGAGGCTCTGGACAGCCTGACCTAGTGTGAGTTGTCCCTGCCCATGGCAGGGGAGTTGGAACTGGATGATCCTTGTGGTCCCCTCCAGCCCTGACAATTCTAAAGGCTTTGTGCCATGGCTGCAAATAGCAGGCAGCTTGGTGCTTTACTCAGGAGTTAGCATCTGAAGACACTGAAGCTGCTCACAAGAGCCAGGTGGGCAGAGACCTGTGCCCAGGTCTCACCCCATTAGTGAGTGAGAGAAGCCAGGCAGCATTTCTATGCAGCTATCACTTCTGGTGCCTGCAAACCACTTTAGGTCATTTGGGCAGAAGGAGATCCAAACGAGGCCCTGTCCTCAGAGCCACTTGCACAAAGAAGCCCTTTCCCACCACCACCCCATGGCTGAAGGGGTCTGGAGCAGGACTTACTTACCCTTTATTAAAAATCTGGATGAATGCAGCCAAGTTCACAGGGTCTGAGCAGGATTTTCCCCCTTTCAGGTGACTGCCTGCGTTCACCACTTCAGAGGGAACGAACAAGCATGAAATTGAATTCCCACTCAAACCCTTGAACCAGAACTGCCCCTCTTAATCTTTCTGTTGAGGACAGGGTAAGAGTGAAGCCACTCTGTGCACGACAGCCCTCCAGCTCATCTGCAGGCCTGCTAAGGTGCACGATTCGCTTCACTGGAGAGCAGGGGTTGTGTGCTCCTTTCTCTTGGGTAACCAGCACGGACCAGCAGCACTGTCCATTGCTGTGAGGGCACCTGAGAAACTCAGCTGGGGACAGCAAACAGTCGTGAACTCAGAGAATCACAGAGTGCATTGGGTTGGAAGGGACCCTCAAGGGCATCTTGGCCAACCCCCTGTATGCAGCAGGGACACCTCCAGCTAGAGCAGGCTGCACAGGGACACAGCAAGGCTGAGCTTGGAAGTCTGCAGGGATGGGCCTCAAGAACCTCCCTGGGCAGCCTGTGCCAGTCTCTCCCCACCCTCACTGTGCACAACTTCCTCCTGATATCCAACCTAACTCTGCCCTGCTCCAGTTCCAAACCATTGCCTCTCATCCTACCCCCACAGGCCCTTCTGAGCAGTCCCTCTCCAGCCTTCCCCTAGGTCTCCTTCAGGTATTGAAATGCAGCTCTGAGGTCTCCCTGGAGCCTTTTCTTCTCCAGGCTGCACAGCCTCAATTCTCTCAGCCTGTTTCCAGCCCTTTGATCATCTTTGTGGCCTCCTCTGGAGCCTCTCCAACAGCTTCAGGTCCTTCTTGTGATGAGGGCCCCAGAGCTGGCCCCAGCCCTGCAGGTGAGGTCTCCCCAGAGCAGAGCAGAGTGGCAAGATCCCTTCTCTCCATCTCTGGCCATGGTGCTTTGGATGCAGCCCAGGCTGCCACTGGTAATGGGTAAACTGAGGCAGAGGGTTAGGCACAGTGCAAGCAACACAGCTGGTAGGGCTTGTGCAAGAGAAAACATCCAGAGGAAACTTCTGCTTCCACAAACAGGCCTCTTGGAGCTACCACAAACCACTGCTCACCTGATTTAAGACTTGCTGCTGTCTTCACGACAAAGATTTTATTTGCACAGCAAAAAGCAGAGCTGTGTCAGCCCAGATTTTATCAGAGCCATCAGCTTACTGCCAAATATATGTGATGCTGAGGCATCCAAAGGGCCATGAAGATGATCAGAGGGCTGGAGAACATCCCCTGTGGAGACTCGTTCAGAGAGTTGGGGCTGTGCAGCCTGCAGAAGAGAAGGCTGCAGGGAGACCTCAGAGCAGCCTTCCAGTGCCTGAAGATGGCTAGAGGAGAGCTGGGGAGGGACTTTGGACAAGGGCTGGCAGTGCCAGGCCGAGAGACAATGGCTTTGAGCTGGGAGAGGGGAGAGTGAGAGTGGAGATGAGGAAGAGATTGCTTGAAGTGAGGGTGGGGAGAGACTGGCACAGGCTGCCCAGGGAGGCTGTGGCTGCCTCCTGCCTGGAGGTGTTCAAGGCCAGGTTGGATGAGGCCTTGAGCAGCCTGTGCTGGTGGGAGGTGTCCCTGGGCATGGCAGGGGGTTGGAACTGGATGAGCTTTGAGGTCCCTTCCAACCCATTCCATAACTCTAGGATTCTATGGAAGAAGCAGTGGAGTCTTTCTGGCAGGCCCAGATGTGAGGCTGACCAAAGTGCTGAGGATTTCCATGGTATTTCTCAGAGCAAATTGCTCTGCTGAGATAAATTGGAAATAACAAAACCCTTGCAAGTGGCAGAGGTGTTTGAAGCTGCTCACAATGGATTTCCTGACATGATTTAACAGCCCACAGCACTCAGGGCAGTGAAGCACCCCCAGAGCAAGGCATTATCCTTGAGGCTGCTGTAAGCAGCCATGCAGAGCTCTGATCTGATCACAGCAATGTTCTTGTTCTGTACGAGTCCCTCTTCAGCTCTCCTCTGGCCCCCCTTTGAGTACTGAAGTGCCACAGTAAAGTCTTCCCAGGCTGAACAACCCCACCTCTCACAGCAGAGGTGCTCCAGCTCCCTGATCATCTTTGGTGCCTCCTCTGGACCTGCTCAAGGCTGTCCGGATCTGTCTTACGCTGGGAGCCCTAGAGCTGGACACAGCCCTGCAGGTGAGGACTCACAGGAGCAGAACAAAGTGAGACAATCCTCTCCCCCAGCCTGCTGGCCATGCTTCTCCTGAGGTGGCCCAGGCTGTGACTGACTTTCTGGGCTAAGTGTACATTGCTGGCTCACTTTCAGCACCCCCCCAGCCCTCCTCTGCAGGGCTGCTCTCAGTTACACTCGATCCCTATCCCGCACCCATGATTGGGGTTGCCTCAGCCCAGCTGCAGGACCTTGCACTTGTCCTTGTTGAACCTCATGGCCTGGGCACCTCTGCAGCCTGTCCATGTCCCTCTGGAAGGATCCCCTCCTTCAAGGCTCTCGACTGCACCACTCAGCTTGGTGTCCCCTGCAGGCTGAATCATCAGAGAATGACTTAGGTTGGAAGGGGCCCTAGAGAACAGCCACTGCAAACCCTGCCAGGGGCAGGGCTGCCTCTCAACCAGGTGCCTGCTCAAGGCCTCACCCAGCCTGGACTTGCTGAGGGTTAACTTCACCCTATTCAATCCCATGCTTATTGTAGACCACTGCTCACCAGCAGCCTGTCCTGCATTTCTTTTCTGTTTAGCAGTGCTGTGGAGATTGTTTACTCTTCTAAAAGATGGATATCCCATGTTTATCATGGAATCATGGAACTGTTTCTCTGGAAAAGACCTCTAAGTCCAACCATTAGCCAGTACCTGGAGGGGGAGTTACAAGAAGAGGCTGTTTGCAAAGGCCTGCAGGGACAGGATGAGGACAGTGGTTTGAAATGAGAGCAGAGCAGATTTAGAGTGGATGTGAGGAACAAGTTCTGCACCAGGAGGCTGCTGGAACACTGCAACAGGCTGCCCAGGGAGGTGGTTGAGACCCATCCCTGGAGATTTTCAAGGTGAAGCTGGACAGGGCTGTGGGCAACCTGCTCTATGGAGGGTGTCCCTGCTGGCTGCAGGGGGGTTCGGCTGGATGAGCTCTGGAGGTTCCTTCCAACCCAGACCATTCTATGATTCTATGACTCCAACAGCCCCTTGCTGGGCTCCTGTCTGAGGATAGGCAGCCCCAAGGCCATGCAGGATAGCTGAGTCCCACATATCCAGCTAAGCCCATGAGAAGATCAGGACACTGTCAAATATGGTTTCTGGAGGGGAGAATTACAGCAGAAAGAGAGTTCCCTGCAGAGGACTGAGTGTTCCTGAGAGCAGATACCCAGCCCAGCAGCCCCTGGGTGAAGGTCCAGGACGTGTACAATATCTCCCAGGGAGAGGTTTTTTTTTCTTGAGATGTTTTCCTGCCCAGAGAGCCTGAAGTATCCAGAGCTGGGGATGCAGAGACAGAAGAATTTAGCGGCTCTGGCTCTCTGAACGGGGCTTTGAAACCTCAGGATTGTTCAGCAAGGGCAATAAATGTGTTTCCTCTGCTTGCATGAAACACTGTGCAGATTCCTGTCAGGAGGAATGAAAACAGGAGTTGGGTCAGCAAATGATAATGAGTCTCCATCTGCCTTTCAGGAGGTCAATGCCAGATCACAGAGCCCAGGTCTGCGCCAAGAATCCGAGGGAGGTTTCCTGGAGCAGCTCAGAGCACGAACAGCCTCAGCACACCAGTCCCAGTGGCCCAAACAAGTCCCGGACCAGGGAGTGTCTGCAGCTCTGATGGGCACCAGAGAGCTCTGGCACACAGGTCCCCAGGGCTGGGCAGGCACTTGATGCCCTGCTGCAGAGCCTGAGCAGAAATTGTAATGGAAAGAAAACAACCCAAACCCCAGCCCCAAGCAAGCACCTTCTCTGTCTCCCCTTGAACTCTTGGGAGGGTTGTCATGGAAGAAGCCCAGGAGAGCCCTTCAGAAGGAAACATCTCTCAGTTATTAAAAGCAAATAAGCAAACAGCCCCTGTGGAATTCCCAGGCAAACAGGAACATGTTATTAAAAAGACAAAACTGCTGTCTTCTGGTGAAAGAAAAACTTCATTCCGTGCTGCCTCCCCACAGCCCCAGGGGCTTTTGGCCTTGAAAGGACCTGCCTGGATGCTACAGCTCTGGAAGCTGTGTGCCACCATGGCCTCCAGGCACGGGCAAGGCACAGGGGTGCCCAGCAGCAGTCAGGATGGGCACAGGTTTCATAGAATTGCTGCATCGTAGGGGTTGGAAGGGACCTTCAGAGACCACTGAGTACAACCCTGCCCAGACAGAGCAGGGGCACCCAGGGCAGGGCACCCAGGAACGCACCCAGATGGGTCTGGAAAGTCTCCAGACAAGGAGACTCCACAACCTCCATGGGCAGCCTGCCCCAGGCCTCCAGCACCCTGACACCAAACATGCTTCTCCTCCTGTTCAGATGGAACCTCCTGGGTTCCAGCCTGTGCCCATTGCCTCTCCATCCATTCATGGAGAGCTGGGACTCTGTACAAGCAGGGACTCTGAGCCATGGGCACATGGAGAGCTGGGTCCCTACCTTCTGCCTGCTGCACCCTGGGGACTGGCTTTGCTCCAGAAGGAGAAAAGCCCTCACAGGGCACAGGTGCCCCAGGCAGAGAGTGGCAGTCACTCTGGATCAGGAACTGCTTCTCCTGCCCATGAGAAGGACAGACAGGCAGCCATGACTGTGACAGCAGAGCCTGAGCAGAGAGGACAAGAGGTGTCCCAGGTTCTTTGGGATCCAGAATGCAGTGTCCCAATCCAACATCATTGATGTTGGGATCGAGATAGGAACCATCATGCTGAGAGGCCTAAGCTCTGCTTCAAGGCCAGAGGATGAACACTGCCTGTACTGGGAAGAGACATCCCAGTGAGGAGAGCCTGCACCCTGCTCTCCTCCAGGTGGAGGTCCTGCTGCCCTGGCACGGAGCAGATCACTGACACCGGGGTCACAACAGCCTTCTGAAAGCTGTCACCTGCAGAGCTGCTAAGCAGGGAGGACTCAGCAGTCTTCACAGCCTGCAGGAGCATTCCAGGCTCAGAGAATGGGGGGAGTTAGAAGGGACCTCTGGAGATCATCCAGCCCAGCCACTTTGCTCTTGTGCGGTCACCCACAGCACCTTGCCCAGGATCACAATGGCCGGGGGGGTTGTAAGCTCTCCAGACAAGGAGACTCCACAGCCTCTCTGGGCAGCCTGCTCCAGGCCTCCAGCACCCTCAGCTGCTGTTGCCAGCCCTGAAGGAAGGTAGCAGCAGGCACTGGAAGGATTTTCCAGTCTCTTCCACACTCACTGTTCAACCAAGGCACTTCCAGCATGAGTGACCTGGGTACACTGAGCTCTTCCACCACCCTTTGCTCACCCCTGGAGAGGAACCCGAGAACATTGCTTGTCCTGCAGAGAAATTCCAGCCAGGCTTGTTGCTCATTTTGGTGTTTAACATTCCCCTGGATTATCCAGCACTGCCTGAGAAAAATGTGCTTGGAAGCAGTGGTGTATTGTGTCTGGGGGGAGCAGTGGCTGCCCCCGGGGAGCTGTCCTCCTGCAGTCCTTCCCTGCCAAGTCTCAGCTCTGACCTATGTTCCCTGCCAGCTCCCAAAGCCCCGGAGGCCCCAGCTCTGCAGGAGGCTGAGATGGGCATGTCCCCATGAGCCTGCTCCTCCGTGCTGCGGAGCAGGGAACCCTCCCAGTCCCACCGCCCCACAGCCACAGGCTGGCACTGCCACCTCCACCTGTCAGCTGGAGGGTGAGAGGAGCGTTTGGGGGGAGATGCATTTTGGCTGCAGCAAAATTTTAGTCATTTCAAGCTGAGATTCAGGAGCCAGATAGGTACTGAGGCTTGCCAGAGCTGTGGGCTCTGCTCCAGCCTGCAGGCGCTGGCCTGGGTTGACAAGGATGCAGGAGTTGAGGTCTCCTGGTACAGCCAAGGGTCTGATCCTGCTGATGGAATCAAGTGTGGTGGTCATGGGGGTGAACTGTTCCATGGTAAGGGGCAGACTCAAGTCAGCAGTACCCACCCAGCATCAGCAGTGGGCCCACACTGCTGCCATGCACCTACATCACCACGTTCACCACCCCAACAGTACCCAACTCTGGCCTTGGCTCTTGCAATATGTCTTCAAAATAGGCACGATATGGGCACAAGAAGGACATGGAACTGTTAGATGGGGGGCAGAGAAGGGTTATGAGGATTATCAGAGGGTTGGAGAACCTCCCCTATGGGGACAGGCTGGGAGAGTTGGGGCTGTGCAGCATGGAGAAGGGAAGGCTGCAGGGAGACCTCAGAGCAGCCTTCCAGTACCTGAAGATGGCTAGAGGAGAGCTGGGGAGGGACTTTGGACAAGGGCTGGGAGTGCCAGGATGAGGGACAATGGCGTTGAGCTGGGAGAGGGGAGAGTGAGAGTGGAGATGAGGAAGAGATTGCTTGAAGTGAGGGTGGGGAGAGACTGGCACAGGCTGCCCAGGGAGGCTGTGCCCTGGAGGTGTTCAAGGCTAGGCTGGATGAGGCCTTGAGCAAGCTGTGCTGGTGGGAGGTGTCCCTGGGCATGGCAGGGGGTTGGAACTGGATGATCTCTGAGACCCCTTCCCACCCAACCCACTCCATTACTCTTTGACACAGGTCTCTTCCCCTGCCAGTCCCTCCTCACACCTCCAGTCGTGCTCTGCTCGGTGTGTGGAGGAAGATGGAAAAAAGCTACTGTGCTGCTGTCTTATTTCCAGCCTGGAATCCAGCTTTATCACAACCCCCCTGGGAAGCTCCAGCTCTGCCATTCACCCAGACAGGTAACGCTGATCAGTTCTCTGTTGTAAAGCCTTCGTGGCTCAGAGCCTGCCAGAGCCCAGCGCTGGCTGCCAGGACGTCTGCTTCCACTTGCCGATTTTGCAAGCGCTGGGCTCAGACAGGTCAGCCATTCCCCAGAGCAGCCTTTGGGAAAGAAATATTTTCCTTTATCCCTGATGAAAAGCTGCTCAAAGCCACCATTCAGAAGTTTGCTTCGCCTTGCAGCAAGGGCTGCCAGGCAGTTGCCTCCGAGCGCGTCTGGCTGGGCATCTCCAGGGGGCTGCCTTTACACATAGAATCACAGAATCACAGCACCACATGCTCAGGGCTGAAGGGACCACAGGGATCAGCCAGTTCCAATCCCCCTGCCAAGGGCAGGGACACCTCACACTAGATCAGGCTGTCCAGAGCCTCATCCAGCCTGGCCTTGAACATCTCCCGGGTCATTCTGTGATTCTGTGATCCACAGCCTCCCTAAGCAACCTGTGCCAGTGTCTCACCACCCTCACTGGAAAGAACTTCTTCCTAACATCCAGTCTAAACCCATTCCTCCTCATCCTGTCATTACAATGAGGCTTCCACCACCTCCCTGGGCAACCTGTGCCAGGGTCTCGCCAGCCTCCTGCTGAACTTCTTCCTAACATCCAGTCTGCATCTACCCATTTCTAGCTTTCTTCTGTTCCCCACAGTCCTATCACCACCTGACAACCTAAAAAGTCCTTCCCCAGCTTTCTTGTAGCCCCCTTAAGATACTGAAAGGGCACAATAAGGTCAGCTCTGAGCCTTCTTCTCTCCATCATGTCCCAGGGAAAAATCTCATCTGCTCCTCTGATCCCACCTCTGAGCAGGCTGCAGGCCAGGGAAGCTGCCCAGGCAGTCAGCAAAGGTGTGGGGGGGAACTTATTCACAGAACTGGAGCGAAATGTTTTGGCCTTGGAAAACACAGATCTGGCCAAATTCAGACCTGCAGGAACAGGCTGAGTCCTTTTTTTTCCCTCTTGTGTTGAGACAGGGATCAGTGTGAGGATGTTAAAGAAACTTCCCCAGACACAGCTGTGTCCAAAACTCTCCAGGTTTGCCTCTCCCAATGACACCTTGTTTAGAGTTTCAGGTTGCTGTATTTTGGGGGTTTGAAGTAATAATAATGATAGTAATGATAATATTGATGATGATGATGATGAGAATAATACAAATAAAACCAAACCAAACCAAACCAAAATATTAGCTTAGTAAATAATGCTAATGCTAATACTACTACTACTAAAAATAACAATAATACTAATAATACTAATACTAACAACAACTCATGTGAAAGATTCCACATCTTCAGAAATACAGAAGGGTTTTGTTCTGACCTCAGCAGTTTTTAAAGTGCTCAGTTGGAGAGAAAAAAACCTCAAAACCTCCCAGACTGAGTCTTTGTTTGGAGCACATCAGAATCTGTCCCTTGCTGGACAGTCACCTGCCAAACTTCAGCTTCTTGCCAGTGCTCAGTCTGTGATGAAAGCACTGCCCAGAGGTGTCTGGCATCCAGCTCACATCCTCTGCTCACCTGCCACTCACTGCTCCCACATATGGAATCACAGAATGGGTTGGGTCGGAAGGGACCTTCAGGATCATCCAGCTCCAACCCCCTGCCATGCCCAGGGACACCTCCCACTAGCACAGCTTGCTCAAGGCCTCATCCAGCCTGGCCTTCAACACCTTCAGGCAGGAGGCAGCCGCAGCCTCCCTGGGCAGCCTGTGCCAGTCTCTCCCTACTCTCACTACCGAGAATCCCTTCTTCATCTCCACTCTCAGTCTCCCCTCTCCCAGCTCAAAGCCATTGTCCCTTGGCGTGGCACTCCCAGCCCTTGTCCAAAGTCTCTCCCCAGCTCTCCTGCAGCCCCTTCAGGTACTGGAAGGCTGCTCTGAGGTCTCCCTGGAGCCTTCCCTTCTCCAGGCTGCACAGCACCAACTCTGCCAGCCTGTCCCCACAGCAGAGGTTCTGCAGGCTCTGATCATCTCTGTGGCCTCCTCTGGACCCTCTCCAGCAGCTCCAGGTCCTTCTGCTGGGTTCCCCAGAGCTGGAGGCAGTGCTGCAGGTGAGGTCTGAGCAGAGCAGAGCAGAGGGGTTGCCATTGGAATGGGCTGCCCAGGAAGGTGGTGGAGTCACCGTCCCTGGGGGTGTTCAGGAAAAGACTGGATGAGGCACTTAGTGCCATGGTCTAGTTGACTGGCTAGGGCTGAGTGATAGGTTGGACTGGATGATCTTGGAGGTCTCTTCCAACCTGATTGATTCTATTCTATTCTATTCTATTCTATTCTATTCTATTCTATTCTATTCTAATCCCCTCCCTGTGCTGCTGCTCTCCCTGCTCTGGCAGTACTGAGGAACCACCACAGCCATCATGAGGGTCTGTGTCTGACCTAGGGCACATGAGAGACTTGAGGAGAGCCTCACCACTTGGCTTCTACCAGCTCTGCTTAAGCCAACACACACGAGGTGGCAACTCCTGGCAGATATTTGCCCTTGCCATGATAATTCACCAAGGTGCTCTTCACCTCTGTTGTTGCATGCCTGCTGGTGCCGCTTCTCCCCCAAAGCTCCTCTGAACTCTCTCTCCCCCTAACCACCCCCGAGTGACATCTTTTATCCACTCTCTTCAACTGATGGTGGTTTTGAGGACCATGGGCTTTTAGCTGTGCAGAGAAGGACCTGGTGGACAAGTTCACCAAGAGACAGCCATGTGCCAGTGTGGCCAAGGAGGCCAATGGAGGCCTTGGGTACAGTGAGAAGAGTGTGGGTCCTGCCCTCTGCTCTGCCCTCTGCTCTGCCCTAGTGAGGCCACATCCAGAGTCCTGGATCCAGTTCTGGGCTCCTCAGTTCAAGAGGGACAGGCAACTGCTGAAGAGAGTCCTGGGGAGGCTGCAAAGCTGCTGAGTGGCCTGGAGCAGCTCTGTGAGAAGCAAAGCCTGAGAGCCCTGGGACTGAGAGCCTGCAGAAGAGCAGCCCCAGGGGGGAGCTGAGCAATGCTAAAAGGTAGGGAGCAGACAGGGACTGGTCCCCAGATGGAGTCTGGTCCCTGGTCATCTGGACACAACCAGAAGGTTTCAGACATGCTGCTAGGAAGGTACAGAAGCTGCACGGTGAGAAGATCTCCCTGTGCTGTTGCTGCCTGTAGGAAGTGCTTCTCTCTGCCAAAGGGCTGCGATGTTAACAGCAGCAGCAGTATATAAGGAGGCCACACGGTACCCCCAGGTCCCTGCAGACACGCTGCTCCCCTCCCTCCCCCATCTCAAATCCTCTCCCCACCAGCTCCTACTTCAAGGGCTGCAGAGAAATCTTCTCCTCTGCACTTTGCAGCTGCAGGCTGGGACACCGCAGAGCGCAGAGAGCAGCAGCTCAGCACAGCTCCGAGCCTGCACCTCCAGCAAGCAGCCCTGTCCGCAGGCTCAGCAGCAAGCCCTGGCTGCCTTCTTCCCATCCCGCTCCAAATTCTCACAGCGTGGGTGGGAAGCTCCCTGAATTGCTGCAATGGGCTGAAATTCAGAGCTGATCACATTTTCCCCCCCGTGCCTGTCAGGGCCCAAAGGGGAAGCCCAGCGAGCTCCTGCTGCTCGCAGCACACTTGTTGCGGAGCTCAGGAGATGTGTGTCAGACAAAGGCAAGGATGGCTTCCAGATGTGCCTGCCTGCTGGGCCTGCACAGCTGTTTCCCATGTCTGCCTGTGACTGTCAGAAATGTAAAACATTTGTGTCCCGCAGCTGGAGAGATGCAGTGATGCAAGAGCTGTGGTAAATCCCCGCGGCGAGGCGAGAAGGCCACGGGCTGCTCGCAGCCTGCTGCAGCACTGAATCACAGCATGCCTTAGGCTGGAGGGGACCTCAAAGCTCAGCCAGGTCCAGCCCCCCGCCATAGGCAGGGACTCCTCCCACTGGAACAGGTCGCTCAAGGCCTCATCCAGCCTGGTCCTGAAGGCATCCCTGTTTCAGGACTGGAAAGCCATCTTAGCTGTGCCTCAGCCTGCCCCTGCTGCCTGTGCTTGGCTGGGGGAGCTGGAAGCCCACCTCCCTGTCCTCCCAGCAAGGGTTCTCAGGCACTGGCACAGACTGCACAGGGAGCTGGTGGAGTGCACATCCCTGGAGGGGTTTCAAAGCTGCCTGGATGTGGTGCTGAGGGATGCAGTGGTGAGGATGTGAGCTCTGGGTGAGGGGCTGGTCATCTCAAAGGTCTCTTCTAACCTTGAAGCTTCATGGTTCTATGATTCTGTGTCCCTCAGGCTGAGCTGTGTGAGCACAGCTGCACAGACAGCACCAGGTAAGCAGGCAGTGCTCACCTGCTCTGCTGCCCTGCCTTGCCCTGGAGGTGGCCTGAACTGATCCATGGCAGACTGTCAGCTTGTTGTCACACCAGAGCACTCCAGCTGCTGCCCAGGCAAATAGGGGTCTCAGACCTGCTCCATGTGGGAAGTTCCCATCATCCCCGTGACACAGAATTAGAGAATCATGGAGTCATAAAATGGCTTGGGTTGGAATTTTTCCTCATCTCCAACCTAACCCTCCCCTGGCACAATTTTGGGTCAGTTCTTCCTCTTCTGTCACCTGAGATTAGGGAGCAAAGCCCAAGCCCCACCTGACTGCAGCCTCCTCTCAGGGAGCTGCAGAGAGCAATGAGCTCTGCCCTCAGTCTCCTCTTCTCCACACTGAACCCCCCCAGCTCCCTCAGCTGTTCCTCCCCAGGGCTGTTCTCCAGACCATTCCCCACCTTTGTTGCCCTTCACATCACCGATCCAGTCAGGAGCAAGAAGCTCCAGGGCAGATGCCCAGGCCAGGTGGACAATTCCTTTCAGCTCTAGCAGGCCTTTTGCCTCCTGAGCCAAGCAGTGATCAGCTCAGCTGCTTGCTTAACCTGTGCCCCCTTTCTCCTCCCACCAGGAAGGGAAGAACAGTGCAACAATTCCCACATCCTTGCCCCATTCCTGGGCCTGCCCTGGAGTGCCAGAGGCTGTGACTCTCATGTCCCTGGGAAGCCCACAGCCCTTCCCTGTGCCAGGGCACTGAATCCTTGCTTGCATCAAGGATCCATGGCATGTTCCTGGGAATCCTCCCTGCTAAGAATATCCTCTATTTACAGCTGCGGGGGCGGGCAGCAGGGCATTGAACTCCATGTACTTGGAAGCTGCCAGTGCTGGTTACTGCAGAGCTGGGTGCTTGCTGCTTTCTGCCTTGGCAACAACCACCTCTGATTCCACCACCCTTACTTAACCCCCAGGAGCTGCTCCTGCCCTGACACCTGTCCCCCTACAGTGCTTGCTGCTAGGAGAGCCCTGACAGTGCCTTCTGCTGATCTCCATGCTGCTAGGAGCCCATGGGCAAGGTGTGTGTCAAGTGGGGTGCATGGGTGCACAGAATCACTGAATGGCCTGGCAGAAAAAGACTTGGAGATCAACCTAATATCTCCTTGTACACAGCTCTTGGACCATGGCTCTAAGCTCCTCATCCAAATGTGTTTCAAACCCCTCCAGAGATGGTGACTCCACCACCGCCCTGAGCAGCCTTTCCCAGGGCCCAGTGAGCCTTTCTGTGGGGAAATTTGTCCTAAGGTCCATCCTAACCCTCCCCTGGCACATTTTCAGGCCATTTCCTCACCTTCTATCACCTAGGACTAGAGAGGAGTGCCCAACACCCACCTGGCTGCAGCCTCCTCTCAGGAGCTGTAGAGAGCAATGAGCTCTGCCCTCAGCCTCCTCTGCTCCACACTGATCACCCCCCAGCTCCCTCAGCTGCTCCTCCCCAACTGTGTTCTCCAGACCCTTCCCCAGCTTTGCTGCCCTTCTCTGGACCTGCTCCAGCCCCTCAATGTCCTTCTTGGAGTGAGAGACCCAAACCAGAACCCAGGATTTGAGCTATGGCCTCACCAGAGCCTAGAGGATTATCACATCCCTGCTCCTGCTGGCCACACCATTGCTGATCTAGGTTAGGATGCCAGTGGCTTTCCTGGCCACCTGGGCACATCATGGCTCACATTCAGTTGGCTGTTGACCGGCACCCTCTGATTCCCTTCTGCCAAGCTGCTTTGCATCTGCTCCACCATAGAATGCATCAGGTTGGAAGCAACTCTCAAAGGTCATCTCATCCATCTCATCCATGGGTGTGGGTGTGATGGGTTCTGTGGTTCCCCTGGTCTCTTGTAGCCACCAGCACACATCCCTGTGTGTCAAAACAGTGCCAGCACTGGTGCCGTTTGGAGGGGCACTGCCATTTGGCATGGCAGCAGAAGGTGGCAGCTGCCTCCAGGTAGCAGGTGTCCTCTCAGGTAGGTTCTCCTCCTGGGTGGCCTTGGCAGTGCTCAGTTTATGGCTGGACTGAGTGATCTTCCACCACCTACATGGCTCTGTGCTGCCTCTCTGCTCTGAGCTGGGCTGTGGCAGCACAAGCAGCCCAAAGGCTATGGTAGGTCAAGGTGCACTCCTGCAGAGAGGGATCCACCCCATCTGAGGGCTGTGGCAGGGCAAATGGATCACTCTGGGGATGGATTCCTCTTTCTACACCAATGTCAGAAGGACACCCCTGAGACCAGCTCCTAACCTCTGCTGCTAAGCTACACAAAAGATGAGTGGCTCTGTGTTTTGGCCTCAGATCTGTTGCTAGGGAGAGAGGATGGCTCCTGCACACCTAACAGGGCAGGCTGGCAGTTAAAGCCCTGAGCAGGTCCTGCTTGCCCAGAACAAAAGGTCAGGCAAACCTTGGCAAGCTGAGTTTTTCCAGCTCCTCTGAGGAGGGCTGGGGCATGGGCATGGCTGCAGCCAGTTCCATGAATCACACACTGGAGAGGCTCCTTGCTCACTGCTGGGGAGGGCTATCTTTGGGATGTTTAGAGACCAAAGCTGTGGGAGAAGAGAGAAACAAATTCCCCTCAGGCTGAGAGTCAGGATGGCAGTGACAGCTTTGAACAGGAGACAGCTGTACCGTGCCAGTCCTACAGCCCCTGGTGCCAGCATGCACAGGTGGCCAGCTCTGTATGCTCAAGGGAGGCCTGGGACAGCAAAGATCTCTGCTGGAACACTTCCCTAGGCAGTTCCCAGCCCCAGGACCTGCTGAGTGAGAGGGTATCACAGCACCCTCATGGTGAGCAGCTCAGTGATTCTCCTTCCTGTAGGTCATTGCTTTGTGCAGCCAGCTGTGCCTCTGGCTTCCCTCCGTCCCATGGGGATGGGTTCCACCATGACTGAGGAGCTGTGTGTAGAACTTTCTTCTGTTTGCTTTAAATCTGCTACCTGATAATTTCCTGAAGTACTCCTGGCTCCTGGACAGAAAGAACCACAGATTGTCCCCAAGCTGCTCCAGATTGCTCTGCATTTCCCCTCTCACCCCACTCACAGCTCGCTCACAGGATCACAGAATATAGCCCTTTGGAAGAGGCCTCCAGCTCACCCAGCCCAGCCCTTTCCCCAGCACTGCAGGCTCAGCACCAAACCATGGCCCTAAGCACAGTCTGAGAACCCTCCCAGGGCAGAAATATTTCCTGAGATTCAGCCTGAGCTTCCCCCGGGGCAGCTTGGAGCCATTTCCTCTGCTCCTGTCCCTTGCCACCAAGGAGCAGAGGCTGCCCCCTCCTCACTTCAACCTCCTTGCAGGGAGCTGCAGAGAGCAATGAGCTCGGCCCTCAGCCTCCTCTGCTCCAGCCTGACCCCCCCCAGCTCCCTCAGCCTCTCCTTACACCCAGCTGCTCCAGGCCCTTCTCCAGCCTCGCTGCCCTGCTCTGAACAGGCTCCAGAACACTCAGATGTCTCCTGCTGCAGTGAAGGCCTTGGCTATGCCATGGCTCCCGTGGGCACCATGAGATGCCTGTGGTCATAGTGCTTGCCCTTTTCTGGTTTTCTGCACTCTACTGAGAAGGGAGGAGGAGAACACAGGGATGGGTACAGCAGCCAGCTTGGGCCACGGGGATGCTGTGGGCTTGCAGCACTGCCTTTTCTGTTTTGTTCCCAGTTCCTCCCCTAATCAGTCCCCAAATCTGATTCCCTCTCTTGCCCCCCACTGAGCCCTGTTTTCCATGACCTAGCCCAAGAGCCCGGATTTCTTTCCCCAGTGGTAATTGCTAACCCAGAGCCCAGTGCTCAGCTAGCAGGGAGTCCAACCACTACATTTTTTTCATTCTGTTCCAGTTTGGGCTCAGATGTGACTGAAGATACTGCAGTTAGGCCAGGCCAGAGCAGTGCAGTGCTTGTTTGCATGCAAGACTGGCCCCGGTTCAGGCGAGGTGCCCACGGCACAAGATCCAGAGGAGGCTGGCCATGAGCCCCTGCTATTTTGTCACCTCTCCCTCACCCCTCTGACCCCTGCACAGCTTTTCCTGTATCCCTGATCTGCACGCTGCCGAGAAGCTGCCCTCCTGTCCTCTGCCACTCCTGGGGACAGCACTGTGACAGTGGCGCTGGGGAGAGGAGCAGTGGACAGCCAGGGAGATAGATCAGAGGGTCCTGGTGGGGACTGAGGAGTGAGCAGTACCCACAGGGTATGCCAGCAACATCATCAATACCCACAGGGTATGCCAGGAACATCATCCAAGCCCTTCAGCCTGGGGAAAGAGGAATCACACAGGACCTGGCTGTCCCAGGTTGGTCAAGTGAGAGAGTGAGTGGTCACAGAATCACAGACCCACCCAGGTAGGCAAAGCCCCTCAGGAGCACCAGGTCCAACCTAGAACCCTGCTCTGTAAGGTTCACTTTAAACCATAGCCCCAAGCACTACATCCACACGACCCTTAAACACACCCAGGGTGGGTGACTCCACCATCTCCCCGAGCAGCTCATTCCAGCCTCTGACCACTCTCTATGAAAACATTTTTCCTAATGTCAAATCTAAGCCTCCCCAGGCTCAGCTTGAGGCCATTCCCCCTTGTTCTGTCTCCAGTTCCCTGTGAGAAGAGACCAGCAGCAGCCCCTCCACAATGTCCCTTCAGGTAGTCACAGACATGTAGAATGGTTTAGGTTGGAAGGGACCTTAGACATCATCCAGCCATGGGCAGGGACACCTCCCACCAGCCCAGGCTGCTCAAGGCCTTATCCAGCCTGGCCTTGAACACCTCCAGGGAGGACATCCACAGCGTCCCTGGGCAGCCTGTGCCAAAGTCTCACCACCCTCTCACTGAAGAACTTCCTCAGCTCCACTCTAACCGTGCTCTGTCTCAGCTCCAAACCATTCTCCCTTGGGCTGTCTCTGGACACCCTCATGAGAAGTCCCTCTGTAGCCTTCCTGCAGGATCCCTTCAGGCACTGGCAGGCAGCTCTAAGGTCCCCCTGGAGCCTTCTCCTATCCAGGCTGCACACCTCCAGCTCCTTCACAGCATAGGGATCACAGAGCTCACAGCAGAGCTGCTCCAACCCTTGGATCACCTCCGTGGCCTCGTCTGGACTGTTGCTGTTCCCTTGGTTATGTGCTGAGGGAGCTGTGTATGGAGTGGGCACAGGATGGGACTCTTCCTCCTCCCTCTCCCTCAGCATCACTTCAACTCTTCAGCTCTTGCCCTACAGCAGCAACTTTCTCCTGTCTTCTCCAGGTCCTATTCAGGGCCACTTCCTGATGAGCTTCTTACAATTTATGCTTTGAGAAAAGTTTTATTCTTAACTTTGATGCTTTTAGCAAGTTTTTTCCTAAAAATATTCTTGGCCTTGTCCTTATTCTGGGGCTGACATCTCCCAGCCAGGCTTTGGGCTCCATTCTAGCTTCCTTCTTTGGAAATTATTTCAATTTGGATGAATCTCTCTCTCTGGTACCTCCTGTCCCTTCCATCCCTCCCAAAGTATGGCACTTTGCTTTGCTTTCTATTTTTCTTTCTCTGGATGTTTTAGCACATTGCAGATTGGTTGTGTATATTTATCCTGAGCCTCTAATCTTTGTCTTTAAACATTTTTTTTTATGCCTTCTGTAAATACTTTACCCATTTAGCTTTTCTTTCTGAATTCCTTTTCTTTTAAAACTGCTTTTGTGTTTCTATCTTGTTCCCATTCTTAAAATTAAACTTTGGGATAGATCTTTGTTGTGTGTGTTCCTTTTCTTTTCCTCTTTCATTCCTAGAAGGATTTGGCTCTTTGGGAGAACTTCTGGACGTGGCTCCAGCAAGGTCTAACAAACAGTGACTGCAGAAGGCACAGGGAGACTCCATGGCCCAGTGGATTCGTAGATCCATAGAATGGTTTGGATTGGAAGGGACCTCAAAGCTCCAACCCTCTGCCATGCCCAAGGACACTTCCCACCAGACCTCACCCAGCCTGGCCTTGAATACCTCCAGGCAGGGCACATCCACAGCCTCCCTGGGCAACCTGTGCCAGTCTCTCCCCACCCTCACTCTCAACAATCTCTCCCTCCTCTCCACTCTCAGTTTCTCTTCTCCCAGCTCAAAGCCATTGTCCTTCAGCCTGGCACTTCCAACCCTTGTCCAAAATCCCTCCCCAGCTCTCCTAAAGCCCCTTCAGGCACTGAAAGGCTGCTCTGAGGTCTCCCTGGAGCATTCTCCTCTCCAGGCTGCACAGCCCCAACTCTCTGAATGAGTCCCCATAGGGAAGGTTCTCCAGCACTCTGATCATCCTTGTATCCTCCTCTGGACCCTGTCCTGTAGCTTCAGGTCCTTCTTGTGCTGGGGGCACCAGAACTGCAGCCAGTCTCAGCAGAGCAGGACAGAGCAGGGCAGAGCAGGGCAGAGCAGGGCAGAGCAGAGCAGGGCAGAGCAGAGCAGGGCAGAGCAGGGCAGAGCAGAGCAGAGCAGAGCAGAGCAGAGGGAATCCAGCACCATCAGAGCTAGACCCTGAACCTGTCTGTAAAGCTTTTCTTACAAGACCTCAAAGAACACGGAGGAGAGGAAAGAAAACCTTTCCATCTCAGAAACTCTACCTTCTGTGTTCAGGTAGGAGCAGATGTGTGCATGCCTGCACTGTGCACATGGCTGTCAGGCTGAGCAAAGGGGAACACGATCAAGCCCATAGACAGCATCCAGGGAGATCTGCACACAGGTACTGGGGGAGCAGACACCTACACCAGGACCTGGCTGATAGAGCTGCCAGGTGATGCTCTGCTAGGCAGATAACAGAGTACCTAAGGGTTTCAGAGTCTGCAGCCTGGTTTCCAGAGCCTCCAGAAAGCTGAAAGGTGCCCAGTACACAGACTGCTGAAGGTCCAGCCTGAGTAAAGCCTCAAGCATCTCCTCCATCAGGAACCGTGGCTACAGACCTGGGAAGAGCACATGTGCAGCCATGAAGTCCCCAGGGACTGCTGGCAATCCAAGAAGCAGCCTCCTAGCTCATTCCCAGAGCCGAATACAGCAACCCTTAGAACAGACACCAGGGAGGATCCTGGGGAGACAAACCAGACTTGCCCACCCCCTCAGACATGTCTCCTCAGCACTGAGAAACAGCTGCTCAGTCACAGAGTGGCTCCGTGGGCAGAGGGAGCAGCAGCCTGGCAAGGGCTGAGCCAGGCACAGGAGAGTTGTTACTGATCGCTTGTCATGATGGGAGATGAACCCAGACACTGCCAGGCCCTGGTCCTGTTGCCTGTTTGAGCCCAAGCCTGGTGAGGATTAGGCTGGGTATGGCTGGAGAGACTCCTGCAGAAGCAGCTGCTTCTCTGTCCCTAAGGACAACTACAGTGACACTCTTTGTGTCTATGTACCTGAACTCTCTGCTCCACAAAGCACAGAGGCTCTTCTGTCCTGCCTGTTGGGAAGTGTCCCTCACCTGTGGCCCTTGACTGCCTGTGCCAGGACCATGCTGGAGTGGGCACAGGGTGGATGGTGGCAGCTCAGCACGTGGGCTGTTGTCTGGCCAGCAGACAGGCAGCACCCAGGCAGTGCTAGCAGGGACAGGGTGTCACAGAATCACAGGATCACAGAACATTAAGGGTCGGAAGGGACCTTGAAAGGTCATCATCTAGTCCAACCCCCCTGCCAGGGCAGGATCACCTAGAGTAGGTCACAGAGGAATGTCTCCTGCTCCTGGAGCCCAGCCAGGCTAGGCAGAGAGGCTCTGATGGGGTCTGTGAGCCAGAGTTGCTGGGACAGCTCTCACCATGCACTGCACAGACATGTTACAGCCAGGCTGTGCTGCTCTTATCTCTGCTGGGAGCTACACCACCAAGCTGGCAGCTCCAACCAGCTTTATCCAGAAGAAGAGAAAACCTGAGAGCTTTCCAGCTCTGAGTTATGGACATAAGCTTATGGAAGAGGGCTGAGATACCCTTGGTATGCAGACTGGAAAGCCTCAACTACAAGTGCTTGATCTCCCTGGCACATCCTCTCTGCAGAGATGCTTCCTGCTCAGGTGTCATTACAGAACATGACTCTCCCCTGCAGGGCCAGCTACCTGCTCCTGCCCAGTGCCAAGGCTGGGCTGTCCTCTCCTAACAGGCCTGGGGCAGAGTCTGTGCCCACCATGGAAGGGTAGGCCTCAGCTTCCATCATCTCCTTGCCAGTACATCCCCCAGCATAGTGTGGCAGTTATAGCAAGCTCACCATCAGCCAGCCCTCATGGCCAAGAAGGACAATGGCCTACTGAGGTGCATGAAGAAGAGTGTGACTCCTGCTGTACCCTATCCTAGAGAGGCAACATCTGGAAGGCTGGGTTCTGTTCTATGCTTCCCAGTGCAAGAGGGACAGGGAACTGCTGGAGAGAGTCCAGGGCAGACTATAAAGCTGCTGAGAGGCCTGGAGCAGCTCTGTGAGGAGCAAAGCCTGAGCCTTGGGGCTGAGAGCCTGCAGAAGAGCAGCCCCAGAGGGGAGATAAGCAATGCTCAGCAAGAGCTGAAGGAGCTGTGGGGGGCAAAAGGCTGAGGTCAGACTGTTGTCAGTGGTGCTCAGGGACAGGAAAGGGGCAATAAGCACAGACTGGCACCCAGGAGGTTCCACCTGAACAGGAGGAGAAAGTTGTTTGTTGTGAGGGTGCTGGAGGCCTGGAGCAGGCTGCCCAGAGAGGCTGTGGAGTGTCCTTGTGTGGAGAGCTTCCAAAGCCATCTGGGCATTGTGCTGCTGGGCAAGCTGCTGTGGGTGCCCTGGGAACTGGACTGGATGATCTGCAGAGGTCCCTTCCCACTGCCACCACACTGGGGTTCTGTACTCCCAATACCAGCACCCAGCTATGTGGGGAGCAGCAGCTGCACCTCCCCAGCCAGCAGGTCCCAGCATGTTCCCTGCTCTCATGCACGCCTGCTGCTAGCTGGTGCAGGCAGGAGGCAGATCTCTCTGCTGCTGCCTTTGCTGCAGCATCCAAGCACTTTTCATGCTTATTTTTCATAACAATATTACTTTGCCCATAAATCAGGCTCAGTTTGGGGGCAGTGCTGACCCCATTGCCTCAACCTCTTGCTGCAGATCAGCTGTGCACAAATTCAGTGCCCAGATCCAATGGCCTGGGCCGCGTCGGGAATAAAATATTTGGGAAACACAATTTGCATCACAGCTCTTCAAGTCAGTGTTTGGCTTCCTGGAAATGATGACTCACGGTTTGGATGTGCAGCAATGTACCAACAACATAACCTTTCAATCCTCTAATGCCAGACAGATCCCTCTAAAGCCAGGCTTGGTGCTGCCCAGATGGATGGTACCAGGCTGTATATATAGCAGTGCCTCAGACTCGCTGCCTTTGCAATGTGTGGGAAAGATAAAAACCAGGGCAGGACACGACTCTGAGGTCAGTCAGCTCCCAGAGCCACGCTCTATCAGTTCATCTCTGACCAGCTTCTTCCTCTGCCACCCAGATGGTTTCATAAACAACAGTTTCTGCAGGGAGCTCTCTCCCCTGGCACAGGGTACAGCATCTGCTCAGCACAGAGGCATGGATTAGATACAAAGAGACCTTCTGAGTGTGGGTCTTGTCCCTGGCAGGCTGAAGGAGCTGCACCGGTATTGCTCAGGAAATTTATACTGATTGTCATCCTTGCAGCCTCATTTGTTCCCTAACACAGGCAACTCAGCAGAAAGAGGCTGCTTTTCCAAACAGCCACCCTGGTAAGTGTCTGTTCCCCAGCCAGGAGAGCTCTGTGCAGAGCTCTGCCAGCCATCAGATGCCAAGGTGCTCAACCCACCCAAAGCCTCGGTGGCCTTCAGTTTGGTTTTGCAGAGAAGCTGTAGAAGTGGACACCCCCTCCTCCCAAAAAGTACAGAACAAGTCAGAACAAGCCCAGTTCCACTGCAGGACCAGGGAGCTCCACTTTCTGCCACAGTGACCTTTTTCCTGAAGCAAAATGCTCCTCCACAATCACAGCATTCCCAGAGAAGCTTTTTCTTTCCCATCAATTCTGTCTGACATTAACCCTGTGTCTGCCTCCACCACTGCACTGCATCCTCAGCATTCCCAGTCTGCCCAGTCAGCTGGGCTCCCTGCCCAGATCTAGCCCTCATGATGGGCTTGAGCTGCTGAGCAGAAAGGATGAGCCTCGTGGGAGCCATCTGGCCAGGGAGCCCGGGCAGAGGGCAGGGAGCTGCGAGGGGCAGAGCTGTGCAGGGCAGGCGCTGGGCAGGGCACAGCCCATCCGGACGGAAGTGTTTCATCAGCCAGAGGGTGGCTGCTGAGCGAAGGCTTTGCTCTTTGGGAAGTGGTTCTGATTTCTCAGGCTGAGTCAGGACAAGAGGGACACGAGCTTCCTTCAAAGCAGCATCTCCTGCTCCACCCCAGCTGCCACAAGGAGGGTGCCTCAATACCACCATCCTGGAGCAACAGCCCGATGCTTCTCAGAATGGGCTGTGGATAATCCTGGCTCTTGCACATTCCTTTGTGATGTAGCTCCAAGGTGATGTCCACTGCAAGCATCTGCCCCAGGCTGTGCCACCTTAAACACCCTCAGCCCAACAGCGCTTAGCAGATGAAACATTGAACACATCTGAGCCCAGTGGACAGACACTGTGAAAAGGAAAGCACCACTAGATAGCAATTTTTTTGCCTTCTCTAGCTGCCAGTTGTGAAAAGGCTTCAAAGACAAAGTAAAGTCCCAGCAGAGCACTGCCCCGTTTTTATTTTTGCATCAGCAGGGGCAGGGAGGGGATTCTGCCCCTCTGCTCCACTCTGCTGAGCCCCTCTCTGCAACGCTGGGGCAGCTCTGGAGTTCTCAGCACAGCACAGACAGGGACCTGCTGGAGCAGGGCCAGAGGAGGCCACAGCAGTGCTGGCAGGGCTGGAAGGGCTCTGCTGTGAGGCCAGGCTGGCAGAGTTGGGCTTGAGCAGCATGGAGAAGCTCCAGGGAGACCTTCAGGAGGCTTTGCAGTGCTTCAAGGGCTGAGCAGAAAGCTGGGGACAGAGTTTTGAGCAGGGCCTGTGGTGACAGGACAAGGAGGGAGGGTTTGAACTGACAGAGGGAGATTGAGAGCGGAGAGAAGGGAGAAATGTTTGTCCCTGAGGGTGTGGAGAGCCTGGCCCAGGCTGGGCATAGAGGTGGGAGCTGCCCCATGGCTGGCACCACTGCAGGTCAGGGTGTCTGGGGCTGTGAGCAACCTGCTCTGGTTGGGGATGTCCCTGCTGGCTGTAGGGGTTGGGCTGAAGGAGCTTTGAAGGTCCCTCCCAACCCAAACCACCTGGGTTTCTGTGATTTTACCACCCACCCCTCCCCTGCCAGGCTGCAGAAGGCAAAGTGGGTGCTGCCATCCCTGTCCTCTCCTCTGCTCTGACACAGACACGGAGCTGCAGCTGACACACTGTGTGCTGCAGATGTGCTGCACAGCTGTGGGCATCTGGCAAACATCTGCTGCCTCAGCACTTGTTAGCAAGGAGAGCTGAGCAGGGATCTCTGTTGCTCCAGGAGGCCCTGGGACAGCCACCTGCTCCAACAGAGGTCTGTGACAGGGCCATCTTCTCTGCAGCTCATGGGAAGATGGGAAGCACGAAGCTGTCTTGCTTCTGGTGCTCAGCACCACACTGAGATTTCACCTGGGCTCTGTCCTGCACCACAAGCAGTGCCCTCCTCAGCCTTCATTAGGAAGAGAGACAGAATCATGGAACCCTTCACTTTGGAAGAGACTTCTATGATCAGGTCCAACCATTTACTCAGCACCATCAGGTTGTCACTGGCCCACATCCCTCAGCACATCTCCATAGCTTTGAAATCCCTCAAGAGGCAGATGGAGACTCTGCCACTACTCTGAGCAGTGTCTTCCAGGACTTGACAAGTCTCAAGTGATAAAAGTTCTTCCTCATGTCCAATCTTAACCTCCCCTGGTGCAACTTGAGGGCATTTCCTCTTGACTTAGTGCTTGTTACCTGGGAAAAGAGCCCAACTCCCACTTCACCCCAGCCTCCTTTCTGAGAGCTGCAGAGAGCAATGAGCTCTGACCTCAGTCTCCTCCACACTGAACACCCTCAGCTCCTTCAGCTGCTCCTCCTCAGCCCTGTTCTCCAGACCCTTCCCCACCTTTTTGTCCTCCTCTGGACCTGCTCCTGCAAAACACAGGCACAGCGAGGGCTGCACATGGGATGTACAAACATCCCGGGAAGAGAGAGCCTGTCTGACATCCCTGTGGATCCCAGAGCACGTGCTGGCAGCTGTGGGCAGCAGCCCCAGTCCTGACAGCCTCGCTTTGCCATGTTTCAGTGCTTCCAAGCAGGGCGACTCCAGCACAGTGGTGGCAGAGCCTTCTCCAGGCTCCCTCCACGCTGCCTCTCTGCTGGAGAGGGCAAGGGTCCCTTTGCTGGGGGCCGATGGTCTTCCTCTGGCTCGGCCCAGCCTGCCCCTCCCCAGCAGGCAGAGAGCCAGGCCCCATCACCTCCAGCAGGCAGTTTTACTGGCTGCCACTCCAATGTTCTGCGCTCTCGTGGGTCTGATGCTGTTTTTATGAACTTGGAGCTCGGCGTGGCTGTTTAGTTTGAGCTGAGCGAGGAATGTGTTCATAGCTGGGTAAAGCTCCTCCGAGCTCCTAATCTGCCTGGGCTGTTTGCTTTGGGAAAAAACACTTCACTTTTTCCATTCATTACTATCCTGTGTGAGCAGCCCCAGCCCCGGCCCGCGGCACACCGGGGCTGCCTTAACCCCTCTCCCTCCGCACCCATGCTGCCATGCTGAGAGGAGAGAGCCTTTGGCAGGCAGCATCTCAAAGCCGTTTGCTCCCTGGGCCACCTGGAAAGCCACAGCCACAAATCCTGAGTTTGCAGGGAGTGGGTGGCAGAAAGGTGGGGGCAGGCTCTTCTCAGAGACAGGGCAAAAGGTGCCAGACATGAACTTGAGCATAGGAAGCTCCATCTAAACATGAAGAGGAACTTCTTCACTTTGAGGGTGGTAGAGCCCTGGAGCAGCTGCCCAGAGAAGTGATGGAGTCTTCATCTCTGGAGTCTTTCAAGGCCCTTAGGTTCCAGTGCCCAGCTGTGCTCACAGAAACACAGAATCATAGAATCAGTCAGGGCTGGAAGGGACCACAAGGATCAGCCAGTTCCAACCCCCCTGCCATGGGCAGGGACACCTCACACTAGATCAGGCTGTCCAGAGCCTCATCCAACCTGGCCTTGAACACCTCCAGGGAGGTTGTGGAGCACAGAATGTGATCTTTGATCACATTCTGTGATTCTGTGATCCACAAGTTCCCTGGGCAACCTGTGCCAGTGTCTCACCACTCCCACTGTAAAGAACTTTTTTCTAACATCCACTTTAAGTGTCCCCTCTGCCAGTCTAAACCCATTCCTCCTCATCCTGTCATTACTCTGCCATGCCGTAATTCCGTGAGTAGTGACACAGCTCTGGGCTCAGCCACATGCACGGAGTGAAGATCTTGTGTTGCAAATGCTGCTGGCACTGCACCCACAGGCCCCAACAGCAGACAGGGTCTCACCTGTAGCCTACCCAGGGAGGACCCTTCACCCTGGCACTGCCCAGACCAGTTGGTCTGGCAGCTGTGTCCACCTCACTGATGGCCAGACCCAACTGAAGCCTGGATATCATAGCCTGGCAGGCACCCTGCTGTGCCATTTTTGAGGAGCAAGTGGAAGGCCTTCATCAAAGAGTCTCCTAAGCAGAGAGGCTGGAGGGTGGCCAGTCGGCCTGTCCTGCTGCCTGCCCTGCCTGGGGAGCAGCGATTGATTTACGTTCAGATGGGGATGGCAGTGGCGTCCTGCAAAGGCTCTCATCCAGCAGGAACTTTCCATAAGCAAGGTCTATTTTTAACTCTGCATGGGCCAGGAGAGGGCTTCTCTTGTGGGGAGCTGGTGAGGAAGTTGCTCTGCACAGCCTCCAGCTGAGCAGGGGGACCCCAGGGAGCTTCTCAGGTGGGCTGGTACCGGCAGGTCTTCCTAGGCACTGCTGTGCCATCCTGAGTTGCAGCATGACGGCAAAGCAATGGCAAGGGGGCTGAGTGCAAGAGCAAGCTCTGGAGGAGACTGCTCTGGTGCAGGAATGAGCTGGAATGAAAGCAGGAGAAGCACAGTGTAAGTTCCATGGCTGGCAGCCTCAGTGTGCCCGGAGCAGGGAGCAGGGAGCTGTTCCTGAGGCAGAGCTGGCCAAACAGCTCTCCAGGAGAAGAGAAATTCCAGCACTTAGGATATGATGGTCTGAAGCCATCAGTGATCTGGATGAGGAGATTGAGGGCACCCTCACTAAGCCTGCAGTTGGCACCAAGCTGGCTGTGTGTGTTGTTCTTGCAGGGAGACTGCAGGACAAGATAGACTGATGGGCCAAGGTCAGTGAGATGAAGGGCCAGGTCCTGCCAGCAGCACTAGGGCAGGAATCACCTTCCTGCACTGGGCACTGGTGAGGTCACACCTTGAATCCCAGGATCAGTTTCAAACCCTGCACATGATATTCTGTCTCACAGCATCCCAGGAGGGTGGAGTTGGAAGGAACCTCTGGGGACCATCCAGTCCAACCCCCTGCTCAAGCAGGGCACCTACAGCAGCTTGCCCAGGAACACACTGGCCAGATGGGGTTGAAAGGAAACTCCACAGGTTCCAGGCTTCAGCACCCTCACAACAAACAACTTTCTCCTCCTGCTCAGGTGGAACCTCCTGGGTTCCAGTCTGTGCCCACTGCCCCTTGTCCTGTCCCTGATCACCACTGACAAGGGCCTGGCCCCAGCCTCTTGCCCCCCACAGCTCCTTCAGCTCTTGCTGAACATTGCTCAAATCCTCTCTGGGGCTGCTCATCAGAGACCAACATCTCCTGCAGCTCCTCTCCCCGTAGACCCACAAGCCTCTCTCCCCCTCTCCTGGAGTCCCTGAAGCACTCCCAGAGCAGCACCTCCATCTCTCTGCAGCGAAGGTTTATTTTCCATGCACACTGGATGTTCACACACTCCCAGCCCCACAATTAGCTTCCTCAGCATGTTCCCAAGCTCTCTGTCCCATCCAATTTTAAATGGCTCCAGCAATAGAGCCCCTGGCGTGTCCCCTGGGAAGCCAGGCTGCTCCCAGGGCTCTCGCTGCCCTGCAGGCAGGATTTTGCTGATCTCCAGCCTGCATTTTCCTCCAGTGAAGTTCACTGTGGGGCTCTCAGCTGTGCTGCCGCAGGCAGTTCCATCTCCTCCTCTTCCACGCTTCTTCCAGTGTTTGCCTGCTCACTGTAACCTCTCTGGCCAGCTGCTCTTCCCACTTTTAGCTCTTCTGCCCTTTAGGCTTGTCAGCCTCTCATCACTCTTCAGCTCTGCACAAGACATGGGACCTCAGCAGGACTGTGAGAGGATTCCTGCAAATGCTTCCCAAACCCACCTCGGGGTCTCCTCCCCTCAGCTTTCTGGTGCTGGCCCCACTTCCTGAGGAGGTCTGGAATGAGGATGCTCTCGTGTCTGTTAAGGAGGTGGCTTGCTCCCACAGGTCACACAGATGGGCATCTTCCCAGCCCCTCTCCCAGGCTGAGTGTTTGTATTTCTCCTTGCAAAACAAACCTTGCTCTGTTGGTGAGGCAGAGAGAAAAGGAAGTGTTCATGCTGGGGGGAGCCCAGTGAGAGCCACTGGTTGCACAGGTTATTGTGCACAGGTCAAGTCAAAACTTCCTCTACACCACTGTATTATGGGGATCAATGACTTACACCAATCTTACACACACCTTGGTTGAGAGCAGCCCTGCAGAGAAGGCCTTGGGGGTGCTGGTGGGAGAGAAGCTGGACAGGAGGCAACAGTGGGCACTGTCAGCACAGAAGGCCAAGTGCAGCCTGGGCTGCATCCAAAGCAGCATGGGCAGTGATGGCGAGAGGGGATCCTGCCCCTCTGCTCTGCTCTGGGGAGACCTCACCTGCAGGGCTTCTTCTCAACAGCAGCATCCAAGGGAAAAGACTCAACCCTAAACTCCTAGGTGAGGAGCCCTGAGACCATGAAGGTACTGCAGCAGAGCACCCACCAGCCCTCCTTGGCCATGCAATGCCAAAGCACAAACCCATCCTGGCCCAGTTTTCCTGGAAATTCTCTAGGGAAAAGAACAAAAAGACCCCTTGAAGAAGGGGCAAAATACAGTGACAGGAAATCTCAACCCCAGTTCCCAGTATATTTAATGGAAAATTAATTTTGTTACTTCTTTCAGAGTTTTTGGGGTTTCTTCCCCCTTCTCACTTTTCTTGTGGACACACAGCCAGGCCCTGGGGAGACACATGAAGCCTGGGCTCCATCGAAAGCAGCACATCCAGCTGCTCTGGAGAGGGGATTCTCTGCTCTGCCCTTGTGTGACCACACCTGGAGCACTGTGTCCAGCCACGGGGCTCCCAGCATAAAAAGGACCTGGAACTATTGCAGAGGGTCAAGAGGAGGGCACAAAGATAATCCCAGAGTACCTCTGCTGTAGGGACAGGCTGGGACAGTTGGGGCTGTGCAGCCTGGAGAAGGGAAGGCTGCAGGGAGACCTCAGAGCAGCCTGCCAGTACCTGAAGGGGCTCCAGGAGAGCTGGGGAAGGACTTTGGACAAGGGCTGGGAGTGCCAGGACAAGGGACAATGGCTTTGAGCTGGGAGAGGGGAGAATGAGAGTGGAGATGAGGAAGAATTTGTTTGCAGTGAGGGTGGGGAGAGACTGGCACAGGTTTCCCAGGGCGGCTGTGGATGTCCCCTCCCTGGAGGTGTTCAAGGCTGGGCTGGATGAGGCCTTGAGCAAGGGAGGTGTCCCTGTCCATGGCAGGGAGGTGGCACTGGATGATGCTGGAGGTCCCTTCCAACCCAACGCATTCCATGACTCAAGCACTGCCCCACATGCACTTGTGCCCTGAGGTGCTGCTGTTGGCCTTGCAGGTGCTGGGCTTGTGGCAGGGCAGTGGGTGTGGCCGTTCTGCCAGACCCTAACTGCAACAAGTGGGCAAAGCAGCAGCAGCTCTCTGCTCCCCCTGAGCCATGGGCAGATCCCTGCTCCCCCGAGCCATGGATCTCCCCCTGCTGAGCAGCTGGCCAGGCCCTGCCTGCTGGCGGGCATCGAGCCCAGCTCTCCCTGGGCTTCTGCTGGCACATTTCACCTCTAACTTGGGACAAATCCTGGCACCCCACCCTCCTGAGCTGCCAAGGGCTGCTCAAGATAATCTCTTTAAATAGAAGGAGTTGAAGCCTCCGTTCTGCTGATGTCATGGGCAGAATTCCTGAGGGATTCTGTGAGACCCCAGCCCACCCATGGGCATCCCCGCACCAAAGGGACGAGTCCATCACTGCCTGGCCTGGGTGGGGAGTGTAGGCTGGGGCAGCGATGGGAGGTGTGCTCCCATGTGCCCCACAGGGCCATGCCCACCCAGCAGTTGGTGGGACCTGTCCCCAGGTCTGGAATCATGTCCCCCAGATGGCACTGTTCCTGTGGTGCACGGCACCAATGCCACCACCCTGACAAGTTGCCTTCCATTCTCCCTGTCTGTGACAAGGACACCAGAGAAAACCAACTGTTCCCACAGTACTCATTAAGATGTCCTGTGCTACAGCCATGGGGCCCCCAGGAGCAGCCAGCAGTGCCTTTTGCCTGTGCAGCTGCTGTCATCCTCCAAGCAAAGGGGGGCAGTCCCTGCGGCCATGGTCAGCTCCCAGCAGCTAAACACTACCTGCAGGGCCTTCTGTCACACTTGTGCCTTGGACAGTTCACAAACAGAAGGGCCCAGGGCCACCCTCAGGGCCAGCACCACCAGACAACCTCCTGCCTTGCAGGACCACCTGGAGAAGGAGGAAGAATCTTCTGCTCATAACCCCGACCTGAGTTTTGGGGCACAGGCTGGAGGATACCTCACAGTACAGAAAGTCCTGTGCCCAGAGCTGCAGCACATGTCAAACAATTTCTGCTGCTGGCTTCTGCTCCTTCTGAGCCCTGGCCCCAGCCTCAACCTTTCTCAAAACCTCCCAGCTTGTTCCTCAAGGTGGTCCAGCTTCCAGCCCTGCCAGGTCATGTTGTGACCCTCTGTGTGAGCACTGCCTAGCCCTGAGGAACAAATCCTGAAGCTGCCTCAAAGCCTTTCCTTATTTCTCACAAGGAATTTTGATTCTCAGGATCTGAGTGAAGACCAAACCCTCCAACTTCTATGCTGAGGTTGTCTGTGGCTGCTGAGTACGTGGATGAGACTGGCTTGTGGGGGCAGCACTTGAAAGACAGAGATGGGGACAGGGGAAGTCCAAATAGTTCAAGAGGGAAGAGATAATCAATGAGAGGCCAAAGTGCAGCTCCAGCCCTCCATGTCTTGATCAAAGTGTAGGAAAATGTAGTGTACCCATGTGGGGCTCCTGCTGGGAAGCATCTCTGCAGAGAAGGACCTGAGGGTGCTGATAGATAACAAGTTCCCCATGGGCACATTGAGAAGAGTGCATCCAGCAAGTCAAGGGAGGTTCTCCCCATCTTCTCTGTCCTGGCAAGGCCATCTCTAGAGTGCTGGGGTCCCCAGTGCAAGAGGGACAGGGAACTGCTGGAGAGAGTCCAGGGCAAGCTGCAAAGCTACTGAAGGGCCTGGGACAGCTCTGTGAGGAGCACAGGCCAAGAGCCTTGGGGCTGAGAGCCTGCAGAAGACCAGCCCCAGAGGGGCTGAAGAAGCTGTAGGGCACAAGAGGCTGGGGCCAGACTCTTATCAGTGGTGCCCAGAGACAAGACAAGGGGCAACAGACTGGAACTCAGGAGGTTCCACCTGAAGAGAAGGTAAGTTGTGTGCTGTGAGGGTGCTGGAAGCCCAAAGCAGGCTGCTCAGAGAGGTTGTGGAGTCTCCTTCTCTGGAGAGCTTCCAATCCCAGCTGGGCATTGCGCTGCTGGGCAAGCTGCTGTGGGTGCCATGGTGGAGCAGGGGGGGTGGAATAGATCATCCCTATAGGTTCCTTCCAAGCCCAACATGCTGGCATGCTGTGAATTAGGGGGCAGAGCTTGAGCTGTCTGCAGCAGCCTGCTCTGGACCTGCCCTTCCCTGCAGTGACCAGAGGCTGGGCTGCCAGAGCATGGCTGGGTCCAGCCTGCTCTCTAGGGAGGGAACCTATCTCCATGGACTTTCCTCAGTCTCGGCAATCAAGGAGCTGCAGTGGCTCTGCAAGAGCCATCCCTGGGCAAAGATGTTCCTTGCAGGGCTAGCGAGCACCCCAGGACGACCTTGGGCAGCTGCAGGCTTGGGCAGGGGGGGATGTCCCCGCCTGGCTCCAGTGGTCATCAGCCCTCAAAGTTCACATCCAGGGCTTGTCAGCTCACTTGGTCAAGCCCTCTGAAGGCAGCTGTCTCCAGGGGCCACTGAGAGACCCAGACAGGCGGTGGGTAAACAAATACTGTGCTTTGCTGATGGATGCAAGCCCAAACCCAGCTCTTGCCAGCAGGAAGGTTCCCCCCTACAGCAGCATGATGCAGACTGGGACATGCAACAGAAGCTAGGCTCTCCTGGGAGGAAGCTGCACGTAACCTCACAGATCACAGACTGCCAGGGTGGACCCCAGGGATCATCTGCTCCAACCTTTCTAAGATACAGCCCAGCTGGAATGAACTGTCCCAGCACCCTGCCAGGCTGAGCCCTCAAACTGCCCCACGCAGGGACTCCACCACATCCCCTGGGAGGTGATTCCAGTGTCCAACTGCTCTCACTGTGGAACATTTCCTTCTGCAGTCCAATGGGAGTGTCCCCAGCAGTCACTTGTCCCCATCCCCCTTGTCTCTGCCATGGCGCTCCTTGTACAAAGGCAGTCTCCATCCTCCTGCTGGCCACCCTGTATGTCCTGCTCCATGGCAATAAGGTCTGCCCTGAGCCTTCTCTTCTCCAGGCTGCACAGCCTCACCTCTCAGCCTTTCCTCATGGGCCAGAGGGCTTGCAGGCTTCTGATCCTTCTCCTGGCCCTTCCCTGGACACTTTTCAGCCTGTCCACATCTTTTATGTATAGTGGGGACCAAAACTAAACTTCTGAATTTCTACTCAGCGGGCAGAAACCAGCTCTGAACAGAGCCAGACCTGCCAGCACGACAGGCCTGCAGGGCACAGGGCTGCCTCTGGACAGGGGTGGCCCAGCCTTGCTGGGTGAAAGGGAGTGGCAGTGGCATCTAAACCTTCCTCAGCCAGCTAAGAAACTGTCTGCAAACACCTTCTGCAAGGGTCACCCCACCTGCAGGGCAGGCACTATCTCCTCCATCTTCATGAAGAAGATGGAGAGGAACCAGCAGCTCCTTTCGCTGTGGCAATGGATTAAAAATCTCCCCAGGGCTTTTTGAGCAGAAGCTGTAGCTGTTCTCCAGCACTCCAGGAGAAGCAGCTCCTTCTCAGGGCAGCTCCTTCTACAGGGGCACAGCCACAGCAGGATGGTGAGGGGGCTGGGCACAGCCCTGTGAGGAGGGAGCTGGAGGTGTGCAGCCTGGAGAAGAGGCTCAGGACAGACCTCACTGGTCTCTACAGCTACCTGAAGGGAGGTCATAGCCAGCTGGGGTTGGTCTCTTCTCCCAGGCACCCAGGGACAGAACAAGAGGACACAGCCTCAAGCTGTGCCAGGGCAGGTTCAGGCTGTATGTTAGGAAGAAGTTCTTGGCAGAAAGAGTGATTGGCATTGGAATGGGCTGCCCAGGGAGGTGATGGAGTCCCCATCCCTGGAGGTGTTTAAAAGGAGGCTGGATGAGGCACTTGGTGCCAGGGTTTAGTTAATTAGAAGGTGTTAGGTGATAGGTTGAGCTCGATAATCTTGGAGGTCTTTTCCAACCTGGTTGTTCTGTGATTCTGTGTAGTCTGGCCCATAGTGTGTGCCCGTGGTGTAGGTGTGAGCGGTGTGTGCCCGTGGTGTAGGTGAGGTGCCAGTGTGTGTGCTGCGTGCGAGGGCCTAGCGGGCGCCGGGGCCGGGCTCGGGGCAGAGGCTGCGAGCGGCGCGGCCGGGCCGAGGGTGGTTCCTGTGCGCCCTATACAGGGCTCTGTGGCGCAGGCGCGGCGGGAGCAGGGCCGCGGGGCCCAGGTGCCGGCAGCGGGCGCGACTCAGGCATTTTCGCGCCCACCCCGCGCCTGGGCTCTTTGCTTCGAGAAATAAGAACCCTTCGGGCAACATTTTCCTTCTAAGAGCCAACTGAAACCTCCACAGCCGCAATTTGAGACCCTTTCCTCTCTCCCTGCCACTTCTTCTTTGTGAGAAGAGCCCAACTCCCACCTGGTTCCAGTCTCCCTTAAGGGAGCGGCAGAGAGCGATGAGCTCTGCCCTCAGCCTCCTCTTCTCCACAGTGCACACCCCCAGGCCCCTCAGCTGTTCCAGACCCTCGCTCAGCTTCCCTGCAGTGCTGACTCGTAGGGGGCACACTGCCCGTGCCAGCCCCCCTTGGCTGCTCCAGGGGCACGGCAGGTGAGGTGCACACCTTGGCACTGGAGTTGGCAGGGACAGAGTCCCACTGCAGTGAAAATTCTGCCACTTGGAGATTTGATTTTGTCTCTAACCAGGATGAAAACAAGCGATTTTCAACTGGCCAGCCCTGTGAAATGTGAAGAGTGGCACTGGGGCCAGTTGAAGTCATTCAGGTGTTTGGGTTTTTCTCCCCTCCTTTATTCCATGTTTTTATGAGGGATACTGGAATGACAAAGTCAGTAGGATATAGAAACAAAAAGTCCAAACAAAATCTCAAAGAGTGTTTCACCAGCTCGTGTAGAAGCCAAACACCCTGACATCAGCAGAATGTTTCATTTCAAGGGTTTTGCTAAACAAATTCAGTTCCTATGGAAAGTTTCCATCGAGATGGATTGGCAGGAGCCCCTGGCAGCCCTGCTGGCAGGGCACAGGCTGTCTCTGTGGGCATGCACAGCACTGGGAGCAGAGCAGTGCTGCACAGCTCACCTCTGAGCACTCACAGGCAGCAGCAGCCCTGCTCCTGTGTGGCCTCACATTCGTCACTGGAAGCCCCTGCGTGCTTGCTGTGCAGCTCAGCCTCAGCCCTGCCCACAGCCCTCTGCCCACAGCCCTCTGCCTGGTACTTGGGGAAATCTGGAGGGCATGAAGCCACAGAGCCAGAAGCCACCCTCACCTGCATCACTTCAAACTGAAACAGTATCTTAGTGGAGCTTGTTGATCTGCCTTGGATGTCTGCGAGGCCCTGCTCATGGCAAGTATCACAGGACACAGAGAATCCCAGAATCCCAGAATGGTGGGCTCGGAAGGGACCTCTGAAGATTATCCTGTCCAACCACCCTGCTAAACCAGGGGCACCCACAGCAGCTTGCCCAGCAGCACAATGCCCAGCTGGGATTGGAAACTCTCCACACAAGGAGACTCCACAACCTCTCTGGGCAGCCTGCTCCAGGCCTCCAGCGCCCTCACAACAAACAACTTTCTCCTTCTCTTCAGGTGGAACCTCCTGAGTTCCAGTCTGTGCCCATTGCCCCATGTCCCGTCCCTGGGCACCACTGATAAGAGTCTGGCCCCAGCCTCTTACACCCCACAGCTCCTTCAGCTCTTGTTGAGCACTGCTCAGCGCCCCTCTGGGGCTGCTCTTCTGCAAGAAAAAGCTCTCCGCCTTTGCTCCTCACAGAGCTGTCCCAGGCCCCTCAGCAGCTTTGCAGCCTCCCCTGGACTCTCTCCAGTAGTTCCCTATCTCTTTTTAACTGGTGTCCTCCTTAGGGCAGAGCAGAAGGAGAGGATAACCTCCCTTGATCTGCTGTCCACATTCTTCTTCATGCACCACAGGACACCACTGGCCTTCGCCACAAGGAGACATTTCTGGCTCATGTGAATTTGTTGTCCCCCAGCACTCCCAGATCCTTCTCTACAGAGCTGCTTTCCAGCAGGTCATCCCCGCCTGTCCTGGTGCAGAGGTTGTTCCTCCTCAGGAGTGGGAAGGCAACCACACACCACGATGTGCTGAGGTCTCTGAGCACCACCAAGCTGCTCCCTCACCATGGCTGCAGAGGCAGCAGCAGACTCTCTGCCAGTGCACTGCTGCCAGCAGGAGATGGGCAGGAAGAGCCTCACCATTCCTACAAAACCTCTGAGAGCATCAGAGAATGTTCCCACACCAAGAGCAACCCCAAACCTCAAGTGGCTTCCATGAAAAACCAAAGTCACTCCCAAATGGATTGCTGTGGCATGAAACCAGCTGGGGTGTGGGAAGGAGGACCAAGGTCTTCTCCAGTCCTGGCAGAGGGGAGACTTGGCTGGAAGTCCCTCAGCCCCCAGCTGAGCGCTGGCATGACCAGGCCAGTGGGTCTGCATGGGCTGTCCCAGCACAGTTCCACAGCAGGAGGAAAGGAATCAGCACTTGAATCTGAGCCCAAGGCAGTACCTTAGCAAGCAGCCCGCAGGCCAACTTTCCCTTCCACTTAATGACTATTAATTAACCACAGACAATTGAGCAGCTCCAGGAAGACAGGAAAGGCTCCTCCTGGAGCACAACCAGCACTGCGCTCTCCTGGGACACAGGCAGCTGGGGTCAAATCTCTACTGCTTTCCCTTTCCCAGCTGTGACCTGAGCAGTAGGTGGTTGGTAGTGCAGGGTGGTCTGCCTGTGCCTTCCCTCCCAAACTCTGGTGGCCTCTGCAGATAAGGCTTCAGCTCCAACTGGTGCATTCCTATGAGACATTTTCCTTTTGATTCATCAACTCTTTCAGGTTTTTGTTTTTTTTTTCCCCAACAGAACTGCATTGTGATGGAAAAATCCCAGCTGATGTAGAGGTGAAGTTGCTGCTCATGAGCAGGCTCTAGGCTGTGGCTGTAGGTTGCTCCTCAACTCTCTCTCCAGCCTTTCATTGCTTGGACACACATCAGGACAGATGCCTTTATCTCCTGCTTCAGCCAAGGTGACACCCAGGAGACCTCCTCTGCTGTGAAGCAGGCAGGTGAATTCAGCAGAGAGATGTGGCCCAGAGCAGTGCAAGCAACTATCCGTCCTCTGTGGAGCTGCTGTGGTCGTCCCAGCAGCCTGCCCCAGCCTCCCACAGCGCTGGGAGCAGAGCGATGTGCTCAGGCAGGACCCCACCCGAGGGTGTGCTGGGGGCTCTGGGGAAGGGCTGCTGCTCTCACGCCGGGGAGAGCACAGCTCCCAGGAGCATCCATGCCAAGAGTGCACTGATGCTCTCCAGATGCTGCCTTGTCTGCTCACAAAGGCAGAGATTGACACAATAAACAAACTATTTGCAAAATTCCTGCATGAGGGCAACCCCCCCCAGATTAAATGGAAACATGGATACCCCCTGAAAGAGTGCAGGAGGGGCAAGTGTTCTCAGGACCCCACGTTACACCAGTAGGTATGGAAATGGAAAGATGCGTGGGACTGAGCCAGCAGTGTGCCCAGGCAGACAAGAAGGCCAGTGGCACCCTGGCTTGGATTGAAAATGCTGTGCCCAGCAGGAGCAGGGAGGGGATTGTCCCCTTGGACTCTGCTCTGGTGAGGCCACATCTCGAGTGTTGTGTTCAGGTTTGGGCATTGCAATACAAGAGAGATGTGGAGGTGCTGAAGCAGGCCTAGAGGATGGCAAGGAAGCTGTGAAGGACCTGGAGAGTAAATCTGATTTACTCACACTCAGGAGTGACTGAGGGAGCTGGGGATGAGGAGGATGAGGGGAGATCTCATTGCTGTCTAAAGCTACCTGAAGGGACATTGTGGAGAGGCTGCTGCTGGTCTCTTCTCACAGGTAGTTTGAGACAGAACGAGGGGGAATGGCCTCAAACTGAACCTGGGGAGGTTTAGATTGGACATTAGGAAAAAGTTTTTTCGTGGAGAGAGTGGTCAGGGACTGCAGTGAGCTGCCCAGGGAGGTGGTGGAGTCACCCACCCAGGATGTGTTTAAAGGTCATTTGGATGTGGTGCTTGGGGATATGGTTTAAGGTGAACCTTGCAGAGTAGGGTTCTAGGTTTGACTTGGTGCTCCTGAGGGGCTTTGCCAACCTGTGTGTTTCTGTGACTGGGTTCTCCAGCAGAACAGCTCTCTAGAGAAGATGAAACTGCCAGCCCACAGCCACCATTGACTTGTTCAGCAGAGGGGAAAGGAACATGGCTGGCTGGGCTAGGCATGCAGGAAGGGACACAGAGCTGCTCCTCACCCATCACTCCTGCTACTGTCTGCCTTCAATGGTAAGACAAGAGGCAATGGATGTAAAGTCAGTTACAAGTCATTCCACCTCCACATGAAGAGAAACTTCTTTGGGATGAGGGTGCTGGAGGCCTGGATCAGGCTGCCCAGAGAGGCTGAGGAGTCTCCTTCTCTGAAGAGCTTCTGACCCCCATCTGTGTGACTTGTCCTAAGTGATCCTGCTTTGCAGTGGGGTTGGACTCAATGAAGTCCCTTCCAACCCCTACCAATCTGACTGAAATGGTTCTGTCCCATCTCATGAGAAGGCTCTGAGCACCCATTTTGGTGTCAGGTGATTATATCTGCAGCTCTGTGTCCTCAAAGTTCCTAATGATGGGAGACAATCTTCAAAACCAAGGTTGCTTTCTTTCTGGATTTCAAAGAATGGTCCCAAACCACAGCTTTGAATGGCCTGGGCACAACAAATCAAAGCACCCAACATTGTCTATCCAACTCCAGCCCTAGTGTCATGGAATCACAGAACAGTTTGGGTTGGAAAAGCCTTTTAAGAGCGTCCAGTCCAACCAGCAATGCAGCACCACCATGGCCATTAAACCATGTCCCCAAGTGCCATGGCCACACCTTTCCAGAAGACCTCTAGGCATGAGGACTCCACCACCTCCCTGGGCAGCCTCTGCCAATCCCTAACCACTCTTGCAGCAAAGAGTTTTCCTTCTCTCCAACCTAACCCTCCCCTGGCACAATTTCACGCCAGTTCTTCTTCTTCTCTCACCTGAGACTAGGGAGGACCACCTGACTGCAGCCACCTCTTGGGAAGCTGTAGAGAGCAATGAGGTCTGCCTCAGCCTTCTCTTCTGCACACTGCACACCCCCTGGTCCCTCAGCTGCTCCTCCCCAGTTCTATTCTCCAGACCCTTCCCCAGCTTGGTTGTGCTTCTCTGGGCACTCCCCATGATGAGCTTTGTGGCACCAAGTTTTCTTTTTGCTCCTCATTTCCTTTCTTTGGAAGCTTTGGTGGTATCTACCTGCTTTGATGGGTACAAAACCTCTTCTCCTCATGCTCAGGCTTAGATTGCCTCATGACTGCAATGTCCTACACTTTCAGCAGCTCTCTCCACCCAGGCTTTATTCCCTTGTGGAGTCACTGCTCCTCACAGCCCTTGCTCTGGATGGTCTAAACAAGGCAAGACCTCGAATGCCACCTGGGTTGCAGACTCCCCATTCCTCAGTTCTTAGGAGTTGCAATCCTTCCTGTGCTTTGACTGCATTTTCCAGCCTCCTGTTCAGCACAGGCTCCTCCAGCTGCCTCCCTCTGCTATGGGAAAAGCATTACTGAAAGTAATTTAGAAGTGTGCGAACTCAGAGCTGCTCTGGGGAAACCCAGCAGCTGCTTCTCTCCAACTGAAACTCCTCTTCACAGAATCACTCCCAGCATCCCAGCATGGAGGGACTGGGAGGGACCTCTGGAGATCATCCAGTCCAACCCCCTGCTCCAGCAGGGCACCCACCGCAGCTTGCCCAGCAGCACAATGCCCAGCTGGTCTTGGAAGCTCTCCAGAGAAGGAGACTCCACAACCTCTCTGAGCAGCTTGCTTCAGGCCTCCAGCAACCTCACACCAAAGAAGGTTCTATTCTTAACCATCATGACCACCTGGAAATCATAGAATCACAGGATTGAAAAAAGACCTATAAGATCACCCAGTCCAACCACTGCCCTAAACTCACCACGGGCATTAAACCCTATTCCAGAGTGCCATGGCCACATGTTTCTTGAGAGGTCCTTTTCTTCTGCTGAGACTGGTAGCAGTGTATTAGAATTACAGAGTGGTTTGGGTTAAAGCTCATCCAGTGCCAATCCCCTGCCAGGCTCAGGGACACTTCCCACCTGCACAGGCTGCTCAAGGCCTTATCCAGCCCAGCCTTGAACACCTCCAGGCAGGGCACATCCACAGCCTTCCTGGGCAACCTGTGCCAGTCTCTCCCCACCCTCACTCTCAACAATCCCTTCCTCATCTCCACTCTCACTCTCCCCTTTCCCAGCTCAAAGCCATTGTCCCTTGTCCTGGCACTCGCAGCCCTTGTCCAAAGTCCCTCCCCAGCTCTCCTGCAGCTCCTTCAGGTACTGGAAGGCTGCTCTGAGGTCTCTCTGCAACCTTCTCTTCTCCAGGCTGCACAGCCCCAACTCTGTCAGTCTGTCCCCACACCAGAGGTTTTGCAGCCTCTGATGATCTAGGTGGCCTCCTCTGGACCCTCTCCAGCAGCTCCAGGTCCTTCTGCTGGGTTCCCCAGAGCTGGAGGCAGTGCTGCAGGTGAGGTCTGAGCAGAGCAGAGCAGAGGGGCAGAATCCCCTCCCTGTGCTGCTGCTCCTGTCAGCATCTGAGAGCTGCTGCTAACCAAAGCCTCCAGCTCCAGGCTGCTGGGAGCCTGCAAACAGCCTCATTACCAGTGTGGCCTGCACAGGAACAGCTCCAAGGATGATTCAGAAGGGGAGTTTGCATGATCCTGCCCCTCCTCCTCTGAGATGTAGCTTTCACACGACTTAGGTGGGCCACTGCTGTAACTCTTGTCCAGCAGCTGCTCCACTTCTTGCATCAGATAAAGTCCCAAGGACTCGTGTCCAGGACTCACTAACGAGCAGGGAGAGAGGAGAGAGGCTTGGGGTTGGCTGCAGGCTGCAGCAGGCTCTGTGGAGGCAGAACAGGCTTCCCTGCAGTTATTTCTGTCTTTCCCTTGGTTGTGAGGGGGGAAATGGCATTGTCAGCCCTCACCCAGCTCCCACTCTGCTCTTGCCTCTTCCTGATTTACCACCCTGCAGCCCCCGGGGGAAGTCCCTCAGCCACCCTGCGCCAACTTTTACTTTGGCAGTTCAGGAGGAAAAATCCCAAATGTCTGTGAAAGTCACCAAACCATTCCCTAGGTTTTCATCACTTGAATGAATAAGGAAGAATAAAAAGCAGCAGAGGGAAGCAGGGCTGGGGGCTGTCGGGGGCGCAGAGAGCAAGCAAACATCGTTTAGAGAAGCACGCTGTTATTCCTGGAAGTTGGGCTGTGGAAAGACGATTTACAACGGCTCTGAGGAGCTTTGGCTCTTCATCCCAGCCCCGCTGGGAGCTGCTAACCACAATGGCCAAGCTCCCCCTGCTCACTTCCATAGCGTGAGCTCCAAACCCAAACAGCCCCCACGCCGCTGGGTTCCCATCGCCGGCGCTGGGGCACACGAGGCTGCCTTGTACACAATGGGTAAAACTTGGCAGCCTCCCCCAGGCCAGCATGGAAAATTGCCTTCAACTTTTGTTTTCCCTTCCCTTTCTTTTTTTTCTTTTCTCTCTCTCTTTTTTTTTTTTTCAAAAGCAAAATATTTTGTAGTTTGTTTCCAATTTGTTTTCTTACAAACCATAAAGGAATTCTTGCTGGTGACACAAGGAGGTTTGGAGGGGAGGAAAGTCAAAGAGCAACCACTGAAAAATAGATTTAAACCCACCCACCCCCCAGAAAAAACAAAACAGTCTCAGAAGAAGTTACTTTTGAATTTGTGTTCCTCACCAAAAAAAGTGATGCTGGGGAGAAATGGGGAGTTCCTCTGAATGGCTGTGAGGAAGCAGCCCAGCAATGCTCAGCACAGGGCTACCTCTGCTGTGCCCCAAGGCCAGCAGCAGAGCTTGGGTGATGGCCAAGCCTCTGTCCATCCTCCAGCCCGCTGGAAAGATCAGCACTGACACTGGGACTCCTTCTGGCTCCATCCTGCTTCCAGCCCAGTGATAGATGGTGCGGTCCAGTTCCCTCCTCCAAACCTTTCTCTGGCATGGGATCATGCAGCCAGCAGAACAAAGGATCACAGAATCACAGAATGGATCTGGTTGGAGAACACCTCCAAGCTCATCCAGTCCAACCCTCAACCCAGCGCTGCAGGGTCAACACTAAACCTTAAGCGCCAGCTCCACAGGCTGCTGGAACACCCCAGGGATGGTGACTGCAGCACTGCCCTGGGCAGCCTGTGCCAATGTCTGAGAACCCTTCCAGGGCAGAAATATTTCCCAAGGTCCAGCCTGAGCCTCTCCTGAGGCAGCTTGAAGCCATTTTCTCTTGTCCTGTTGTTTGCCACCAAGGAGCAGGGGCTGCCCCCCCCCTCACTGGGTTGTTGATTTCAATTCTCTAAACTTCAGGTCTGTCTCCTCCTTCCTATAGCTACATAGTGGTCTCACTCCCTCAGGAGATGAAAGCTTGAAGGGAGACAACAGAGCATGTCCAGCTGTCCTGCCCTGGGTGCCCTGTCCACCTCTATCTGTACCTGCTGCCTCTGGAAGATCAGCCCAGCACTTTGAGGGGTGCTCCAGGCTCACTGGAGCCAAACCACCCTGATTTGGATAGAAATCAGGGATCAGAACATTGAGCTGGAAACACTCCTGGCTGCCTTCTCTGGCAAGCAGGGCAGTGAGGCATTGCCACTGGGGCAGCAGAGTACAGAATTTGGCTTTGCCACTGCTGTAGCCCAGCAGCCTGTGAGACAAATCCAAAGGCTGCTGAGCTCCCCTCTGGGTTTTCTGTCCTCTGTGTCCCTTCCCTACTTGCTGGAGGGGGAAGGAGATGTCTGAAGAGCCTTTGCTGGATGAAAAACATGAAGACAAACTCAACTCCTGCCTTCCCCAGCAGACAAGGGGAGATGCTCTTGTGGGGAGGGGATTGCTCTGGGGCCCTGCTGCCTGAGGCATACCAGGAGAGCACGGCAGATGAACCCTGGCGGTGGTCATCCCTTGGTTACTGTGCAGCCTGACAAGAAACCACACTCACGGGATCATAGACTCATGATCTTGGTTAGTCTGGAAAAGACCTATAAGATCAAGTCCAGCCACAAACTCAACACTGCCTGGCCTGGTGCTGAACCATGGCCCTCAGCACCACACCTCTGCCTCTTTCAGATACCTCCAGATGTGAGGATTCAACTACTTTCCCCAGACACTGGTGGCAAACCTTAGAGGGAGGAACTGTTCCTAATGTCCACTCTGGCCTGCTGCCCACTTCTCCCAGATCCAAGAGGTGTCAGCTCTGGCAGCTCTCAGTCACACTCATGTCCAAGTTAGGCTGTGCTTGGAGCAGTGAGAGCTGTGCTCAGCTCTCCATTGCTCTGTTGCTGTCCTGGGTGCTCAGCCTGAGCCTGCACCAGTGCAGCCTCCCATAGAGATGCTGAGCTAAACAGCACAAGGATGGCACCATGGGCAGTGGGCAGCCTCGATGGGGACATAGCCTGTCACAGAGCTTACTAACTAAAATAAACACCAGAAGATGGTACCAGGGCTGGGCCACTGGGTGGGTAAGGAATTGACTGGGTGGCTGCACTCAAGAGGGTTGCAGTTAATGTCTCAATGTCTAAGTGGAGACCAGTAACAAATGGTGCTCCTCAGGGCTTGGTACTGGGACCAGTGATGTCTGGCGTCTTTGTCAGCAACATGGGCACTGGGACTGAGGCATCCTTGGCAAATCTACAGGTGGCACAAGCTGTGTGGTGTTGCTGACACATAGGAGGGAAGGATCCATCCAGAGGGACCTGGACAGGCTGGAGAGGAGGGCCCAAGCCAACCTCATCAAGTTCAGCAAGGCCAAGGGCAAGGTCCTGGAGCTGGGGCAAGGCAATACCAAGCACAAAGCCAGGCTGGGTGAGGCGTGGCTGAGAGCAGCCTGGAGGAGAAGGCCATGGAGGTGTCAGTTGGTGCCAAAGTGCCCAGCAGCCAGCACAGGTTGCTGGCAGCCCCAGAGCCCAGACCTTGCAGCAACCTGACAGCCATCAGCCTTTCTCTTTGGCTTTGTGTTGTCTTCTTGTTGTTTGATGTTTGTTTGCTACTTGGTACTTTCCCAGCTTCTAGAAGGTTGACCTACAATATGTGTGGCCCAGGCTGGCACTGTTAGGTAGATCACTGTTAATTAGCTCTGCTGCTGTAGCGCTGGGGTGCTGGTGCCCAGGGGACAGGTTAGCAATGCCCTCAAAGAATCACAGAAATGGTTGGAAAAGACCTCTGAGATCATCCAATCCAACCAGCAACCCAGCACCACCATGGCCACTAAACCATGGCCCCAAGTGCCATGGCTACACCTTTCTGGAACACCTCCAGGGACGGGGACTCCCCTGCCTCCCTGGGCAGCCTCTGCCAATCCCTGACCATTCTTGTAGCAAATAAATTTTTCCTCATCTCCAATCTAACCCTCTCGTGGCACAATTCCAGGCCAGTTCCTCCCCTTCTATCATTTGAAGATTGAGATAAGAGCCCAACCTCCACCTGACTGCAGCCTCCTCCCAGGGAGCCGCAGAGAGCAATGAGCTCTGCCCTCAGCCTCCTCTTCTGCACACTGAACCCCCCCCAGCTCCCTCAGCTGATCCTCACCCAGCTCTGTTCTCCAGACCCTTCCCCACCTTTGTTTTCCTTCTCTGGACCTGCTCCAGCCCTTCAGTGTCGTTCTCGGAGCGAGAGACCCAAATCTGAACCCAGGATTCCATCTGTGGCCTCACCAGCACACAGTTCAGGGACACTGGTGCCCTGGTCCTGGAGGCCACATTATTGCTAACCCACACCAGGCTGCTGGGGCCCCTCTTACCCACCTGGGCACACCCTGGCTCTGATTCAGCTGCTGTCCATCAGCACTCCCAGGTTCTTTTCTGCCAGGCAGTTTCCAGCCACTCTGCCCCAAGCCTGGAGCCTTCCTGGGGTTGTTGTGACCCCAGTGCAGGACTCAGCTCTTGGCTTTGTTAAACCTCATCCCACTGAGCTCAGCCATGGATCCAGCCCGTGCAGATCCCTCTGCAGAGCTTTCCTGCCCTCCAGCAGATCAACACTGCCACCCAATTTAGTGTCATCTGCTAACTGCCTGAGGGTTTGTTGCTCCCCAGCCGGCTCTGGGTGAGCACAGCTCTGCTGGGACGGATTATTTACCAGAAGGTATTTGGTACAGTGCTTTAATAACCAGAAGAGGTTTTGTTTTTTTCAAAGCCTTACAAATATGTTTAAAATCTAAATACAATGAGGCAATGCAACATCAGTTAATAGCTCCAATACTATGCCAAGCCTGAGAATGACAAAAGCTGCCAGCAGGGTGCTAGAAAGCAGGGCTGTGAACCCCAGCACTCCCCGGCTAAGCAGAAACACATGGGCAGCACTGAGACATTTGTTAACCATTTCCAAGGCAGCAGGACAGGGCCTGGAACCAAGCCTGCTTCCCCTGTGTCATGGAATGGATCACACAATGGGTTGCATTGAAAGGGACCTTCAAGATCGTCCAGTTCCAATCCCTGTCATGGGCAGGGACACCTCCCACCAGCACAGGTTGCTCATCCAGCCTGACCCTGAACACCTCCAGGCAGGAGGCAGCTACAGCCTCCCTGAGCAACCTGTGCCAGTCTCTCCCCACCCTCACTCTCAACAATCTCTTCCTCATCTCCACTCTCACTCTCCCCTCTCCCAGTTCAAAGCCATTGTTCCTCATCCTGAGACAATGGGACTCCCAGCCCTTGTCCAAAGTCCTGTCCTCAGCTCTCCTGGAGCCCCTTCAGGTGCTGGAAGGCTGCTCTGAGGTCTCTCTGCAGCCTTCTCTTTTGCAGGCTGCACAGCCCCAACTCTCCCAGCTTGTTCTCACAGCAGAGGTTCTGCAGCCTCTGATCATTTTGGTGGCCTCCTCTGGACCCTCTCCACCAACTCCAGGTCCTTGTGCTGGGTTCCCCAGAGCTGCAGGCAGTGCTGCAGGTGAGGTCTCAGCAGAGCAGAGGGGCAGAATCCCCTCCCTGTGCTGCTGCTCTCCCTGCTCTGGCTGCAGCCCAGTGTCACTGCCTTGCACAGCCATGCAGAGGCATCCTTGGAATTGCAGCCCTGGTGCAGACTGTAAAGGCTCTCTGGGCTCGTGCACTTAGGATGGATTCTTCCAAATATTATTCTAAGCCATTCAGAGACTGAGAGCTGCTGCAGAGAACTGTGAATGAACAGAGCTCTAGGAGCAGAGCTGGCATGGTCCAGCAAAATTTCCTACAGGGCTGTGCATGCCAGGCAGAGATCAGATGGGGCAGAGAGACCCAGCCCCCAGGGCAGCAGTGGCAGGCTGGAGCTGTCCCCCTGCTCAGACGTCTTGTGAGGGTGTTGTGTCCCACTCTGGATCTGGCGCTGGGACTGCTCACCGTCTCCAGCTCGCTGCCATAGAACCACAGAATGGCTTCAGGTGGAAGGGAACTTGAAGCTCATCCAGTGCCAACCCCCTGCTATTCCCAGGGACACCTCCCACCAGCACAGCTTGCTCAAGGCCAAATCCAGCCTGGCCTTGAACACCTCCAGGGAGGGGACAGCCACAGCCTCCCTGGTTAGCCTGTGCCAGTCTCTCCCCACCCTCACCCTCAACAATCTCTTCCTCATCTCCACTCTCATTCTCCCCTCTCCCACCTCAAAGCAATTGTCCCTTTCCTGGCACTCCCAGCCCTTGTCCAAAGTCCCTCCCCAGCTCTCCTGGAGCCCTTTCAGGTACTGGAAGGCTGCTCTGAGGTCTGCCTGGAGCCTTCTCCATGCTGCACAGCCCCAACTCTCCCAGCCTCTCCCCATAGGAGAATTCCTCCCAGAACTCAGGGCACTGTAGGGACACAGAAGCTGTCCCAGGCAGGCACCCAGAAGTGAGTCTCATGTGCACCTACAGGTGAAACTCTGCTGACATACATGACCACAAGCCTGAACTGCTGTGCAGTTGCTGGGCCAGGGACTGTCACCTCCCAGTGCTGCACAGGGTCCTCCAAGGGGATGCATCAAAGTGCCAGGACTGGGCCCCACCTAGGTGGTAAGGATGCTCACCCCGAGCACATCCACATCTTGTCTGAGCCCAGAGGTGACTCCTTGATCAGTGCAAGCATTTCACACCCCTTGTGCCTTCACTGCCATGAAGCTGTGGGTTGGGCACTTCCTCATCAGCTCAACTCATTTGCACCAGCCTCTGGGAAGGCACTGGCTGAGAGCGTGGGGATAGACTCACAGATCCACAGACTGGTTTGAGTTTGACCTCAAAAGCTCATCCTGTCCAACCAGGCAGCAGGGACATGCCAAACCAGAGCAGGCTGCTCACAGCCCCAGACACCCTGACCTGCAGTGGTGCCAGCCATGGGGCAGCTCCCACCTCTCTGCCCATCCTGGGCCAGGCTCTCCGCACCCTCAGGGACAAACATTTCTCCCTTCTCTCCACTCTCAGTCTCCCTCTGTCAGTTCAAACCCTCCCTCCTTATCCTGGCACCACAGACCCTGCTCAAAACTCTGTCCCCAGCTTTCTGCTCAGCCCTTGAAGCACTGCAAGGCCTCCTGAAGGTCTCCCTGGAGCTTCTCTTCTCCAGGCTGCCCAAGCCCAACTGTGCCAGCCTGGCCTCACAGCAGAGCCCTTCCAGCCCTGCCAGCACTGCTGTGGCCTCCTCTGGCCCTGCTCCAGCAGGTCCCTGTCTGTGCTGTGCTGAGGGCTCCAGAGCTGCCCCAGTGCTGCAGGGAGGTCTCAGCAGAGTCTGAGGGGGAGAATCCCCTCCCTGCCCCTGCTGCCCACACTGCTGGGATCAGCCCAGGACAGGCTGGGGCTGGGCTGACAGTGCTCAGTGCCAGCTCATCTCCAGCTTTGCATCTTCTCTCAGTCCATCATCCTCCAGCCTGGACTGATGCTGGAATTTCCCCGATGAAGGTGCAGGACTCTGCCCCTGGCCTTGTTGATCCTCAGAAGGAACAAAGATTTGCATTCCTCTACACCCTGCATCCCACCATGCCCTCACCATCCCCTGCGGCTCTGCCAGTGCTGGTGATGGTGGAGCTGAGAACACAGCCCATGGGTAGGGTCCCACCAGAAGCTGCAGAGGAGCAGGGCACCACTCTATTTCCCCAGGGAGCAAGGCAGCAGAGTGAGTGAGCCAGAAAAGAGCAGGATGAAGACCTCGGGAAACCTCCAGCAATCAAACCCAGCCCCAGCCTGGGCTTGGTCTTACATAGCTCCAAAACCCTAAGAAACTGTTAATGGGAAGAGCAATCCTATTTATTACAGGAAAACAAGGTTGTGATTACTGCAGGACTGACATCACCACCACCCCTCATGCCAGTTTAAACAATGTTTGGGGACTTGGTTTGTTTTGTCCCAGTGACAATGACCGCGTGGGAGCCTGTTCTGAGGGCGTGCAAGCATCGGTGCAGCTATGTTCCTCTGGAGTTCAGTCTCTTCTGTAGGAAATTGATGTTTCTGTGCCTAAAATGGAAATTCTCTGCTCTAAAACAGCTCTTAATTGGGGAAAAAAACGATTGCACATCTTTATGTTTTGCCTCACGTTCACATCTGTGTGCTCATCACATCCGGGCTGGGATGCTCATGCCTGCACCTCTCTGCTTGCCAGCCCCTGCTGCTACCTGCTTTAAATCACCCCCAAACCAACAAACACAGGGAAGGGAGCAGTCAGTTCACAGCACACACTTCCACTGGTGTTCCTGCATCCCCTGACAGCCCAACAGTCTGGAGACACCCTGATCTGTCCCCTCCATGCCTGCCAGCACAGGGCTCTGTCATCCTTGCTGCTGCCCTGTCTAGCCCAAACAGAGACACTGCCAGTGGCCAGCTGCCAGCAGAGTGAGGGCATCTGCTGGCATCAGGACTTTTGACTCCCACTTCCTACATAGAAGAGAGAGGTCCTCCTGCTTCTGCCACCACTCACAGCCTCACTGAGCATCACAGCTGGCATTCCTGCCCCTTCCCACTGACCTGACCTCCTTCCCCTACACCTGTGTAGGGAGAGCATGACTCCTCTGGGGCTCTCCTACCCCTGTCATTCTGCCTTTCTCCTGCTGCAGACTCTCCCCAGCCCCGCACACCCAGCCCATGGGGCTGAGACCCTTGGCCAGTACGGAGCAGCTTCTTGGGACTGCTAGAGAGAAGCTCCAAGCTGGCTGGAGAGCTGTTGCTGGGGGCAAGATCCCACCCTGAGCCCATCCTTTTTGTTCTGCAGCAGAGGGGGAGTTGGTGCCAGGAGCAGGGGGTGCATTCTGCAGCCCCTCGTGGGCAACACTGTAGGGCAGCCTGACAGCCAATCCCTCCATGGCCCTGGACAGTGCTGCAGAGTGATTTTGGCAGAACTCCCCTTGCCTAGCTGTAAGACGAGGAGCCAGACAGCCAGAGACAGGCCTCTGCCTTTCACCAGCACCTACCTGTCCTCCCAGGCAGATCGGAGCTGGTCTAGACAGCCAGGTCATAAATCTGCTGGCTGCTGCTCCGAGCAGCCTCCCTCCCACCAGCACTGGGGCAGGGGCTGACAGTGTCTAAGAGAGCTTTGTGACTGTCTGAAAGAGCTGGAAGGATCCTGCAGGAGCACACCCCACAGCCTGCCCCCTGGGCACCCAGGAAGCTTCAGCAGCAGCCTCAGAAGGGCCCATGTGCATCTCAGATGCTGTGGGCACACAGCAGACTTAGGTCAGTGTCTACAGAGTGCTTCTCTTCCTTTGCAAGGGGGGAAACTGAGGCACATCCAAGGGCAGTTCCTTCCCCCAGATGGTGCAAGCTTTGAATCACATCCTGTCCCTGACTCCTCTGCTGCGCCGTGGACCAGTCACCTCATGAATGGAAGTTGCCATGGGGCACACTGGAGCAAAGCTGACTTCGGTGCTCAGGACCTGCAGGCACAGCCGTGGGGTTCAGGACCTTCTTCTGCTCCCCTCTCCCCGTTCACCTGGCAGCAACCAGCCCTGCCAGGCTCAGCCAGCAAGCGAGAGCAAAGGGAAGCGAGCAGGACTGAACAAGAGCTTGGATGGAGTGAGGCTGAGGAGTCTCTGAGCAAAGCCCAGCACAACACTGTCCGGCGAGCCCTGTCCCTGCCGTGTGTGAGTGGTGGCAGAGCTGGGTTGAAAGTCCCAACAGTCCAATTCAGCTTCTAGCCACCACCGTGTCCAACCCCTGTGGGTTTGGCATCCCCCTCGAAGCCTCAGAGCGGCCTAGCTCGGCGGTAATGGTCACACGCACACGCTGGGGCCGCAGCCCTTGCTGGCGGAGCGCGGCTGAGGCGGGCAGCGGCGCTGAGCAGGCTCCGTTTAAGGGAGGCAGCTGCGCGCCGGAACGAGCTGCGCGCCAGCCGCGGCCCGGCCATGCGCGGGAGCCCCGCCGCAGCCTGCGCCACCCACGGCGCTGCTCCGCTCCGCTCCGCGCCGCCCTGCTGCCCCTCAGCCTGCACTCGGAGCTCTGGCTCACCCCCTCCAGCCAGCCCCCCGCCCGCAGCTCAACCCCACGGCTGCTGCTGCTGAGCCACTGCCACCAAAACATGACCCTCGCCACCGCATCCATGCGGCTTTGAAACCCTTCCAGGGATGGTCAGTCCACCACTGCCCTGGGCAGCCTGTGCCACTGCCTGGGAACCCTTGCTGGGAAGGAATTGTGTCTAATATCCAACCTAACCCTCCCCTGGCACAGCTTGAGACTGCTTCCTCTTGTCCTATCACTTCAGCGTAAGAAGAGCCCAACCCCCGCCTGGCTGCAGCCTCCTCTCAGGGAGCTGCGGAAAGCAATGAGGTCTGACCTCAGCCTCCTCTGAGGGAGCACTTCCAGCTCCCTCAGCTGCTCTCCCCAGCCCTGTTCTCCAGACCCTTCCCCAGCCTCGTTGCCCTTCTCTGGACACAATTTCATGTCTCACCTCTGTAGAAACAGAGCCATTCTACCTATTCCCGGGGAGGATACTGGACACAGCTGTCTTGAAGGGGCTCCAAGGCCAAGAAAGTGATCTTGTGACCACAAAGCTCATTAAAAAGCACTTGCTGTGGATTTGTCTGAGCCAGGGTAGCAAGGCCAGAGCAGGATCATCTATACTGGCTAAGGATGTGGTGTAGCTGAAGACACCAAGGGGGAATGACTCCTGGACAAAAGCCCTACAGGATGCAAACCCCTCCCTGGTGGTCAGAAGCCACATTAAAGCAGAGGGTGCTCATGAGGAGAGTGGTTGTGTGCCCCTGAGGGGAAGAGATGGGAGAAGAGTGCCAAGTGTATGGCTCTGGCCCAAAGAAAGAGACCTTTGTGAAGAAATGGAAAAGCCCTGGGGTCCTGGGCTGAGAGAAGCCCCCAGAGTGGAGCTTGTGCAGTCCTGATGTTGCAGGTGAGAGAGGTCAGGATGCCATTGTCCCACAGTGCCACCACAGCCAGCCACGCACACGAGGCTCCTGTGCCCTCCTGGAGCTTGCAGGAGAGGAGACAAGGGTCACCGAGAGTGTTGGGGAGAAGAAGAGCCTGGGGGAGCACAGCCTGCCCGTGTGGCTGTGCCCACATGAATTCAGCCCTAGAGATGCCTTAGGCTGTGCTGTTATCTCTCAGGACAGGGCATGGGGACTCAGCTCAGGATGGTTGAAGCCCAAGCACAGGCTGCAGCAAGCGGCAGTGCCTGGGAAGGGGCTCACAGGGTGCTGAGGGGGAGGCATGGAGCTGGGGTCCTGTGCCCATTCCAGGCTATAAAAGGCTCTTTGCGTGTCAGAAAGAGAATTGACTGCCACTCCTGACAGCTCCTAAGCTCCAGTGTCTCCTAATAAACTCCATATCTTTATGCAAAGGAGTTGCTTCATGTATACAAGATATGCAGAACGCAGAGGCTCGGAGCCAGCCTGAACTTCCAGCACAAGGAGTGCCTTGGCATGCCGCAGGTCTGCTTCGGGAAGCTGCTGCACTCCCACCACAGGAAGCCTGGCAAAGGGCAGCCTATCTGAGGGGTCAGAGCTTTCAGGAGGCCTGGACACCGCAGGCTGAGAGCCCATTCCAGGAGCAGAGGGGTGCAAATAGCTCGTAGCCTCCAGGGAAGCTCCAGCTGCACCTTGTGTGAAGGGAGTCCCTGCAGAGTTGCCATTCTGAGAAGTGACTTAAGGGGACTGGACTCTGCTGTCCTCCCTGCCACAGGACAGCACTTCTTCTGTGGAAGGGTACTGGCACCAAAAATCTTAGCCACCACCTCCCTCTTCTTCAGGCATTCCCTGAAGAATGAGAAGTGCCCTAAAGTATGAAAGCAGGAAGAAAGAAGGAAGGATGAATCCTGGATGCTGCATTCACTGCCAGGCAGGCTTCCTGGGGCTGTGTCCCTTTTCGTCTCCCTGATCACAGTTATGAGGGGCAGGGACATCCTTCTGCTTTGGATCCTTACAGCTAAGGGCAGAGCTGAGCAGGGCAGAGATGCAAGCTGGTGGCTTTTCAGGGGGGAAGCTGAGCTCATGTCTACCCCAGCTGACACATCCTGGACACCCACACAGGAACAAGACCTCATGGTCACAAATTCTGCCAGGGAAGCCACAGGTGTTCCAAGTGCTACCAAGCATCAAGAGCCAGGGGGTCTCTCTCCAGCAGCTTGCAGTGTAGAGATGCTCCCCAGATGAGAATACCTGGCAGCAACGTGCCACTGCAGAGAGCCATTCGAGGGCAAGGTTATGAGCTTGCCAGAAGAGAAACCATGCCCTGAGGAGGTCAAACACAAGGCAGAGGTGGCAGGATGGCTGATCCTCCAGGAAGCACATTGATCCCCCTGCTTTGGTGCGTTGAAATTAACCCCCCAGAATCACCAGACTGTCTCAGAAGATTTGCTTGTTTACAATTTAGAGCCAGGCTAGAGGCTTAGTCTTAAACCACCACACCTGCTGTGACTGAGGACCTCAGATGGAGCCAGCTGCCAGCCACAGTCCTGTCCCTGTCACAGCCCACAAGCAGTGACTGGTGGAAGAACCACACAGGCATCGGTGGGTCCTTTGCTGGTCCTTGAGATGATCTGAGTGCTCTGGGTGAAGCTAGTGGAGAGCATTGCCAAGGAGGAGTCAGATGACCAAAGGCTTCATCCCGTCTGCTATGCCACATCTCACTGCTCACTGCCACACAGAGCCACAAAGCTGGAGTCCCATACAGAGCATCTGCTTTCTAAAAGGGCACTGAGTCTCCATCAGACCACACCAAGGCAGAGCAGAGTCCATCACTGCTGCAGCTGCAGACCCTCTGTGGTCTCTCATGGCCACACAATGCTCATTCCTACTCTGGAAATGTGCCCCCCTGGCTTCACAGCCCCACTTCTCCTGCAGTGTCTGGTCACTGGGGTGGTTCTGAGCACTTGCCTGTTTAGAAGGTGTTAACCACAGAATCACAGAAAGGTAGGGCCCTCTGGAGATCATTGAATACAACCTCCCTGTCAAGGCAGCCTGACCTAAAGAAGGTCATACAGAAACACTTCCAGGTGGGCCTTGAAAGTCTCCAGAGATGGAAACTCCACCACCTCTCTGGGCAGCCTGATCCAGTCTTCCGTCATCCTTAAATTAAGGAAATTTCCCCTCATTTTCAGATGGAAATTCTGATGGTCTAAGTTTGTGCCTGTCACTGGGCACCACTGAATGAAGCCTGGCCCCATCCTCCTGACATCCACCCTTGAAGTATCGATCAGCATTGATCAGATCCCCCTCAGGCTGCTCTTTTCCAGGCAAAAAGACCCAACTCCCTCAGCCTTTCCTCAGCACAGAGATGCTCCAGTCCCCTCAGCAGCTTTAACCCTTAGTGAACCCATTACTGCAGACACATCTTCAGGCTTCCCTGGCTCACACAGCTCCACACAACACCCTAGGGCACCTTCTTCAGTACTGAAGTCAATACATGGCTTTTCCCTCAGCAGAAACATTGGCTCAGGTCAGAGACTGACATTCCCTCTACAGCAACATTCCCACCAGGCTCCTCGTCAGTGCTGTCATCCCTGTCTGATCTTCCTGACACTCACCCCTTAGATATTTGTAAGCATTGAGAAGATTCCCCCCTTTAATCTCCTCCAGCCTAAACAGCCCCAGCTCTCTCAGCCTTAGGTCATTGCAGGAGCTGCTGGCAGCCTGGCACTCAGTGCCCATGGCTGCCTGGACTGCCCTGTACAGGCTGTGCTGGGGTGGAGACAATGTTCAGGGCCAGCAGAACCCACTGGAGCTGTGATGTGCTTGCTGGCAGCCAGCAGACAAAAATGTCCTTAAATCCAAAGTCCCCTTGGGAGAACAAACTCTGGGCTGGCTGGGGTCTGCTGCGCCACCCCAGGCTGACCTCTGCTCATGGCCTTGTCCCAGGGCTTCTTGACACCAAAAGGCAATGAAGGAAATCCAGCGTGGAAGAATAAACAGTCTGTGATACCCAATTTGGGCTGCTGGAGACTGGGAAGGGCAGCAACACTTTGGGTGGATTTCAGAAGGCTTTGGATAATGCATTTGGAGGCACTGGGGTCAGTGGCTCTGGGCGCTGGCCCAGGAGCCAGGGTTAGCCGGTCCCACTCCAGCCCAGGCAGGGAGCTTAGGCAGCAGCTGGCTTTGCCAGTTCAGATGCTAAGTCTGCCTTGAAGGGTGACCCAGCATGGGCAGACCAAAGGTGACCTGAAGCTGGGAGAAGTCACACGTGGGGTGGGAGAGAAGCAAGAAGTTGCAGGTGGAGGCTGAAAGCCAGAGCAGCAGCAGGGCTGGGAGCTCTCCCACCCACAGCCACGGATGGGGCAAGTGGTTCGGCACAGCCCTAGGGGAACACACTCAGACACTGCTGCAGCACTCCTGGAGCTGCTGAGGGACTGTCAGGCTCCTGTTCAGTGCCAGGGCTAACCTGTCTGCTCCCCCCCCAGCAAGTGAGAGGAAAAGCAACACACACAACTCAGAGTTGAGGTAGAGATGAGCCCTTCACAGGCCCTCCAGCCTACCAGCACAATAGGCAAGCCGGGCTTGGCTCACCCAGAGGTGGCCCACGGGGCACAGCCCCGACAAGACCCTCAGCCCAGGCAGCGCCGCCTGCAGAAAGCTTCCCTGCCCAGCACCCTGAGAGGCTCTCTGCTGCAAACCCTTCCAGATAAACCCAACTTATTTAGCTGATAATGTCTAAACAGTTTATCGGCTCTGCGCTCTCGCGGTGCAGCGGGATGGATGTTGTTCTTGGAATTCTGTTTGGTCATAATATTTAGAAGAGGGCTCTGATAGCAAAGATAAGCAGCTCGCCCGCAGCAGATGGCTCGGGAGACGCTCGGCGGAGCCAACATTCTGCAGGGAAGGAATAAACTTGCCATGCAAGTTGTTTGTAAGTGCTGGGAGCTAAATGTCACATGTAAGACTGCACAGACATGCTCTGTCCAAGGTGTTTGAATTTATGGCAGCGAGGATTCAAAGCCAGGGGCCAAACTTGCTTTTAAACTTCCTTAAACAAATGTAAGGGAGGATAAAATACCTCTGGGTCTGCTGTGGGAGCAGGGGTGTGAGCAAGGCGCGTGCAGAGGCACAGCCCCAGCCCTCCCCAGCAGCTCCCTGCCAAGGGCTGTGCCTGCCTCGCTCAGATCCCCTGGCCCCAGCCGCTTCATGAATGACCTCGGCTGCAGCTGGCTCCTCCAGCTGCCCGGGGAAGGGGCACAGGGAGATCACAGAGCCACAGCATGGCAGAGGCTGGAAGGCACCTCTGCAGATCATCCAGTCCATCCTCCCCTGCCACAGCAGGATCACCTAAGGCAGGGCACACAGGAACACATCTGGGTGGGTCTTGAAAGTCTCCAGGAATGGGGACTCCACCACCCCCCTGGGCAGCCTGCTCCCATGCTGAGAACCCTTGCTGGGAAGGAATTGTTCCTAATATCCAACCTGAACCTCCCCTGGCACAACACAGACATATTTCCTCTTGTCCTGTCACTTATTCCAACTGTTTGAAGAGCCCAACCCCTGCCTGGCTCCAGCCTCTCCTCAAGGAGCTGTAGAGAGCAATGAGCTCTGCCCTCAGCCTCCTCTTCTCCACACTGAACCCCCCCAGCTCCCTCAGCTGCTCCTCCCCAGCCCTGTTCTCCAGACCCTTACCCAGCTCTGTTGCCCTTCACTGGACCTGCTGCAGCCCCTCAATGTTCTTCTTGGAGTAAGGGCCCCAAAAGTGAACCCAGGATTCAAGCTGTGGCCTCACCAGTGCCAGCACAGGGGGACACTCACATGCCTAGACCTGCTGGCCACACTTTTCTGAATGCACTCCAGGATGCTGGTGGCCTTCTTGGCCACTTGAGCACACACTGGCTCATCTTCAGCCAGCCCTCAATCAACATCCCTAGCTCTTTCTCCACTGAGCACCTCTCTAGACACTCTCCCCCAGGCCTGTTGAATCTCACAGCATTGGCCCCAGCCAATGATCCACCCAGCCTGGCCAGATCAACAGCCTGTCCCTTGCTATACTGCATCCCTGGGGCCAGCATGCACAGAGCAATCTGCTCTGCTTCACTTCACTCTGCTGCTGCAGAGCCTGTACAGGTTGGATTCCAGAGCAGAGGCTGTGGTGAGACATCAATCAGCAGCTGCTTCACAATCTCAGCTGGCTGGAGGAGCTCAGCTGAGAGCCTCTTCTCACAAGGAGCCTCCACAATTCTGAGTGTCCACTCCAGGACTGGTTACTCAGGATTCAGCCAAACATCCAAAAATCTAACATTTGGGTTGCCCTGTGCTGCCTGTTTTCAGTCCTCTCCAGTCATCCAGCCTTAACCTTCCAGAGAAGGAGAGCTGAGGAGGGACTTTGGACAAACGCTGGGAGTGCCAAGATGAAGGACAATGGCTTTGAGCTGGGAGAGGGGAGACTGAGACTGGAGATGAGAAAGAAATTCCTGACAGTGAGGGTGGGGAGACACTGGCACAGGTTGCCCAGGGAAGGTTGTGGCTGTCCCTTGCCTGGAGGTGTTTGGATGAGGCCTTGAGCAAGCTGTGCTGGTGGGAGATGTCCCTGCCCATGGCAGGAGTTGGAACTCTTGAAGGTCTCTTCCAACCCAAACCACTCTGTGAATCTGACTCCCCATGCCAGAGCTGCATGCAGAGCTTTTGCTTCCCAAGAGTCAGCATCCTGCCCCCCCACACCAGCACTGGGCTTCTTTAAGTGCCTCTCCTAATTGCCTGGATTTATGAGGCCTCTACTGAGATGCTGAAGACAGCCTTTAGAGTCCCTCAGTTCTTGTTCTGTTTAATTCATTCCCGGGCTGCAATTCCAGCTCAGCGTGCGAGGCTCTGCCGTTGCCAGCAGAGGCAGATGGAAATCTCTGCCACTCTGTTCCCGTCCCTCTTGTGGTCTCTCTTCACCATTTTTTTAACAAGATGTGTCATTGGCAAGTTCCAGAAGCAGCCTGGCACTGGGGCTGGGAGTCTCTCTGGACAGCAATTGTAATCCTCTTGTCCAAAGCAGAGCATCTGCAGTCTGTAGGAGCTTAGTTTTGATGCATGTGGGGAATTTCCTCTCCTCTGATTGCTCAGTGGTAACCTTATTGTGGCCTGCCAGTGTCTGAAGGGGGCTACAAGAAAGCTGGGGAGGGACTTTTTAGTGTGTCAGGCAGTGATAGGAGTGGGGGGAATGGATCCAAGCTAGAGGAGGGGAGATTGAGATTGGACATTAGGAAGAAGTTCTTCACCATGAGAGTGCTGAGAGACTGGCACAGGTTGCCCAGGGAGGTGGGGGAAGCCTCACCCCTGAAGGTCATTAGGGCCAGGCTGGATGTGGCTCTGGGCAACCTGATCTAGTGTGAGGTGTCTCTGCCCATGGCAGGGGGGTTGGAACTGGATGGTCCTTGAGGTCCCTTCCAGCTCTGACAATTCTGTGATTGTCATCTGTCCTACCATTTTCATCTCCAGGGCTCTTTCTGAGAGGCATATTCAGGCTGAAGGTTCATGGCCACAGATTTGAACTTGGTGCCCACAGCCAGGAAATCAGAGAATCATAGAGTCAGTCAGGGTTAGAAGGGACCACAAGGATCATCCAATTCCAACCCCCCTGCCATGGGCAGGAACACCTTACACTATATCAGGCTGTCCAGAGCCTCATCCAGCCTGGCCTTAAACACCTCCAGGGATGAGGCTTCAACCACCTGCATATCTACCAAAAGCAACAAGTTTTGTTTACCTCAAGATTGCTGTTTTCACTCTGAGACATCTTCATGGAGCAGCTTCCCTTGTGGCAGACTCCTGGATGCACACTCACACAATCACACAGAGCCACAGACTGGCAGGGACTGTAGAGGACCTCCGGAGATCACTGAGCCCAGCCCCCTGCTGACACAGGTCCTGCTGGATCAGGTTGCCCAGCCTGCTGCCACCCAGCTCAGAGTCTCAACCCAGAGTGTCGCTGGCTGCTGTAGAGCACAGGCGCAGCAAGCTCAGGGCTGCCCAAGAGAGCCTGCACGGCCGTTCCTCTGGCTGCCTACCTGTTGGCTGGAGCATCTAACGTGGACCTTTGCAAACCATGGCCCTTGCTCCAGGCTGGGCTGCTAGAATCATCCGTGTGTTAAATATAGGCCATCCACGATCCTTCTCCAGAACACCTTTGATTACATTGACAAGAAAGAGTCAACTGGAGCAACATGGTCAGCTTGCCTCTGGACTGAGAAGCCCTGCAGGGTGGTCCTGTGCCTGATGTCCACTCATGCTCAAACCTTTTGCACTTCCCCAGACCTTCTGCTGCAGTCCAGCTCAGCTGGTGCAAATAGATCTACCTCCTCCTCAGCTGCAGCTGACACAGGTGGCCAGAGGCTCTTTGGAGACTGATGAGTGACAGTAGCCATGCCATCTAAACTCAGTGGCTCAAGAGGACACTTTCAGGGTTCAGCAGAAGGGACCCTGCAGAGACATTCAGTCTCTGCTGCTCAAGGAACAGCAATTGTGACCTGGAAACCTCAGAGCAATAGAAAACCCAGAAGCAGAGCTCAGCTGCCCCCTCCTTGTCCCAAGAGGTTCCCTCCACAGATGGGGTCCTTCAGAGCTGTGCCAGCAGCTGTTGCTCTTCAGTGAGCTGCAGCCATTGAACAATCCCTCTTTAATTGGCATTGTCTGCTAAAAATAGCCTCGTCCTGCTCAATGAATCAGAGCCAGGAAGACACAGCTCTCCCAGGTCTTGGGCTGCCCTCTTGCAGGGCTGAGATTTTGCTGCAGGAATGCCCAAGCTGCTACTGGTGGCACGGCCAAGCAGAGTGCTTCACAAGCTGGGGGAGGCTCCTGAGGACCAGGGCTGCACATCCTGCTGGTGCCAGCTCTTTCACAACATGTGGCACAGCTGCCGTGGTGATAGGTTGTGAGCACCTAGCACAGCCTTGCACCCTCTCTACCCAAGGAGTGCCCCATGGGTTTGGGTCCATCCTGGGTGGTCATGTACCTCCCTGCATCTCCAACAGTGAAGCATGGGCCTGGGCAACCAGCAGAGAAACACTGCTCTCCCAATGAGGGGAGGTAGGCAGATAGCAAACTTCAAGTGCTGAATTCTCCCAAACTAACTATAAATGGTAAAAACTTAAAGTCTTGCTTTCTCTGGAGGTTTTCAAGCAAAATAACCCCCAGAACATCAACTTTTCCTGGGATGAGGAAACATTCTTGTATTTCGACATCATCTTGGTCCCTTTTTATCGTAGGGATAAAGTATCCTTTATCTGGACATCATGCATCAGGCGGCAGAGTGAGTCACGGAGTGAATCCATACGAGCTGGGCCCTGCTGAGGACTGGCAAAGCCCAAGTGTCGCCCTCACCGTGCATCTCTGCACAGTCTGCTTAGGCTAAAGTGACTGAAGCTGTTGGTGTCACTCCAGAGACACCCCCATGTAGCTGTTGGAGAGCTTGGGCATGGCCCAGATCTCCTGAATCAACCTTTCTCACACCTACTTCATTCAGCAGAGATGCAAACTTGATGGATCTGCTGCAGCTTTGGTTACAGATGCTGACATGCAGGCAGGTGGGAGCTGCTGCAGGCTGATGGCTCCAGCAGCCAGGGCTGAGCAGAATTGCCATCTGAAGCATAGTTGAACTGCTCAGTGTCAAACACTCAGTGGATTATCTCAAGGCTGGGAGACACCAGGACATGTCTGCACTGCTGGTACAGGACAAACCCCTGCAGGCTGCAGAGATGTGCCCCCAGTGTAAGTGAGCAGAGAGGGAAAGCCTCATTCTGCATCCTGAGGTTCTGCAGCTGGGTCAGGCCATCTCCAGGCACAAATCCAGGCTGGGTGCAGAGAGGGTTGAGAGTAGTCCTGAAGATAGAGCCTTGGGCCTGTTGGGTGCTGAGCAGCTCCCCAGAAGCCAGCAGTGCCCTCCTGCAGCCCTAAGGCAGCTGTGCGCTGGCTGCAGCCAGAGGAGTGTGGGCAGCAGGGCAGGAGAGGGGATTGTGTCCCTTGGCTCTGCTCTGCTCAGACTTCGCTTCCAGTCCTTCCTGCAGCTCTGGTGTCCCCAGCAGAAGGAGGACACAGAGCTGCTGAACTGAGTCCAGAGGAGGCCACAAAGATGCTGCAAGGGCTGGAGCAGCTCTGCTGTGAGCACAGGCTGAGGGAGCTGGAGGTGTGCAGTGTAGAGAGGAGACTCTGGGGGACCTTAGAGCTGCTTGCCAGTGCCTGAAGGGATCCTGCAGGAAGGCTGCAGAGAGACTTGTGCTGAGGGTGCCTAGAGACAGGCCAAGGGGGAATGGTTTGGAGCTAGGACAGAGCAGGGTTAAAGTGGAGCTGAGGAGGAAGTTCTGCAGTATAAGGGCGGTGAGAGTCTGGCACAGGCTGCCCAGGGAGGTTATGGCTGCATCCTGCCTGGAGGTGTTTAAGGCCAGGCTGGATAAGGCCTTGAGCAGCCTGGGCTGGTGGTAGGTGTCCCTGCCCATGGCAGGGGATTGGAGTAGATGATGTCTGAGGTCCCTTCCAACCTGTGATTCTGTAATTCCTTCCTGGATTGCTTCAGACCCATGGTTCAGAGCCACCCTTGGGTGCTGCTGTGTCAAATACTTGTTCATATTTTTGCCAGGGGCAGGGACATTCATGTGTCAGGTTGGCTCTGGAGTGTTGTCTTGGCTAGCCTCTGTCTATCAGGATTTAACCTTCCTGTGGGCAGCAGCCACACCCCAGCTTCTCCTTGTGCTTGGAAGGTTCCTGAGGTAGCTGAGAGTGATGAAGGTCCCAAAGCATTAGAGTGGTTATTTGACCTGGGGCTTCCTCCAGCCATCTTTGCCACCATTCATGGTTGACAGCAGACCAGAGGCAGGGCATGGGTGCCAGACATGGCTGCTGTCTCAGGGGAGGTGTCACCCCAGTGCATGGTCTCCTTCAGCTAAGTCCCCAAAGCTCTCACAGTAAGCAGAGGAATAAGCACTAAGCTAGTCAGCATGTGTGCCCCAAGGGCAAGCAGATACAGCAAACTCAAGCCATGGGCAAGCTTTCAGACAAGCCCATGGTTGTTCTTGGAGGGCTCAGAGCCAGGAGAGCCAGCACAGCTTCCCAGAGAAGAGGATGCTTGGGGCTGGACTCCAGCTGCCCCTCCAAAGAGCTCAGACCACCATACCAGGGGACAATGATAGGAAGAGTCCTCCTCACCTGGCTGGACAGACCTCCTGGTGCAGCACAGCGGGGAGCAGGCTGTGGGCTGAGCACTGAACTGCCCTGGAGGTGGCAGAAGGCCTTTGCTGCTGGTGGCTGACTTCCACCCTGGGAGTGATGCAGAGCTGACACTAAGCGTCCTCTGCTTTCATGGCCATCATGTGCAGATCCATTCTGTTCTTCCCTTCCTGGCTACCATCAGCAAAAGGCACTGGCAGCTCTGCAAGGGACACTCATTCTTGCTGGGATGGGAAAATTCAGCTCTGCTGAAGTTTTCCAGGAAACAAACTGTCCCAGCAGGCACCGCTGGTGGGCTAAAGGTGCTCCTTGTGGGGACAGGGCACAGCATCACCTGCCCCAAGAGTGCCACTCTGCACCCATGAGGCCAGGCCGGGAAGGGAAAAGACCTGCTCCTTGTATCTGTGTTGCTACTGTCCTGTAAAACCTTCTCCTTGGCCACACAGCAGTGGATTTGCTGCCAACTGCAACTGGATCCAGCCACCAACAGATGGGTCTGGGGACTCACAGATGGAATGGGCTCTTCTCACCCAAAAGTAGCTTTCAAGAGCTTCTAAAGATGGCAGTCAACCACCTTTGGCTGCTGAATGAGAGGAGGATTGTGTGGAACACGGTGGATCAGAGCTGTGAGTCAGAGGTGTGGGTCAAAGCTGCGGGTCAAAGCTGCAGGTCAGAGCTGCGGGTGGGAGCTGTGGGTCCCCCTGCGGGACCAAGACTGGAGAGCAGCAGTGTGCTCTGACTGCCAACCAGGAGCTGCCCACAGCTCGGCACTCCCCAGGGCACAGAAGTCTCAGTCAGGGACCTTGCACTGCTGCAGGGGGTGCAAGGTGCCTCAGCTCCCACCTCCCCTCTGCTCAGAGGGGTCTCCGCTGCCCAAGGCCCTCAGCCACCCCTCCCTCAGCTGCCGCAAAGCCGCTGGATTAAGGCTCAAAGGTGGAAGCAGCAGGAAGGGCTTTGCTAGCAGGAGCCGGAGCGGCCCAGGAATGTGACAGGCTTTTTCCATGGCTGCTTCTTCTCAAGCATGTCCCCGGCAGCGCTGGGTTGTGCAACCTTGCCTCGGAGCTCTTCAGCTGCTGCGGGCAGGGAGCCTCTCTGCCAAAGCAGGCTGAGCAATGTGCCCTGGCACGGGTGGCAGGACGGTGGTGTGCCCAGCCCAAGTGTCCCCACACATCGCTACAACACAGAGCCTTCCCAAGTCCGAGGGGAGCTCTGGCAGCCCGTGGCAGCCCATGGCAGCCCAGCAGCCTGTGTGGTATGGGCAGGTGCTGAAGGCCTTGTGGACTGACACTGCCCCTGCAGACAGGGCCTGCAACCCGCTCTGATCAGTGCAGCCTTCAGTAGCTGCATAGATCTGGAGTTGCTGTCCCCCACCTAGTCTCCTTCCACCCCCCTGCTCCACCACACTAGGCCACCTCAGCAGCTGCAGGAGACGTGGTGTCACATGAATGGCAGAAGACCTCAGGCTGAGGCTGGAACAGAAGGGCATGGGAAGAAAGACAGCCCCTGGCAGCTCCTGCCCACACACCTGGAGGTCAGCAACTTCAGGACAAGATAAAATTATGTCTTCCAGCTTTGAAGATCTCAGCTTTGCTGTCTGGCCTCATGTTCAACATCGGACTGGGTTACAGGAGGGAGGGAGCTACCTTAAACTCTTAGTTCTGGTTCTGGGGTTCTGCCACAGCTGCACAAGAATCCTGCTCCCAGTGATGGCATCTGGGTGCCTCCCTTGCAGACAGGAGAGCAGTGCTGCCGCTGAGGGAACCAAACACCTCCTGTCTGCAGGCTCAGACACCCCTGCAGAAACTGCAGCCCAGCCTGGGTGCTGGGTGGAAGGCCTGGGCCTCTGTGTTGCTTAGTAGCACTCCCATTTCTCATCCTGGACGTCCTCAGCCTGCAGGCACCACGCTGGCAACCCTCCCAAGGGAAGGCGGCAGCTGAGCTGCCCATGCGCACTGCAGCTCCACAGGGTTGGCTTCCCTCTGCCCTGCAGTGCCAGGCAGCGCTGGGACCATGGCTCCCTGCGGCTGCTGCTGAGCAAGCAGCTCCTGCAGGCCACATCAGCTTTGCTCCAGCAAGGCTGCTGCTGTCACACTCACCCAGAGCAAGAGCTCTGCCAGCCTTCCTCACTGCCCTCAGTGCTGACCATGAGCAGCTGTGCTGAGCATTCTGTGTCCTCCTGGCCTTAGGGTGACAGCACACAAAGGAGGGAGGACAGCTGTGCACTACAGAATCATCTGAGGTCAGCCACCTCTGGCCTTGCACAGAACCCCAGCATGGTGTGGTTGGAAGGGACCTCTGGAGATCATCCAGTCCAACCCCCTGCTCCAGCAGGGCACCCACAGCAGCTTGCCCAGCAGCACAATGCCCAGCTGGCCTTGGAAGCTCTCCACACGAGGAGACTCCACAACCTCTCTGGGCAGCCTGCTCCAGGCCTCCAGCACCCTCACAACAAACGACTTTCTCCTCCTGCTCAGATGGAACCTCCTGGGTGCCAGTCTGTGCCCATTGCTCCTTGTCCTGTCCCTGGGCACCACTGACAAGAGTCTGTCTCCAGCCTCTTGCTCCCCACGGCTTCTTCAGCTCTTGCTGAGCATTGCTCAGCTCCCCTCTGGGGCTGCTCTCCTGCAGGCTCTCAGCCCCAGGGCTCTCAGGCTTTGCTCCTCACAGAGCTGCTCCAGGCCCCTCAGCAGCTTTGCAGCCTGCCCTGGACTGTCTCCAGCAGTTCTCTGTCCCTCTTGAACTGGGGAGCCCACAACTTGACCCACAGCTCCGGATGTGGCCTCCCTAGAGCAGAGCAGAGGAGGAAGAGAACCTCCCTTGCCCTGCTGGCCACATTCTTCTTTATGCACCCCAGGACCCAGTGGCCTTCCTGGCCATGAGGGCCCGTTGCTGGCCCAGGGGGAACTCGCTGTCCAGCAGGGCTTCCAGGTCCTTCTCTGCAGAGCTGCTCTCCAGCCTCCTGCACTGGCACCTATGTAGTGTCTGCAGGCGAGGCCCTTAGTGCCAGGGCACACAGCACAGCACAGCCCTGCTGCAGACAGTGCTGCTGGGCAGGAGTCACCTCTCTGAGTGTCTGTGGAGCCCAGCACCAGACTGGGTGGCAGAACCAAGCACAGTGGTCCCAGCCAGCCCAGGCTCCTGCCCCACACTGGCCTGGCTTTTATTTTTAGCCCCTCCTTATCGCTGAGCAGGCAGCTGCCAGCTGCTCCCTCCGGAGCCATGCAGCAGAAACAATGGGCCCTGGCAGCGGCCGTGCTGGCAGCAGAGCCCCTGGCTGCTCACCAGGACTGCCTGGGGCTCACTGCTCCCAGCCCTGGGCAGCAGGGTGGAGAAGGGCAGCCCCCAGCACAAGCAGCTGGGCTTCCGTGGAGATCCTGGTGCTGGCCACAGGCAGCACATCCCAGAGGGACACACAGGCTGGGGCTTGCAAGTGCTGGGCGAGAGGCTTGGAACACGGCCAGGTACCTGTGCCCAGCAGCAGCAGAGGAAGAGGCCTCCACTGCTGGCTGGGTGCTGGGATTTGGGCTGCTTGCTTGCACATCTTGGGGATTGTGTCCCAGGGGTTTTGCCACACTATGAATGTTGTGGCCCTGATTTGGTGCTGTCTCCAGAGCACCTGCTTCAGGTGAACCCTTGGAGGAAGGAGTCCAGCACAAGCTGGGCACAAAACTGGGCATCACACAGAGTGTGGTGATCCACCTGTGGGACCCTCTGTGGGCTCTGATGTACACTCTCTGGGGGGCTTGCCCTAAAAATGACATAGCCAACCCTTTCCCAGGTGAAGGGGAATTCATCCAGCCATTCCCAGCCACAAGCAAAGCAGTCTGCATAAGCACTGATGGTGTGGATTTTCACCCAGCTCAGGGAAGCAGAGCCCCAAGCAGGCAGGCAGGAGAGGAAGATCAGGATCTGCAGTGGGACAAGACTCATCACTGAGGTTCAGTGGGGGTTTCAGCACAGCACAGAGATGGGAGAGGCAGAAAACTCAGGCTGTAGCTGGAGCAAACTGAACTCTGCCACCTCCAGGCAGATGAATGCTGCAGCCTGTCTAAAAAGCACAGGCAAAAGGTGCTCTGAAAAAAACCTGCAGCCTGGGTGGTGGAGGAAGTGGCTGCAGCATGGAGCTGACCTGGATCACAGCTCAGCAGGCAGTAACTGTGCAAAGTCCCAGAGCACACTGCAGACAGGGCACTGCTGGCTGTGAGCTTGGAGGGAAGGTAGGATGGGTCTTGTGAGACCCCACCTGAAATGTTCTGGTGCGCTCAATACAAGAAGGGCATGGAAGTGTTGGAGAGGGTCCAGAGGAGGCCACAAAGATGATCACAGGGCTGATGAACATCTCCTGTGGGGACAGGCTGGCACTGTTGGGCCTGTTCAGTCTGAAGAAGAGAAGGCTCCAGGGAGATCTCAGAGCAGCCTTCCAGTGCCTGAAGGGGCTCCAGGAGAGCTGGGGAGGACTTTGGACAGGGGCTGGGAGTGCCAAGACCAGGGACAATGGCTTTGGGTTGGGAGAGGAGAGACTGAGAGTGGAGATGAGGAAGAAATTCTTGAGAGTGAGGGTGGGGAGACACTGGCACAGGCTGCCCAGGGAGGTTGTGGGAGCCTCATCCTTACAATTATTCAAGGCTGGATGAGGCCTTGAGCAAGCTGGGCTGGTGGCAGGTGTCCCTGGGCACCAACTCAGCCACGGGGAGGTAGGAGCCCACAGTGGGCCTGTGCCTTGGTGTGAGTGCCGCTCTTGGGATAGCAGTGCCAGGCCTCACTGCCATAGCCACAGCCAGCAGTGGGGAAGGCTACACTGCAGCGAGGACCTGGCTTGGTAGCTGCCTCCATGGGCTCAGTCTGGCGGCTGCATCTTACACCACCACACTGGAGTTAAGAGCTGCTGGGCTGATGGACAAGAGCCATGGTGCCAGGACCAGAGAGGCTTCTAGAGCCAAGGCTCCTTCAGCATAGAGTGACTCCACCTCCAAGCAGCAAGGCAGCAGATCTCTAGGCAGAGCAAATCACAGAGTCACAGACTACACTGGGTTGGAAGGAGCCCTCAAAGAGTATCTTGTCCAACCCCCTGCAGCCAGCAGGGACAGCTCCGACTGCCCAGGGCCACATCAGGAGTGATCACCCCCAATACAATTTATAGGCAGCAAAGGGAGTCCCGGGGTGAACAAGAACCCAAACCCTCCTGATGGTCCATGGTACCCAAAGGTGGCAAATAGCAGCTGAGCAGTGGCCAGCAAGTCCCTGACCCCATGCCCTGTCTCATCCTGATCCTTTGTAATCGGCAGCTTTCCATAGCCCTGTCCACTGGGCAAAAAGAAAACCCTGCTTCTGACACAGGAGAAGCTCTGCCTCTGCTCCTCAGGAGCCAAGAAGCAAAGAGAGGAGGAGAAAGCACACAAATTCTTGCACCTCACAGCATGTCTCATCCTGCCTTCCTCCATGCTCTATGGCTTGGCCATTACACTTCCCTTTCCACCTCTGCAGTGCTGGGCATGAGAGGGGAGAGGGCAAAGAAGCAGAGCAGATGCAGCACATGGATGGAAAACCTCCCAGGGTGAGGAAGGTGAGGCTGGGGTGCAGCTGGAGGCTTGGTTCCTCAAGGGACCACTGCAAACTCTACAGGAAGCCTCTCATGCCCTGGCTCAGCTATCAAACATACACCTCATGGTGGGGAGCCTCAATGTATCCAGGCAGCAGCTGTGCCCCACCATGGGGTTTGTAACCACCCAGAAACCTCACCGTGCTGCTGTCTGGCTGCTGAAAGCCCACAAGGCTGCTGCTGGAAAGTGCCCATGCCGTGACCTACAGGATTTTCTTGTGGGGTGGGGATGCTGTGTAGGTTAAATGTTTTCTTCACATCACTAAAAGCAGCCCTGTCATCAGCAGTGCTGGAGCTGGAGACAGCTCTGATGGGCCGGGGCCCACAGCAGGAGCCAGGGAGCAAGCAGCAGTCATTTCCCAGCCTCGGTGGGGTGAGCCCTTTCTCAGACAGCTCAGCCTGTCCTTTGGAGCAGCCCTGCAAACCAGAAAGGGTCTTTAAATGGTGAGTCTGGAAGGTGCCAGCATCTGACTTGCCTGCTTCTCTTAACTTCTGCCTGCTTGCCAGGCCCCTTGTTGTGCAGACAGGACATATCACTTCTGCTCGCTGCTGCAGGATGGGTTTCCGCCATCAATAACACGCACGGAGCCATATCTCCACCAGTGTCCATCTCCCTCGCTCACAGCTCCCTCCCTTTCAGGTGTGTCTCTGCCAGAAAAGATTTGGGATCTGTGGCAAATGCTCTGTGAGTGCCTTTGGCCTCCTCCACTGATCTCCAGCCCCAGCAAGCGACTGTTTGCTTGCTCAGTGCAAGTTTATCCTGGAAGCCCTCATTGATACTCAGCCACTTTCGTCACTTGAGTCTCTGCAGACCCTCTGCCAGTTCAGGTGGGGTTCTCACTTCTCCCTTTCCCCCCAGCTCTCAGCTTTGTTTGGGCCAAGTCGGAGAGATGCCTGGCTCCCAGCCACACATCAAGAGCTGGTATCAGATCTGGAGCAGTGACTCTCTTTTTTATGGGGATAAGTTTGGCAGCAACTGGTCCACTCGAGCTGACTGCTCACAGCTCTCCCCTCAGCTGCTTTTCTCAGCCATTCACTGCACCAGGAGAGGAGACCAAGCCAGAGGCACCTCCTGGGGAGATTTTGCCCCAGACAACAGTCTTTGACCCCATGTCATGTGAGCAAAACAGCACTTCAAGTCCTGTACCAGGAGGAGACAATCAGAGCCAGCTTCTGCCCCTCTCCACCTTCTCACCTCCTCCTTCCCTGCTGGCAGTCAGCATCTTCACAGTTCTTCAGTGAGCACTTTGCAGGTGGCCTCTAACACTTCTTGTGAGACTGTTCTGCAGCTCCTTGCCATTCCTGGGGGGCTCCTGGCAAACATCCCTATCACATATCTCATGTAAGTTCACCAAGAATATCACAGAAGCATAAAATTGTTTTGGCTGGAAGAGACCTTTAAATCCTCAAAACCAACCACTACCCAGTACTGGCAGGGCACTGCTAAGCCATGGCCCTCAGCACCACATCTCCACAGCTCTGAAGCCCCTCCAGGGATGGGGATTGCACCATTGCCCTGGGCAGCCTGGGCCAAGCTTTGACAACCCTTTTGGGGAAGGAAAAAACACCTCAGAGTGTGCTGTGCTCACACTTGGTCAAGCCCTGGGATCCTCTAGGCTTGCACTATCAGGCAGAAACATCAGCCATTGACTTGAGGCTCTCTTTCAGCCTGTCCTGCTTGCTTGCCATCACTTGTGGACATGGCCCTGCTCATCAGTATGCACTGAGACAACCCACAGGGGACTCTACTCTGCTCGCCCCTGCCAGCCTTCCTGGAGTCACTGCTCTTCCCAAGAAGTCCTCTTGGCTGCTGACATTATCTCCCTGCCCAGCAAATGCCAAAACACACAACTGGTTCTTTATGCCACTGATGCTTGAGTGCTCTCAGCTCAGGTCATCAGGAAGAGTCACAGCAACAATATCCATTAGTCCAAAGGTCCTTAAAATCCTGGTGAAGGAAAGTTAGAAGATGATAGAAGAGGCAGAACAGCAGGAGACAGGAGAGACCCCTGTGCACTGTGCACTTAGCACAAGGTCTGTATCAAGGTCCTGCAGCTGGGCCACGGCGATCCCAAGGGCAAACCCAGGCTGGGTGAGCAACCCTGCAGAGAAAGACTTGGGGGTGCTGGTGGATGAGGCAGCTGAAATGAGCCAGCAACGTATACTGGGAGACAAAAAAGCCAACCATGTCCTGAGCTGCATCTCCAGCAGTGTGGCCAGCAGGTCAAGGGAGGGGGATTCTACCTCTCTGCTCTGGTGAGGCCTCCACTGGATCCAACTACATCTAGCTCTGGAGCCACCAGTGCAAGAAGGATGTGCTGGAGAGGGTCTAGAAAGAAGCCATGAAGATAAGAGGCTGCAGCACCTCTGCTATGAGGACAGGCTGGGAGAGCTGGGGCTGTGCAGCCTGGAGAAGAGAAGGCCTCAGGGAGACCTTAGAACTGTCTGCCAGTACTTGAAGGGGCCCCAGGAGAGCTGGGGAGGGACTCTGGACAAGGGCTGGGAGTGCCAGGATGAGGGACAATGGCTCTGAGCTGGGAGAAGAGAGACTGAGAGTGGAGATGAAGAAGAGATTCTTGGTAGTGAGGGTGGGGAGAGACTGGCAGAGGCTGCCCAGGGAGGTTGTGGATATCCCCTGCCTGGAGGTGTTCAAGGCCAGGCTGGACGAGCGCTGGTGGGGAGTGTCCTTGCCCATGGCGGGGGGTTGGAACTAGATGATCTTGAAGATCCCTTCCAACCCAAACTGTTCTGGTATTCTTTGACCACACCACAGGCTCAGGAGATTGAACTCTTCTGGATATGACAAAGCAAATGAAATACCACAGCCTGACCTGGTCAGCTATGAAAGAGCTGCTCTGTTCTGACCCTCAGCCAAGGAGATCAAGCAAATTTACAAATCCACTCTTTTGTTCTAAGTGTAGGCCTGGTACTCAGAGCTGGGGCAGTTGGAAGAGCTCAAGAGATGTTCTCTCTGCAGGAACATTCCCTTCACATTTCTCTCTCAGTGTTCCAATTAGATTTTCTTTTTATTAGTGAGAAACCAGACAACATCCACCCAGTGCTGCAGGGCTGAGGGAGCCTCCAGTCTGAATGACTGTGATCTCCCTTGCAAGAGAGAGATGCTGGCCCCAGCTACACAGCTGAGCAAAGGCAACTCCTGGTTCAACTCCAGAGAGACCTGCTCAGTGCCACGGACACGCGGATAACCCAGATGAGCCTGAAGCCACCTTAAAACACTCCTGACATTCTCTGGAGGGAGCTGGCATCCATGGACATCTTGCAGAGGAAACATAAAATCATGGAGTGGTTTGGGTTGGAAAAGCCCTCTAAGATCATCCAGTCCAACCGGCAATGCAGCACCACCATGGCCACAGGTTTCTTCAACATGCCCAGGCATGGGGACTCCACCACCTCCCTGGGCAGCCTCTGCCAATCTCTGACCTCTCTTGCAGCAAAGAGATTTTTCTTCATCTCCAACCTAACCCTCTCCAGACACAATTTTCAGGCCATTTCCTCTCCTATCACCTGAAGCTAGAGACAAGAGACCAACCCCACCTGACTGCAGCCACGGAAGAATCTGCTGAATGGCTCCACGGTGGCCACCAGTATCAAGACTGGGATGGCCAGGAGGCCACAGCAGCTGCAGGCAATGGATCCAGGAAAACAGATCCCAAAAGACACTCAGATCAGCCCAGCTTGAGGTCCCCCACTCTGCAGTGGCAGATCAGGAGTGACGGAGCCAGCAGCAGGGTTTGTAGGGGTCTCTTGATGGGTTGTGTCCGTGGGTGGGGTGCCCTGTCCACATGCCCCCGCAGATGTGGACAATAGGCACAATTTGATGAGCCAGCCAAGTCACAGCCCAGGACTGGCACTTGAAGCAGGTTGGTGGCCTCTTATCAGCCCGGCGACAGCACAGTGTCACCCTCCTCCTCCCAGGTGCGCTTAATAGCCAACGAGCGCCCTAGGGGTGACGTCCCTGGCTGCGCCTCGGCCACTGGCCCCAGCCGCCCGCAGCCCGCGGTGGAGCAGAGGGTGCGCAGCCGGCTCTGGGAGGCAGGGCTGCCCGTCACAGCCTGCTGTGCCCGCTCTGCGCTGTGCCTAGGAGGGCAGGGAGGCCCCGCCGGAGCGGCTGCCCGGCTCGCGTTCGTGTGCCGGGGTCGGGCAGCCCCGCGCAAAGCGATGGCTGCGCTCCGCGGAAAGCGATGGCTGCGCTCGCCGGCAGCGCGGAGCGGCCGGCCCCGGGCAGCAGCTGAGCGCTCCTCGGGCTCCGTGCCGCCGCCGCGGAAGCCCTCAGGTGCCCCGGTGCCACCCTGCCCTCCGCAGCGCTGTGAGGGACAATCTGCTGCCTGCCTGGGGGGGATGTTCTGCGGCCAGCTGCTCCCTTCCCGTGGGACAGCAGAACTCCAAACCGCAGCGGAGGATGGAGGCTGCAATGCAAGCCAGGAGCTGGGGCTTCAGCTTGCTGACGGGAAGCAAAGGGCCGAGGCAGCCCGCGCTGGCCAAGCCGCTGCAGCCTGCTGAGCCCTGGGCTCAGCGGAGGCAGAGTCGGGGGTTCCCGTGCAGGTCAGGGTGCAGCGAAGGGCTGCCACGCAGGGTCACACGTGGCCTGGCACCCTGTCGCTGTTCATGCCAAGGGCAGTTACGTGTTGAGAGGGCATCCAGGGAGCAGAGAGACCCTGTGGTGTGCATGAGGATGGGGCTTCTCGTTTGACATGGGGCTGCCCGCTTTGCAGCAACCCTGGGAGGTGTCCTAGAGCAGCAACATGGGCTCAGTCACAGCTCCTTCCTGAGGTGCTGCCATTCCAAGCCAGCGTTAGGTTAGGAAGTGGAAACCAGATCAGGCTGACTCTCAAAGGAAGCTTGAAGTGTTTCATTTTCTTTCCCCTCTAAGTACAACCCCATAGTTGGACCATTTAAACAAGGAGCTGGCCATGCTTGCTGTGCTCAGCCATTCCATGGCACTGGAAACATTACTGGGAAGCTGACTGGGAAGGACTTCATCCTGAACTGCCTGTCTGGAGATTGCAGGTCTGTTTGGCAACATCTGCTGTGCCTGCACACAGTTCTCATCTTCTAGGAATCACATCCTGGGGAACAGCAGCAAGAGAGCCAGGCACCACCAGAAACTCATCCAGAGCAAGAGCCCAACTCCATTCAAGAGCCCTTCCAGGTGTTTGACCAAAAAAAAAAGAGAAAGAAGGAAAGAAGGAAAGACAGAGAGAAAGAAAGAAAAGAAAGAAAAGAAAGAAAAGAAAGAAAGAAAGAAAAGAAAGAAAGAAAGAAAGAAAGAAAGAAAGAAAGAAAGAAAGAAAGAAAGAAAGAAAGAAAGAAAGAAAGAAAGAGAGAGAGAAAGAAAGAGAAACATGGGGGAGCTTCCATCTGAGTCAGCTTGAACATCATCACAGAACCACAGTAATGGGGAGGCTGGAAAAGAACTTTAAGATCACCCAACTCCAAGGACTCACCCAGAGCTCACAATCCCAGCACTGGCGCTGAGCCTCTGCCACTGAAGCACAGGCCTCAGCACCACATCTCCATGGCTTTTCAATCCCTCCAGGGATGTAGACTCCACCATTGCCCTGGGCAGCCTGGGCCAGTGTTTGACAAACCTTTTGGGGAACAAAATTGTTCCTCATGTCCATCCTAAACCTCCCCTGGGGCAACTGGAGGTTGCTTGTTACTAGGGAGCAGAACTCAACCCCCACCTGACTGCAGCCTCCTCTCAGGGAGCTGCAGAGAGCAGTGAGGTCTCTCCTCAGCCTCCTTTTCTTCAGGCTGAACACCCCCAGCTCCCTCAGCTGCTCCTCACAAGACTTGTGCTCAAGGCAGGCCCTTCACTGGTTTCATTACTCTTCTCTGGACATGCTGCAGCCTCTCAATGTCCTTGGAGTGAGGGACCCAAACCTGAGCCCAATGATCACTTTAATTCATGCTTCTAAAGCTGCCTCACTGTTGGTTTCCTGCTGAAAAGTGCCACTGGTAAACCACTTGCAGTCAGCTGAAGTCACCTGGGTCTAATGCTGACTCCTGCATTCCACAGGACCTACATGCTCCTGCCCAGCACCCTGCTGAACCCAGACAGTGCTGGGCTCTTACTCCCCAGTGCCACCACCCTGTGCCTTCCCACAGTTGGCATGGGGCTGCTGCAGCCCTGGGTGAGGGCTGAGTCCTGACACTGGCACCACTGGTGATACAAGTTCAGGGGGGCTGGCAGGCATCTCTCCCAGGCACATGTTGAGCTCTTGGTCATCTCAGCATCTAGGGCAAATCAAACCTGTGGAACACTTCAGCTCTGTGCCTCCATCTGAGCTGGGCAGGGAGGAAGGCTGAGGGCCTGCAGCAGAATGTCTCCACTGCCAGGGAAACCATGCTGACTGCTGTCCTGGAGGATGGCACATGCTCGTGTGCCAGGGAACAGCCCCGGGGATAAAACACGGTGGTTTGCCTACTGGTGGCAAGAGGATGGGACCAGACTGCTGTCAGTGGTGCCCAGAGACAGGACAAAGGGCAATGAGCACAGACTGGACCCCAGCAGGTTCCACCTGACCATGAGCAGAAAGTTGTTTGTTGTGAGGGTGCTGGAGGCCTAGAGCAGGCTGCCCAGAGAGGTTGTGGAGTCTCCTTGTGTGGAGAGCTTCCAAGCCCAGCTGGGCACTGTGCTCCTGGACAAGCTGCTGTGGTTGTCCCTGCCTTGGCATGGGGAACTGGACTGGATCATCGCAACATCCTTTATGATGCCCACCATGCTGGGCTTCTGTGACAAGTATTGTCACACCAGCCTCAGCTTTGCCCAGTCCCACAGTGATGCCTTGTTGCTGGGGATGGAGCCCATCCACCCTCATGCTGCAGGGATCTGCTGTCCCTGGGCACCATCCAAAGCCACCAGAGCTGGTGCACACTGTTGGTCAGAACCTAGCAGCTGTGGAGCATGGTGCCTCCTCATCTCCACTTGGCATAGTGAGCTGTGAGCTTATCCTATAGAATCCTAGGATGAGTTGGGCTGGAAGGGATCTGGGCATTGAGAAGGACATCTTCCACTAGACCTGGCTGCTCCAAGCCCTGCCCTACCCGACCTTGAATATTTCCACTGGCAAGGACTGCTGTATCTGCCACAGCATCCCATGGCATGGTAACCCTCAGCCCCAGGTACCATGGGGAAGGTGCACAGGAGGCATCTGTCCTCCTGAGAAACATCTGGGCTAGAAATGCCAGAATCTTCCCCCAGGGAACTCCAAACATTCGTTCTGGGAGCGCAGCGATGCTCATGGCTGCAGGCAATAAATCCAGCTTTAGTTTCATCCTCCATCCCCTGCCCAGGGCAAAAGGCTCCTCGGGAATATCACTGCCTGCCATCTGACATCACCAGGGGATGTTGCAAGGCAAGCTCTGAGTCACTGCGGCAGATAATGGTCTTTGCTGCAGCTCAATCTGGAGGAGAGCTGGCCCCATTAATCAGGCTTGAGAAGGCGATGCCAGAGAGTCTGCCAGAGAGTCTGTCTGGTCTGCTCCCAGAAGAGTTACATGACCCAGGGCTGTGGGGAGAGGGGGAGAGCATCAGCAGGCCTGGATGGAGCTGTAGGGCTTCTCCCAGGAGTGGGGTTCATGTGCAATGGCTCTTGCCTAGGGTCAGTCAAAAGCAGGGAGAGCAGTAGCACAGGGAGGGTATTCTGCCCTCTGCTCTGCTCTGCTCAGACCCCACCTGGAGTGTTGAGTCCGGTTCTGGAGCCCCCAGCACAAGAACCTGGAACTGCTGGGGAGGATTCAGAGGAGGCCACAAAGATGCTCAGAGGCCGGAGAACCTCTGCTATGGGGACAGGCTGGGAGAGTTGGGGCTGTGCAGCCTGAAGAAGAGAAGGCTCCAGGGAGACCTCAGAGCAGCCTTCCAGTACCTGAAGGAGCTAGAGGAGAGCTGGGGAGGGACTTTGGACAGGGTCTGGGAGTGCCAGGATGAGGGACAGTGGCTTTGACCTGGGAGAGGGGAGACTGAGAGTGGAGATGAGGAATTGATTCTTGGTAGTGAGGGTGGGGAGAGACTGGCACAGGCTGCCCAGGGAGGCTGTGGCTGCCTCCTGCCTGGAGGTGTTCAAGGCCAGGTTGGATGATGCCCACAGATGAAAGTGCCTGGCCTGCAGAAGTCAGAGCAGATGGTTCCTTCTGTCCTTGAAAGACATTTAACACGTGGCTGAGTGACTGCTGAGAAGCCGCCAGGGGCCCTCCTGCCATCTCACCTCCAGAGGCAGTGTGCGGAGGGCAGGGGCTGCAAGAGCTCAATCTACCCTGGGGTCTGGGCCAGAGGAGGGCTGAGGCAAAGCACAATGTTCCTCAAGGCTCTACAGTCACTGTCCTGACCAGGAGGCTGCACAGACAGAGGCTGTGCTGAGACCTCCTCACCTGGCTGTAGAATCACAGGCAGGTTTTGCTTGCAAGAGACCTTTAAGATCAACTAAGTGAGACATTTAAGTCATCTGGAAATCTCCTCTGTGGGTAGGCAGAGAGCCAGCCCCATGGCTGGAGTGCCCTGTCCACTCTTCTGCTCCACATGGGTTTCTGTGTGTTTCAGCCAGGGAAGTGCCTGCAGTGTCCTCTCCAGCTGTACCCACCCTCAGCTGCCCACTCCTCAAAGCAGCCTGGTCATCAGCCATGGGGTGCAACCCCTTTGGGCCTGCCCTCTTCCCTGTGTGCACTGTCTGCCATGTGAAGCTGGCAGCAGCCCCAGGGAAGGTGCAGAGGGAGGTCTGGGACCTTCTCCCCAGCTGATCTTCACTCACGTCCCCAGGAATGCCTGAGCTCTCCACCACACACAGAGCAATTTGGCTGCTGGACCAGCACACTCTGATCAACAGAATGCCAGAATCCCAGCATGGTGTGGTTGGAAGACACCTCTGGAGATCATCCAGTCCCACCCCCTGCTCCAGCAGGGCACCCACAGCAGCTTGTCCAGCAGCACAATGCCCAGCTGGCCTTGGAAGCTCTCCAGAGAAGGAGACTTCACAACCTCTCTGGGCAGCCTGCTCCAGGCCTCCAGCACCCTCACACCAAACAACTTTCTCCTCCTGCTCAGGTGGAACTTCCTGGGTGTGAGCCTGTGCCCATTGCCCCTTGTCCTGTCCCTGGGCACCACTGACAAGAGCCTGGCCCCTTCCTGGCACCCACCTTTCAGATATTCATAAACATCAAACAAGATCTCCCCTCAGGCTGCTCTTCTCTAGGCTCAACAGCCCCAGGGCTCTCAGCCTTTTCTCTCAGACAGATGCTCCAAGCCTCTCATCATCCTCACACCTCTCCTGGACTCTCTGCAGCAGTTCCCTGTCTCTGGAACTGGGGAGCCCAGAACTGGACCCAGGACTCCAGAGGTGTCCTTTCTAGGGCAGCCTCTGTTCCCAGTCTCCTGCAGTCACCAGAACTGGTCACCCTCAGCACTGTTACTCTGCACTGAGGACTGTGAGACCCGTTTGTGGGATGAAGAAGTCCTGTCATGGCCTGGGCTAACTCAGGAGGGACATCCCAATTGTAGGCATCCTCTGCAGAGCGAGCCACAGCCACTGGCTCCAACAGTTTTGTCAATGCAATGTGGCACGTGGGGGGCATTAAAATCCCAATTTCAGAAGGAAATGTACATTTCCTACAGAAATAATTGGAGAAAGGGAAGTGGCTTCCCAGTGAAGGCTGAACGACCCCAGGGTGACTGCAGAGCTTCTCACTTCAGCTGCCAAAAGCCAAAAAGCTTCTTGGACTCAACGTCTCAATCCGCAGTCGCCAAAGGAGGGACAATGCCATCCTCATGCTGTTGGGGGGCTCAGACAGGCCTCATTTTCTTCTAATGAATATATATTTTGAAAGGGGGAGGACACAAAGAAATAAATAAATAACCAAACCACAAAAACACTTCATAACCCCAACCTCTTTCAGGAACAATTCCCATTTCCCAGTTGCCTGACCCTGAAGCCGGTGCCAAACGTCGCCCAGAGCCAGTGGTTTGTTTTATTTAACTGCAAAGCAAAATGGCAATAAAGGGAATATTTAAAGTGGAGCTCTGCTCTGAAAATATATCTGCTTCGTTCTGCAAGGGCTCAGCTCCACGGGGCTGAAAGCAATTACGAAGCAAATCAATTGGGAGGAGGAATTTAATCAGAAAAATGTGGATGCTGAGTGGGAATTGTTAAAAAGCATTTTATACGCAGCGCCCCAAAACCACAATCCCACACTTGAGAGAGAAGGGAGAAAAGGGAAGAAAAGAGAGAAAAAAAAAAGAGAAAAAGACAATTCTGGCTTGTGAGGGAAGTGAAGACAACTGTGAAAAATAAGAGACCCAGATAGGACTTGAGAAAGTGGAAAGCAGCAGTAACGAGGGAGAAGTGAGGAGCTGTAGAGAGTTGGTAAGGCAAGGCGAGGGCTGAGGACAAGGTATGAGCTGCAGCCCTGCAGCTAAGGAGAAGCAATTCCCCCGGCATGGAAGGGACAAATGCAGGTCTAAGGAAGCTCTTGGGTCAGACCTGTCTGTGGGTGGCTGTGCAAGAGCTGTTGACAGCAAGAGAGGACAGCTCAGGTTTGCCTGCACCAGGTACTGGTGAACTTCCAGGTGCTGGAACAGCTTCCTCACTTTGAGGGTGCCGGAGGCCTGGAGCTGCCCAGAGAGGTTGTGGAGTCTCCGTCTCTGGAGACCTTCCAAGGCCAGCTGGGCATTGTGCTGCTGGGCAAGCTGCTGTGGGTGCCCTGCTGGAGCAAGGGTTTGGACTGGATGATCACAGAATCACAGAATGGTCTGGGTTGGAAAGGACCTCCAAAGGTCATCCAGTCCAACCCCCATCAGTCAGCAGGGACACCCTGTCCAGCCTCACCTTGAATATCTCCAGGGGTGTAGCCTCAACCACCTCCCGGGGCAACCTGCTGCAGTGTTGCACCACTCTCATGGTGCAGAACTTGTTCCTCACATCCAATCTAAATCTCCAATTCCTAATATCCAATATAAATCAAATGATCTCCAGAGGTCCCTTCCAGATGCCTCCACGCTAGGATTCTGTGGTAGGGCTGTCAGCCTGGCATCGGCTCCAGGCAGCCACCTCCCAAAGCTGCTGTGGCGAGCAACAGATCGGAGCAGAAGAAATAGAGAACCATAGGATTGTTTTGGTTGGAAGAGACCCTTAGGATCGTTGCTATGATGAATGCTAATTCCTGTGGACTGACGGAAACCAGAGGATGTCAGACTAAGATTCCTCTTTTTCCTGAAATTAGAAGTTTGATTGATAAAATTACTGCTGTGGTGTGAGGCACTTCGAGGGCTGCCAGGCAGCGACTGCCTGGGTGCTGCCTGACAGCTTGATGGAGGAGCTGGAACAATGCACCCCCGACAGGGCACACATTAACTGCATTAAAAGCTGCCTGGGGGGAGGTGTCTGAGCTGGGATCCTAACTGGGAACTCCTCACCCAGCAGGGGTGGATTTAGTGCAGATCCCCAGGGGTCAGCTCTTGGCCCTGAGCTGTCCAACGTTTTTATCAATGATCTGGGAAAAAAAAGTAGTGAATCGTCTGGGGTGGAGATTGCTGATGGCACGGAGCTGGTGAGGCCAGCAAGCAGAGAAGGAGCCAGAGCCGCAAAATGGCCTGAACTGCTGTGAGCCGGCAGCTGGGCACAGGCAGATGGCTGCTACAGCCCGACAGAGGCATCTAGGGGTGAGGCAGGAGACGGTGGGCTACATACCCAAGGCAGGCAGCTGTGCCCTGGGAAGTGGTCAATATGAGACCTTAGGGAGGCTGGCAGAGCTCCAGCTGCCTGTACCCTTCTCATACATGAAGGTGGCCACAGGGCCAGTGCATTCACTGGGCACCAGCCAAAAATGACACTGCCCTGCATCTGAGTGCCTGTGCCACCCTGCACCTGCTTCTGCTTCTCATCCTGCATCAGGATGTTGAGAAGGAAAAGCACTACAGGAAAACACCTGATCCACCTATGAAGCGGCCATCTGACATCCTCTCCCATCTCCTTCTTCCCTCCTTCCATCACTTCCCAGCCTGCCACCTTCCTGATGCCTTCCCAGCTGCTCACATCATCTTTGGTTCTTCAGCTCACCAAGCCTAGCTGCTTCCTCCCTCACATGGAGAGCACTGCCCTGTCACTGATCAGGCCATGAGTGCTCTGCTGGCACCTTGAGCATGGCAGAGCTGCTGCCATCCATGTTTCAGGATGTGTCAGGAATTGTTCCCAAAATGGTTTTCTGGAAGCTCTGACCTCTCAAAACTGCCACTGGTGGGCTGGGCTCAGAGCGTTCTCACTCCCCACTCCTGGCTGAGCAGGTACAACCTTGACTGTCAGTGGTGCCCAGGAGGCAATTTGTCTTGGACTAAGATGTCCAACTACAGGAGGCAATGGACAAGGACTGCTGGGTACTCTGCACAGCTCTGCCCTGAGGAACTCTGAAGTACCTTCAACGCTTTGGAGCCAGAAGGACTTTGGCTCTGTCCAACCACTGGAACTCTGTGTCCTCTTGATAGTGAAAGCAGCTCCAGAAGGTATAAGGACGCAGAACCAGAGGCTCCACCTTGTGCAGGCCAGAGCATGGGGGTGGTTGCAGAAAGAAGTACAACTGTGGCTACAGATAGCCAAAGGCTTCTTGCTCCATTTCATCAGGCATTTCTGAAGCCTTTGGAGCTGCTGGGAGAAGGTGGCTTGCAGAGCAGCCAGGTTGTGGAGAGGTCATTATCCAGAGCATTGCAATGAGGCAGAGGATGAGGGCAGGAGAACCAGCTCCAGAGCTCTGCAAGAAGATTCATAGATTCACAGAATGGCTTGGGCTGGAAGGGCCTTAAAACTCATCCACTTCCAAGCCCCTGCTATGGACAAGGGACACCTCCCAACAGCCCTCATCCAATCTGGCATTGAACACCTCCAGGGAGGAGGCTGCCACAACCTCCCTGGGCAGCCTGTGCCAGGCTCTCCCTAACCTCACTCTCAACAATCTCTTCCTCATCTCCACTCTCACTCTCCCCTCTCCCAGCTCAAAGCCATTGTCCCTCAGCCTGGCACTCCCAACTCTTGTCCAAAGTCCCTCCCCAGCTCTCCTGGAGTCCCTTTGGGTACTGGCAGGCTGCTCTGAGGTCTCCCTGGAGCCTTTTCTTCTCCAGGCTGGACAATTCCAACTCTATTTGCCCTTGGTCTGGCTTGCCCAAATCCCCTCTCCCACTGCCCACCTGCCTGCAGCCCTGGGTGGGGGAGACAGAAGGAGATGGGCAGGGCACTTCTTGCCCTACCCGGGCAGAGCCCAGTCCAAGCCATAGCTCCGGCTGTTGTCACTCCTCAGTGGGGAGAGCAGTTTGGGTTTGCTCCGGCTGCCTGTGTGCCAACATCCAGCATGTTTTACAACTGACCTGCAAAGAATGTGTGTCACTGCCGCGGAGACACAGCCCTGCAGGAGACAGAGCACAGCTGCGCTGCTGAGCAGGAGCTCACCCACCAGGCCGGGCGAAGGGGCGAGGCAGAGCTAATTCCAGCCAGCGCCAGCAGCGACGGCTCCGCTACCTTTGCCAGTGGAAGATTCTTATAAATTCCCTCCTCCTGCCATCCTTCTGCAGAGGGTCAGGAGATGTCCTGACAACAGCAGCGTGCAAATAGCTCAGAACTTGGCCACACGCTGAGCAAACACTCTGGATAGCTTCAGGAGCAGATTAAAACGCCAGACGGACGAGCGGGGCTGCGCTTCACATGCGCTCGCTAATTTATGAAGTTTATTCTTAGCAAGCTTGCAGGCTTCAGAAAGTTAAATTTCTCAGTGACAAATGGCAGGGGAGTGGGGCAGGCAGAGCCTGCCCACGGCAGTGGGACAGCCCCGGGGAGCAGACACCAGCAAGAGCACTGCACGGGTGAAGATCCCCAGCGGAAGAGCCTGCACGGGCTGGCTGTCGGCTCCAGAGCACAAGCCCAGGGCTCTTGGCACATCCTACTCTTCTCCTGCTGCCTCCCACTCCAGGCTCAGACATCCCTTATCTCTTCCTCTGGCTGTGTGCTGTGGGTGAGCACCAGGCCTTGGTGTACTCTTTGTGTCCCAGCTTTCAGGAGTCCCTTGTGCTCTAGCAGTGCTTCTCTCGCAGCAGCAGGTGACCTCCTGCACCCGAGGCTGAGCCAGATGCACCTCCTCACCTGCCACCTTCCCAAGGGACATCCTTCCCCTTTTACCAGGTGCCGTGTCCAGGACCTCTCCACCCTTCAACCCCATCTGCTCCCTGTGTGGAGCCCACAGAGAATAGTTTGGGTTGGAAAAGGCCTCTGAGATCATCCAGTCCAATCTTCAATCCAGCACTACCATGGCCACCAAACCATGTCTCCAAGTGCCATGGCCACACCTTTCTGGAGCACCTCCAGGCATGGGGACTCCACCACCTCCCTGAGCAGCCTGTGGCAGTGCCTAGGAACTCTTGCTGGGAAGGAATTGCTCTTAATACTCAAGCTAACCTTCCTCTGTTACATCTTGAGACTGTTCCTCATCAGCTGCACTGATGAGAGTAAAGGATTTGTGCATTTTCTCCACGTCTGCCTCAAACTGTGCTGCTAAAGGGAGGAGAAGATCCTGTTCCTGCAGGAAATCACCATGGTGGGATGAGGACTCACAGTCCTGGGAACCCTGGCTGCTCTGCAGGGTTTGATGGTGGAGCCTGTTGAGACACAGACCTGGAGCCAGCTTGCAGAAAGGAGCCAGAGAACAGAGCAGTGGCATGCGGGCAGGAAAGCGACAGCACAAGGAATCTGCCAGGCTCAACTGCCATCTACAGGATCATTCCTGACATTTGAACCCCATCCAGTAAAATCCCATCATGATAGGGCTTGGAGGGAGGCCTGCTGATCAACCTCCTGCCAGAACAGGATCACCTAGGGCAGGTCACACAGGATCACAATGGCCAGGAGGTTTTGGATGCTCTCCACACAAGGAGACTCCACAACCTCTCTGGGCAGTCTGCTCCAGGCCTCCAGCACCCTCACAACAAACAACTTTCTCCTCCTGCTCAGGTGGAACCTCCTGGGTGCCAGTCTGTGTCCACTGCCCCTTGTCTTAGCCCTGGGCATCACTGACAAGAGTCTGGCCCCAGCCTCTTGCCCCCCACAGCTCCTTCAGCTCTTGCTGAGCATTGCTTATCTCCCCTATGGGGCTTCTCTTCTGCAGAAGAGCTCTCAGGCTTTGCTCCTCACAGAGCTGCTCCAGGCCCCTCACCAGCTTTGCAGCCTGCCCTGGACTCTTCTCCAGCAGTTCCTGTCCCTCTTGAACTGGGGAGCCCAGAACTGGACCCAGTACTCCAGGCATGGCCTCACTAGGGTAAAGCAGAGTAGGAGGAGAACCTCCCTTGCCTCACTGGTCACGCTCTTCTAATGCACTCCAAGGCCCTGTTGTCCTTCTTGGCCAGGAGGGCACATTGCTGGCTCATGGGGCCCTCGTCCCCTGGCAGGAGCAGCAAGTCTGGCTGTGCTGACAGCTCAGCACTCCACCAGCCCTTCACAGCCACTTCTGTCCTGGGTGGGACACCCCGGGAGGACCATGCCAGGGAGCTCAGTGTGGTGCAGGGCCAGGTGGCTGTGCACGGAGAGGGGCAAGCTGGGGGTGTGGGAGCAGCTGCCAGCTGTGGGGGCTGCGGGAACAGCTCCTGGCTGGTGGTGCCAGTGGTGGTGGAGGAGCCTACAAGCTGCTGTCTGAGCACAAGCAAGACCTCACCAGGTTGTGTGGTGGGGTCCTCCGAGCTGTGGCTCGCAGCTCTGGGAGGTTCTTTGACAGCCTTTGCCAGGTCTCTGGAGCACTGTGCACGGGCCTGCTGCAGGGCAGAACTGAGCCTCTTGTGGGAGAGAAATCTTGCCCAGGAAGGGTTCCTGAGCTGGGAGCAGATGCCACATGGCACCACTGCCCCCATCTGATCCAAGTGCCTGTCACTGTCACACCATGAGAGAAGCTGCTGGACCCATAGCCAGGCCTGGTGCTGCTGCTTAAACAGAGCCCACATGTCCTGTCCAGCAGCTGGCTGGGCCATGGCAAACCCTAGGGGATGATCTGCCCTGACAGACCTTCTCCTGCCGATCTGCTTTGATTTATCAGTGCAGCCTGCAGAGCAGATAGGGAGCATCATGTGCAGACGTGTGCTGGAGCTGGATCCACACCCAGCTGGCCCCATGTGCTCTGCTCCAGCTCTTCCATCCAATCTGGAGAACCAAACAGGAGCAAGCCAGAGCAAAACACTGCAGGTTCATGAAGCTGCCTGAAAGTCCTCTGCTCAGTCTTTCCCAGGGCAGAGCTGCATCAGCTCTGCTCCAGACAGCCCCCAGCACCTACTGCATGCCGGGGTGGGACAAGGTGGCATGAGGGATGCTGAGCCCACAGTGACACTGACAGGGAGCAGCAGTGGCTTTGCATAGGCTCTAACAGGGCAAGAGGGTCCTTACCAAGGGGATGCTGCAGGTATTAAGAGCCTGACCTAAGTGAGCTCACAGGTGTGTCTCAGACAGTAACTGGGAAAGGAGGCGATCAGGTAGCTTGGCCACCATTCATGCTGCTAACATGAAACAGCAGGTGCCCCACTGGAGGTCTGAACCTGCCTGGAGGCTGGATGGTGCTCCCTGAGACACATAGTGCCAACGTGAGCTCCTCCTAAGCGGAAGATAAGGACCATCTCTGGGCACATGCTCAGCACTGGCAACACTGGAGAGTTCTGATGGAGGTGGATGCAGAGCTGTCCTGGCTGCCACATCTGCACTGTGGCTCTCCAAGGGTAGCTCTTGGCACCCCAAGGTCTCCTGCTGCCTGCACTGTGCAGTGCTGGGGCAGATCCAGGGGAGAGCAGGAGCTGGTGGAGGCTGGGGTGCAGCAGGCCGAGGCCAGCAGGAGGGCTGGGTGGGGAAGGCTTCTCGTTTCAGCCTGGATTTCATTTTAGTTCCTTTATCTCCTTCCCAGCTCTGCAAAGGCCTCTCTGTCCCGCAGCACGCATCTGCAGCTCGCCATGTGTGTCCCACCGGGTGGCAGCAGGAACGACGTTGCACAACGTGCTGGCAGGTGGGCAAACCTCCCAGCAAAGCCGAAGCTGCCGGGAGGTGGCTGTTAGCCATTAGGCAGAGCTCTCTCTGCAGGGGACAAACTTCAACCATGCCTGCTGCACCTCCGGGTGCAGGGTCCCATTGCCAACCTCGCAGGAGAGGCAGCAGAGCCCACACCCAATGCTCAGAGAGAGGGCACGGGGGGGAGCTGGTGGCTGCCACACTCTCAGGATGAGATCCAGAGCCGGGAGGTCCCCAGGGACAGCTGATAAGCCTCTTCCAGCTGTTCCAGCAGTGCCTGCCTGAGCAGGGTGCATTTTTGGCTTAAGGTTGGGATATAAATCAATATGAGTCAGAGTACCTTGCCCTGGTGCCTTCTCCAGGGCAATGCCAACAGCACCACACTAGTGGCTGCTGTGTGCCAGGAGCACATTGCAGGAGGGACATAGGCAGGTCCTAGGTGCAGTGGCCAGAGAATAGTGAAGACCATTGCACCGAGAAGGTTATCCTGGCTTTGGGATCATCTGCTGAGCAGCAGCGGGTGGAGAGGACAATGCTGAGAGCAGGATTACCCCTGTGCTCCATCAGCCCAGAGAAGCCAGCACCACACACAGCGCCACCTGCAGAGCACACAGCACCACTTGCAGAGCAGAATCCCACCTGGGCATCTCAGCTTCAGTCATTAGTACCTGCTGAGCAGCACCAGCTGGCAGGACAGGAGGCAACCACAGGTCATGTAAGGTCACACACATAAACCCTCAGTCTTGGGGCCATGCAGACACGGGCACTTAGCTAGAAGGTCCCAAAGGAACATCATCAGATGCTGGATGAATCATTCCCACCTGTGATCCCCCATGGCCACAGATACCCCTGCAAGCCAGAGGCTCCCACGTCCTGGCAGCAAGCTGTAGGGGTAGAGCAGGCAGAGTCATCACTTGCAGCCTGTTCCCCACCCATGAACCAGTGCTTGGACAAGGCCACAACTTCTCCCCTTGCCTCACCCGACTTCATTCCTTGCACTGTGGACTCTGGGACTCAGTCAGAAGGAAGGACAAGGATGGAGGGTGCCTCTCCCTGCCTACCCTGTGAAGCCAACACTCCTGCTGCACAACATCTGTCCCTGTTTCAAGGCAAGCAGCAGATGAAAGGTTGAGAGCCACTACCTAGGGTGAAGGGCAGCAAAGGATGGGCCACCAGCGAGATGGCAACAGCCCTGCCTCCAGACTGCAAGGCTGGCAGAGGTGCCTGGGGTGGAGGAGTGTTTAGAATCATGCACCTGACCACCAGTGCCTACACCACCTGTGCAGCTGATGCATGATCTGGGCGATCTCAAAGCAGAAATCTTTCTACAGCAGACACTGCAGGCTCAGCAGGGAAACCTGCTGGCCTTGGATCAGCTCAGCCAAAGCCATGATGAACCTGGCTCCTGCCCCTTCCAGAAGGGTCCTGTCTGCAGCTCACCACAACAGTTGTCTCCTGAGCAGCAAGGAGCTGGACACCATGTCCCACAGTGCTCTTTCTCCTGTGTCCCAGATACAAGCTCACAGCTCCTCTCCAGCCTCTGGGGCTCAAGGGTGGACACAGGCTCCATATCTGGTGCCTGAATCCAAGATACCTGCTGGCTCCCAAGGGAAGACCCTTGGAAAGAGGCTGGCAGACAAGGTGGGCTCTGGGGGGGTTTCTAAAAGGCCCTCTGGGAGTCTGGCAAGTGCAGGGAACTCAAAGGCTGAAGGCTTCTGAGGGGCTGGAGAAGGCCAGGTTGGTTCATGGAGCAGCAAGGGGACAAGGCAGGCTCAGCACTAGCACCTCTACTTCTCCTCAAGCATCAAGGGTGGGACAGGTTCTCCACCTCCCTGACCCCTTCTGGGAGCAGCAAACATCCCCAGAGTGCTGCATCTGGAAGGGAGGTACCAGGCCCCAGGGTGGCAGCAGTGGGGAGGTGGTGATTCCGTTTGGAGATGGAGAGAGCACAGGAAGGCCATCTCCTCCCTCTGCACGGGGACTCTGCCAGCCCAAGGAGGCCTGTGCCGGCTTCCTCTTGGCTGTCAGGCTGCGAGTGCCGCGGCAGCTGTGCCAGGCGCTTAACACCAGCGCAGCGGGCTCGGCCCGGCTGGGCTGGCCTCCAGCCCTGGCTGCCATCGGATGGGAATGAAAGACCACAGCGACCACCAACCAGCTGCCGCTGGCAGCCGCGAGCAGCGCGGTGCCCTGTGCCCACCAAGCCCCGAAGGCCTGGCAGTCCGTGGCGCAGCACAGAGGAGGAGGAGGCTGGGGAGGAGGCCATGTCCTGGCCCTCCTGGGATGCTCCTGGAGAGCAGGGCGGGCAGGAGCAGCCAGCGTGGAGCTTTCTGCTTGTTACATCTTTTATGAAAAGCTGTTTGGCAAAAATGTGCATTTTCTTTGGCTGCCTTGCGCAGGGCTTTGGCAAAACCCCTCCCGTTAGTGTCTCCCCTTGAGAGAACTTTATTGAGTGGAACAAAGTCAGATATTTTTAGCTACCCATTGTTAGCTGAAGAACAAAGCCATAACTAAGATATTTTGTCTCTCGCACTGGAAGGGGCGCATCAGACACATCCATGTACAGTCATATGTGGCTGCCCATTCAGATGGAGCACCAGAGGGGAAGTATTTTTATCCCGGACGCTCCACACAACACCCACATTTCCCTTCCCCTCCGCGCTGGACCACCGGAGCTCACGGCCAGCACCAGAGAGAGCAGCAGCAGAGGCTTCTGCTGTCCCTCAGGCCACCTGACAAAGTGACATTTAGTGAATCGCAGAGTCACAGACTCACAGAACGTCAGGTTGGGAGGACCCCCAGGGTCATCTGCTCCGACCTTTCTGGGTGACAGGGTGGTTGCAATGAGCTGGCCCAGCACCCTGTCCAGCTGAGTTTTCAGACTGTCCGAGGCAGGGAGTCCACCACTTCCCCTGGGAGATGTGAGCTCATACAAACTTAAAAAACCTTCACTTTTTCTGCCTTTTGGGTTCTTCTCTCCACTCTGAGCTGAAATGATGTGTTTCACTAGCAGGCAACAGGGAGAAGTCAACCAGGACCCAGTTGGAGCTCAGCAAAACAGCAGTTGTCATGAATAACCCCAGAACTTCATCCTTTTTCCACCAAACCATGAGGGCCAGTCTGAGGAGGAAGGAGGTTGCCCACGGGCAGCACTGGGTCCTGCAGCCTGTGAGGATGAGAGGGACCCAGCGTAGCCCGGTCCTGGCAGTGCTGCTGCCAGTACTGCTGCTGTGCTGGAGATCCCAGGCGGTGCTCTCAAAAGCATTAACCCCAAAGGAGCAGAGAGCCCCACGTCAGGCTGGCAAAGCCTCCCTCCAGTGCTCACCAAGTGACATCAGCAGGCTGTCACTGGCAGCACTTTGCAATGTGCTCATCCCAAAGAGACAAAGTGGGCCAGAAATGCCGTGGGTTTCTGAGCCAGCACCGCCGGCAGCTTTCTCTAAACAGCCCCTGTGGGCTCTCCATGAGTCATGGAGGAGCTGAATTCAATGCCTGAATATTTGGCGCAACCAAGCCATGACCCTCCACAGCTAACGGAGCTGTGACAGTCCCCCCGACACAGCAGGGGCAAGGGCAATAAAAGCAGAGTGCCACCACGCAGCCTGACCCACCCAGAGAGGCACCAGGGCTGGAGAGATCGCAGAAACCACCCAAGCACTGCGAGAGCCTTGGGTAGCCTCTCACGGCCCTTCACTGCCACCCTCCCCGCGTGATGCCAGCCGCTGCATCCTTGCCACCCTTCCCTGCCAGCCTCTCCAGAGCTGCCAGCACCTGACTTGCTAAATGCACTTTGTGCCTGCTCCTCAACAGGTGCCATGTTCCATGTGGGTCTGACCATAACAGTCCAAGACCTGCCAGGTTCAAGTGGCCACCAAGGCCCCCCCCGCAGCTGCTCAGGAGAAGCAGCAGGTACCACGGCCTGGCCACACTCCTTCTCCTGAGGGTGAGGGTGCCAACACACACCTGAGGAAGCAGCTGGAAGGACAGAAAGACATGAAGTAGGAAACGCAAATTACCTGGGAACTCCTGGGCTGAGCTAGGGTGTCCCGGAGGAGAGGTGGCTTTAGTGACTCCTGGCTTTGCTCCGTGGCTCGGGGAGGCTGTGCCAGGGAGCTGGGGCTGGGTTTATGCACTTGAGGCACAGTAAGAACTGGTTTAAAATAGAGCGCAAGGAGCTGGTGCGGCTGGGATTAGACAAACTCCGAGGCTGCTTTCCCAAAGAGGAATTAACTTCTTGCAGCCCGCGGGGCAGCGCTGGGAGCCCGGGGGGTGACGGGCAGCGGGCAGGGGGGCGGGGGGCTGCGGCCGGGGGCTGCTGGGCTTTGGGGGAGTTCTTCCCTTGCGCCTTGCCCCGGGCGAGGGGTGCGGAGCGAGAGGAGTCGAGGCTCGGGGTGCCCCCGCTTTGTGCCTCGGGAGGCAGCGGCTGGAGGCTGCGGAGGGCCAGGGGGTCGGACGGCGCGGAGCCTGGGGGATGCCCGGTGCCAGCCCCCCCGGTGGCTCAGGGCTCGCTGCTCCCCCCACTCCCGGTGCAGCCCGGGACCGCGGGCTCCGCTCAGGCCCCTGCAAGAGTTAAGGAGGAGAAAGAGGAGGAGGAGGAGCCCACTGCCCCGGCACTGCCCCGCAAACTCCGAGGGTACCGGGAGTCTCCTCCGAGAGAACCCCGAGGCTTCACCGGGCGGGGCCGGACGGGATGGGGTCGTCGGTCTGTAGGGGACGGGGACAGCAGGACGACAGGGAGGGGACCGCGGAGCTGGACGGGAGGGGAGCAGCGAGACCCTGCACCCTCACACTGCACACCCTGCACTCCCGCACCCTGCATCCCTCACCCAGCACCCCGCTGGAGCCGTGCTGGAGCCGGGGGCTGGGAGCTGAGCTCTGCCCTCCGGTGGCACCTGGCTTTTGGCATCTCCTGCAGGAACCAACTGCCCAGGTGTTGATGAATTGAAGGTTGCTGCAGCTCATGTTGTAAGTCACAGCTGGCCAGAGGTCTGACCAAGGAATGGTTTGGGTTGGAAGGAACCTTTCAAGGTCCTATTTAAAGTGTCACCCCCTGCAGCCAGCAGGGACATGGCCAACCAGAGCAGGCTGCTCACAGCCCCAAACACCCTGACCTGCACTGGTGCCAGCCATGGGGCAGCTCCCACCTCTCTGCCCAGCCTGGGCCAGGCTCTCCCCACCCTCAGGGACAAACATTTCTCCCTTCTCTCCGCTCTCAATCTCCCTCTGTCAGTTCAAGCCCTTCCCCCTTGTCCTGTCACCACAGGCCCTGCTCAAAACTCTGTCCCCAGCTTTCTGTGGGGGGACACCTCCCTTTTAGGGAGGTGCAACCTCCTTTTCAGGGAGGCCTCCCCTCAGCCTCCTCTGAAGTCTGAACAACTCCATTTCCCTCAGCTGTTCCTCAAAATCCTCATGTTCAAGGCCTTTCATGTGCTTGGTTGCTCTTCTTCAGACTTGCTCCAGCCCCTCAACATTCCTGAAGAGAGGAGGGTCCCAAACTGGAGCCAAGATTTGAAGGTATCCAGTCTGAATCTACCTATCTCTAGCTTTGTTCCATGTCCCGCCCTGTGGCCCAGGGCAATGAGTGGGTTGATGGCATGGGGCCCTCAACACATGAAGGACATGGAGCTGCTGGAGAGGGTTCACAGCAGGGTCACAAAGGTGATCAGAGGGCTGAGGAACCTCTCCTGTGAAGACAGACTGGGAGAGTTTGGGCTGTTCAGCCTGGAGAAGAGAAGGCTGCAGGGAGACCTGAAGGGGACCTGCAGGCAGGCTGGGGAAGGACTGCTCAGAAGGGCCTGTAGGGGTAGGATGAGAGGCAACGGTTTGGAACTGGAGCAGGGCAGAATTAGGTTGGACATCAGGAGGAAGTTGTGCACAGTGAGGGTGAGAAGAGACTGGCACAGGCTGCTCAGGGAGGTGACTGAGGCCAATCCCTGCAGACATGTAAGCTCAGCCTTGATGTGTCCCTGTGCAGCCTGCTCTAGCTGGAGGTGTCTCTGCTGCCTGCAGGGGCTTGGACAAGATGCCCTTGGAGGGTCCCTTCCAACTGGATGCAATTTGTGGATCTGTGATGGATGAGTGGCAGATGCCACAGCTGGCATCAGGGGAGCATGTGGGTGCTGAAGTCCTAGGTCGTGGTGGTGTTGGTGTCTGCACTGCTCTGCGTGTCCGTGGGTGCTGGTGCTGCTGGTGCTGGTGTGGCTGCAGTGCTCTGCGTGTCCGTGGGTGTTGAAGCTTTGCTCAGCTTAAGGAGGCTGCAGGAGTCCTGGGAGCTTGCCGGGGGAGCAGGATGCAGAGGCTGGATCGGCATGCAGGCAGGTGCTGGGACGTGACCCGTGGTGCCTGGAGCTGCGCATGGCTGGCTGGGATCCCCCAGCCCCATCTCCCCGCACCAAGGGCCGTGTCAGACAGTTTACTTCAGGCAGGGCGGCGGGGAGGAGGAGGAGGCTGGGGGCAGCGTGGGCGGCAGGGGCTCAGCCCGTGCCTGCGGCGTGTGACACGCGTTCGGTGTCACCCGAGCGCAGCGCTGCGAGCCGCTGAAATATGAGCTGCGGGCGGGCAGGCGCAGCTGGAGCGGCTCAGCCTGCAGCCCGGCCCCGCGCAGCAGCCGCTGCGGATCCCGGCACACATCCACCGCGCAAGAGCCAGCGGGACCTTGGCCGGCCGGGATCGTCCTGCGGCTGTGAGGTCAGCCCTGGGCGCACTCAGCAGCGCGGGGAGCACCACCCCGATGGGCTGCAGGAGCTCAGCCAGCAACTGCATAGAGTCGTTTTTCTGCACAGCCCTTATATCTGCTGGGCTCAGTTTTGGGCCCCTCGCTCCAGGAAGGACATGGAGGAGCTGAGTCAGGTCCAGAGAAGGACAACAAAGTTGGGGAAGGATATGGAGAACAGGGCTGAGGAGGAGCAGCTGAGGGAGCTGGGGGTGTTCAGCCTAGAGGAGGCTGAGGGCAGAGCTCATTGCCTTCTGCAGCTCCCTGAAAGAAGGCTGCAGTCAGGTGGGGTTGGGCTCTTCTGCTAGGAACAAATGATAGGACAAGAGGGAATGGTTTTAGGTTGCACCAGGGGAGGTTTAGGTTGGACGTTAGAAGAAACTTCTTCCCTGAAAGTATTCTCAAAGCCTGGCACAGGCTGCCCAGGGAGGTGGTTGAATGCCCATCCTTGGAGGTGTTCAGAAGCCATGTAGATGCGTGGCTGAGGGACATGGTTCAGCCCCAGCCTTGGTAGAGTTGGAGGGTGGTTGGATTTGATAATCTTAAAGAGCTTTTCCAACCGAAAAGATTCTGTGATTCTATGATTCTGTCTTAGAGCTCCTGAGGGACTGGGAGGTTAAGTGTCCTGTGTCCAGCCTGCAGGCTGCCTGTGTGCTCGGCAGAGGCAGCTCACACTCTCGTTAATGATCCTCTCAGCTGTCGTTTCTTCCACATCTGCAGCCCAGCCCAGCAGCCAAGGAGCTCACACTGCTTGGGATCCCACAGAGGACTCAGGGGCTGTAGTGTGGCCGCACTGCTGCAGGGGTGACCCAAACCAGGATGCTGGGGCTGGTGTCAGGTGGCCAGATAACCCCCAGGGTGCTTCAAGCACGGCACAAAGAGTCTTGATGTCAGAGCAGGCGGCCCTGGGTTCTTGCCATTTCTCTCAGCCCTGCCTGTGTGCTCGGAGGGAGGTCCTGGGGTGGAGCTGCCTGTGTGACACCACCCAAGGGGTTGGATGGATTTGCATCGAGTTGTGGGTGGTGTGTGCGTGAGCTGGGGGGTAAGAACTCATGAGGCTTGCAGAGCAGGGCAGTGTGAGCTCTGCAGCAGGATGCTCTGTGAGCAACACACACCACCCACAACCCACAGTCCCTGCTTCACCCCTTGAGAGCCAGGGCTCCGTAGGGGCTGGATGAGCCACCTGGGCAAAATCTGTGCTGGAGCTGCTTCTCCTGCGCTGCTGTCACCTCCTGCTGAGATGCACCCAGCCGCCCAGGGAAGCTTTTTGCCTGCCTGTGATTTAGAGATGGGAGAGCCTGGAGCCTGTCTCTGAGATGCTCTAAACAAGATACCAAAAGGAGAAAATGAAAAAATATAAGAGAGTAAAAAAGATCTCTCAGAAGAGAGGCCATGAGCTAGCCATGTGCCACTGTGACCAAGAGGGCAAATGGTCTATTGGGGTGCATGGAGAAAATCATGTCCAGCAGGTCAAAGGAAGTTCTCCTGCCCCTCTGCTCTGCCCTGGTGAGGCCACATCTGGAGTGCTGGGCCCGCTTCTGAGCTCCACAATTGAAGAAGGACAAGGCCTTGATGGAGAGGGTACAGCAAAGGGCTACAAAGCTGGTGAGGGGCCTGGAACATCTCTTGTGAGGAAAGGCTGAGAGCCCTGGGGCTCTTGAGCCTGGAGAAGAGCAGCCCCAAAGGGGATCTGATCAGTGCTCAGCAGGAGCTACAGGCAGGGGCAGTGTCAGGGCTGGATGCAGCAGCCATGCCTTAACACGTGCCATAGGTGCTTCACCCCACACTCTGCCTATTCTGGGGGTACAAATAAGTCCCTTAGAAACATGGCCAGCTCTAGGGCTGCAAGGAAGCCTGCCCAAAGCTAAATCTTCCATGTGGAAGTGGAAACTGGGTACCTTCCACATTGATGGCATCTACCTATGCATGGACAGAAAGCTAGGGCAGGACTTGTCCAAGGGGCAACCTGGAACCCACACAGCTACTTCCCTGCAATGAAATTGGAGATTGCGCTCGTCAAATCCTGGGTTCAGTTTCAGGCCCCTCACTCCAAGAACTTGAGGGGCTGCAGCATGTCCAGAGGAGGACAACAAAGCTGGGGAAGGGTATGGAGAACAAGGCTGGGGAGGTGCAGCTGAGGCAGCTGGGGGTGTTTAGTGTGGAGAAGAGAAGGCTGAGGGCAGACTTCATTGCTCTCTGCAGCTCCCTGAGAGGAGATTGGAGCTAGGTGGGTACTGGTCTCTTCTCCCAAGGAACAAGTGAATAGGCAAGAGAAGATGATCTCAAGTTGCCCCAGGGGCGGTTGGCCACCAGGAACAATTTCTTCCCCAAGAGGGTTGTAAGGCTCTGGAAGAGGCTGCCCAGGGCATTGGTGGAGTCCCCACCCCTGCAGGGGTTCCAAATCTGCAGATGTGGTGCTGAGGGCCATGCGTTAGCTGCATGGGGTTCCAAATCTGCAGATGTGGAGCTGAGGGCCATGCGTTAGCGGTGGCCTGGCAGTGCTGGGCTAATGGTTGGGCTGGATGCTCTGAATGGTCTCTTCCACCCAAGAGGACCCTGCAGTTCTGAGACAGGGTTGTCAGCAGCTGGAGGGCCCTTGCTGCCCGCTGGGCTGGCTGCAGCGCAGGCAGGGCTGGGGAGCAGGGCGCGGGGCACGGCGGCCGCAGCCGGCAACGCGCTCCCCACGCTATTCTTAGGAAGGGTAAAGTTTATACAAGAAACTGAAGCTTTAAACCCAGGCACCATAAATAGTCTATTTTTCAAGGGCTCCAAGGCAGTTGTAGGCTGAGCGCCAGAGGCAAAATTTGGCAGCTGTCTTTGTTTAATGATTAATTAAAATGAGGTAACAAAACGAGACATATCTATTAACGAGGGTATTTGCAGAGTCAGGGGAGGATTCCAAGTGCCTGATATTTCCCCCCCACCCCCCTTCTAATCTTCAAACTTCTCCTTAGGAAAACAAGGCTCTTCCTGTGCCCACCGAGGGCTGGGTAGGCAGAGCTGCGCCGGGCCCCCTCGCCCTGGCAGCGGGAGGGGAGCAGTGGGCAGGGAGGCTTTATCTTTATGGTTCCTCTTCCTCTAAACAAAGGCAGCTCTCCGCGGAAAGATTTGTTCCAGCTTGGACATTTTATTAGGACCTTGAAGTAAACTTCAATGGAGAGACCCTTGGCTGTGAGAGAGGCAGGAGAGGGGAAGGGCTGCGAGCTGCTTCGGCTCTCTGCCCACGTTTCCCTGGCAATGCCACTCCTTGAGGACTCAAACTGGAGCAATGGAGGCAAAGGGGCACTTTCCAGGCTCTTTTCCATGGGTACCAAATGAACGAGGCCAAACCCATGCCACTCACCCTGCTTTAGGGCACCCTGGGTAGGTGTGACCAGTCAAGGTGACAAGGAGGTTGGTGCAGATGGAGGTCTGGGAGGCTGGTTCCCACCAGCTCATCGTGCGGCACTGGGTACATTTTCTGGCTCAGGAAAGCCAGGGGAGCACAAACCTACCTAGCCCGGGGGGGTGTCTGTGGTCAGAGGAGGGTTAAAGTGCACAAAAAGGGCCAGAGGCAGCTCTCGGGGTGGGGAGGAGTGTTCAAAACAGGTTCACCCTCCCCAAGGCTCTATAGACTTAGCCACATGGGAAAGCACCCAAGTATGAGGAAAAGGGAAAAACATCCCAAAATAGTTTAGTCTTGTTTTGTGCACTGAGACGCCCAGACAGGGTGGGAGTTCTGGTTGTGTCTGAGCTAAAAATTGCAGTAAATAGAGCAGTGGCTGCAAAGCTCCATGTGCTGGACGGGCAGGACCTGTGCAACGCCATCCACCAGGGCGAGGAAGTGCTGCCCCTGGGTACTCCAGGAAGGAGATGGAGGCAAAGGAGCTCTGTGCCCAGCAGCTGCCCACTGAAATGTGTCTTCTCCACAGGATGACAGAGAGTGAGGGGAAGTACTTTGGGATTTTTTCCACTTCCATGGCAATTATCTGCTTCAGCATCTTCTGCACTCTCCCAATGGGTGTTCAAGAAAGGTGTGGCCATGGCACTCTGGGAGGTGGTTTAATGGCCATGGTGGTGCTGGGTTGATGGTTGGACTGGGTGATCTTGGAGGGCTCTTCCGACTGAAGCAATTCTGTCATTCTAAGTGGCTTCAGACCCAGGCACCATTCTGAGCAGAGATAGGGTCCCACATACAGGTCTAGGATCATCAAGCCCACCCTGAGGCAAAGTGGGGCTGGTTCTGCCCCACTGGCTGAGGAAAAAAGTGGTCAGGACAGACCTGCTCTGGGCTGTCCTACTCACCCTGCAGTGCTCTGCAGGCACATCTCAGCTGCCAGTGAAATCCTGGTGCCAGCACAGGCCTGGTCTTTGGAGGAGGCAGTAGGGATGAGAGGTGGATCATCCTGTGACCACCAGAGAGGTCCTGGGTATTTGATCCTTTGAGGTTCTGCTCTGGCATGTGAGAGGGTGGGACAGGGAGTGAGGCAGATTCCGGGTGGAAGAAGGCTTACTGCTCCTAGGGAAATCAGTCTCCACAGGGAGAAAAAGAGGGATGCTTTCCATGGGTACTCTACAGCCTGCTTTTGCTGTTAAAGGATTGCCCTCAGCAAGCACCAGCCTCAGGCTCTGGAACGGGTAAGCTGGTGAAAATCCAGCAGCATCCTGGGGTCCTGGGCTGTGTGGAGCTGGCCCAGGGGTCAGCATGGGCTTGAAGTCCCAGGCTTGTGAACTGCAGTTCAGCGTCCACTGAAAGGGCCTGCTCCAGGGTTGGGGGACAGGGCACCAGATGAGGTCCTGACAGTGCAGCTGCTGGATCTGGTTCTGCTCTCCTGGGCTCTCTGCACAGCCTGGCTCTGAACTGGGGTCTCATCTAAGGATACTGGAGGGCAGCAGATGAGGTGGTGGAAGGTGCCAGGGCAGCCAGAGGTTGGAGCAGGCACCGGCAACTTGGAGGGCGCATCCTGGATTTGCAAATGGGGCTGCACCTGCAACAGCTGCAAGCACTAAACAGGGACATGACACAGCAGAGGAGTGAGTGGGGCAGCAGAGGGTGAGTGGGACAGCAGAGGGGTGAGTGGGGCAGCAGAGGGGTCAGTGCAGCAGCATAAGGTCAGTGGGGCAGCAGGGAGACTGCAGGGCAGCATGGGGACGGTGGGGCAGAATAGGGACAGTGGGGCAGGCTGGGGCAGCGGAGCAGCCCGAGGAGCAGCAGGGCAGCACAGCAGACAGAAGGGCGGCACAAGGGGGTGGCAGAAGGGGGCCAGCACGGGGCCAGCAGAGGAAGGCGGGCGGGCGGAGGGCAGGGGCAGTGCTCGGGTGGGCGCAGGGCGCTCGCAGGGGCTGCCCCATCCCGTCCCGTCCCGTCCCGCCGTGCCGGGCATGCTCCGCTGGGGCCAGCGCCGCGGGAGCGCGGTGCCACCTAGGGCCGGGCCCGGGCTGCTGCAGGGACAGCGGCGCTGGGATAGGGGACAGCAGGGCTGGGACGGGAGACAGGGGGGATGGGCTGGCGACAGCGCGGGTGGGGCAGGGGACAGCGGGGCTGGGGCAGGGGACAGCCGCCCCCCGCGCAGATCCATCTCCTGACCATTACCACCAGTGCTGCACTGGGCAGTGACCCCCACACCAGGACGTTCCTGCTGCCTCATCCTGGGCATCCCCAGCACAGCACTGGTGGCTCTGGGATGGTCCCAGTGTGCCCCCAAGCCGTGCACAACCCCGCAAGTGGGGAAAACGGGACTGTGGGGACTGTGGGAAAACAAGTCTGCAGCAGGAGATGGAGGTCACCTCATCACAGTGTGCCCCCTCCCAGCAGAGCCCTTCCAGCCCTGCCAGCACTGCTTTGGCCTCCTCGGGCCCTGCTCCAACAGGTCCCTGTCCTGTACTGAGGACACCAAAGCTGCCCCCAGCACTGCAGGGGGAGTCTCAGGAGAGCACAGCAGAGAGGCAGAATCCTCTCCCTGCCCCTGCTGCCCACGCTGCTGGGGATCAGCCCAGGACAATGCCCAACACATGGTGGCAGCTCGTGTCCAGCTTTTCACCTCGCAGCACCCCTTAGTCCTCTGCAGGGCTGCACTCAGTAACTGTCCTTGGCAAGGGATGAGGCATCAAGTCTCAGAGTTTGTCTTGGCCCCTGTAACATGGGTCTTGCAGGAAGCTCTGGGAGCACATCTGGGGCTGTTTTGACTCTTGGGCTTCAAGATGAGGGGACATTTGTCAGCTCGTTATAATGATAATCTTGCTCATTATAATATCATTGTAATATTCCAAACACACCTCCTGGCTTCAAGCTACCCACCTCCAGGGCAGGCCATGCCTTGGGCAGGCCTCCTCTAGTCCAGACCACAGCTTGGGCACTCCTCCTTGAGCTTGCATGGAACCCTTACATGGTGGGGGGCATGAGGGGCAGGGAGAGGGGAGTTGGGTCAGCAGCAGGGGTGAAGTCAAATAGAAAAGGTGTCTCCCTGGCAACAGCTGAGAGCTTCAAGAACAGTGAGAGCTTCAAGAGCTCAGGAGCTTCAAGAACGTCAAGAGCTTCTGTTTGAGCTCTCAACTTCATCTCGGCACTTCACTGCAACGGAAGAGGTCTCTTCCAGCAACAAGAAGAAAGAAGGCTACACCGACCAGAAGAACAGGAGGAGCAGCAGGGCTGGACCTGGGGACCCTCGTGTTGTCGGTAGCTATTGGACCTCTTCCCCTTCCCTCACTTTACTTTTGCCCTTTCCCTTCTCACTCTTCTCTCAAAGTTTCGCTGTTGATTGAAGTAAAACCCCTCGATGTGAGTTGCCTGTGTTTGGCACTTTGAGATCACACCAACGAACCAGCAGAGTCCACTGTTGGACCCTGACGTACTGGCACTGCACAGTGTGGTCAGACCCAGGCCAACCCTCACATCACAGTAGTGAATGCAGATGTGTCTTGAGAAATGAAAAGCATAAATCTTCCTAAGTCAGAGCCACACTGGGGCTGTTTCCTGTCTGTTTGCCAACTGCCACATCCTGCAGCTGTTGAGGGAAAAGCTGATGGAGGAAAGGCTGGAGCCAGGCACATGGAAGCCAAGGGCAGCTCAAGAGTGATGGACTAGACAGCAAGAGGCTGGAGCAGGGGAGCTCAGTGAAGGCTGTCTGCAGGCTCTGCTACTTGTGGTTGTTTTTCAAGGTGTTTGGAAGTGTTTGCTTGCTGACTTTCTGGCTTCCTACAACTCTCTGAAAAGAGGTTGGAGCCTGGTAGGAGTTGATCTCTTCTCCCAAGGAACAAGTGACAGGACAGAGGGAAAAGCTTTGGGTTGTGCCAGGGGAGCTTTACGCTGGATGCAAGGAACAATTTCTTCCCCAAAAGCAATTCCAAGGCCTGGCCCAGGCTGCCCAGGGCAGTGGTGGAGTCCCCATCCCTGGAGGGGTTTCAAAGCCATGGAAATGTGATGCTGAGGGCCATGGCTTAGTGGTGACCTGGATCTGATAATCTTAAAGGTCCCTTCCAACCAAACTGCTTCTGTGATTCAATGACTGGTTTACTTAGCACTGATTCTGCAGCCAGTGTCCTGTTCTCAGCCTGCTCTCCCTACCTGCCTCTCTCAGGGGAGGCTTTTCCCATCCCTGCAGCCTGTGGTGCAGCTCAGCCCCAGCTCAATGCCTTGGAGCTGAAAAGCAGCACAGGTGTTTCCCAGTGCTCTTTCTGCAGTTCATGGACATCACTGGCACAGAGAGCACACCTGGTCAGAGGTGTTTTTCAGGTGCTGTCCCCCTCTTCCAGGTCAAGCAAGTTAAATGATTCCAAGTTCCCTTCTTGGAGGTGTTCAGGGCCAGGCTGGCTGGGGCCTTGAACAACCTGTGCTGGTGGGAGGTGTCCCTGCCCATGGCAGGGGGTTGGCACTGGATAGTCAAACCATTTCAGTTATTTCAGCAGCTAAAGAACTGCCCACACCAGCAGGTCTGAGCCCTAAAATAGATTTTTTGCTCCCAGATCAGTATAAAAAAATGTATTGAGCAGCAAAAAAACTGCATTCATATTCCCTGATTATTCACCTTGCCACAGAGAGGAAAGGATGTGGCAGTGGAGCAGGCACTCACAGAGCAGCCACCTCGAGGGACTTCAGCTTCTGCTGGGGAGCAATTTGTCACCTAACACAAGGAGCAACTTCTTTAATTTGAGGGTGCTGGAGCCCTGGAGCAGGCTGCCCAGGGAGGTTGTGGAGTCTCCATCTCTAAACCCACCTGGATGTGCTCCAATGTGCCCTGCCCCGGGTGACCCTGCCTTGGCAGAGCAGTTGGGCTGGATGATCTCCAGAGGTCCCTTCCAAGCCCTACCATTGTGTGTGGGTAGAGGGAGCAGAGCTAAGTGCTGGGAGCCAGCCTGGGCTGCAGGACTGCACCGTGTAAGACCTGTGTGCACAACACCTTGGCCATGCCCTCAAACAAACCTTTGACTTCATCCAGAAGTGGGGGAAGCCAGGACCAAACACAGTGCTAATTGGAGCTGTTGTGTGATGAGAGTGGAGTCAGGAGGAAGAGAAGCAGTAAATGGGCTACAGAGTTGAAGAAAGGCTGACAGAGCAGATGTGAGCAGGAGGGTTGGACAGGTCCTCATGCCAAGGGCTTGCTTGGAGCACTGGGAAAGAAAGGGAGGAGCATTGGCACCGAGAATAAAGGGAGAGAGTGTTTGGAAAGCAAAGCGTGGAGGAAGATAAGGATTGCCTTTGGAAGCAAGGAAGAAAAGGGATATTGATGGTTGGGGTTGTTTATGTTGGGGTGCTCTGCTTACAGTAACATTGAGTGGTTCTGTCTGAAGCCAAGAGAAAGCCCTGGAGAGCTCAGACAGGGCTCAGAGAGCTCACAAATAAACAGAGCCGTGGCCTGGAGGGCTCAGTGTTTGTAAACAGCCTCTGAGGAGGCTCAGACGGGAGAGGAGCTGGGGAGCAAGTGAAGAGGAGACTGAAGAACCAGAGGGTAATCTGGGGGCAGGGGCACTTTGGGAGGTCCAACCTTCTGCTCAAAGCTGGGTCAGGTCTAAGGTTGAATCAGGGTGCTCAGGGCTTTATTCTGCCAGATCCTGACAATCTCTGAAGAAAGGAACCCTGCAGCCCTGCTGGGCACCTAATGCAGTGCCTCAGCTCTCATCTGGAGGAGAGGACAAAGCATAAATCTGGGCTGGGTGAGGAGTGGCTGAGAGCAGCCTGGATTGAGAAGGCCTTGAGGGTGTCAATTGGTGTCAAAGTGCCCAGCAGCCAGCACTGGTCGCTGGCAGCCCAGAGCCAGCTGTGTGCTGGCTGCAGCCAGAGCAGGGAGAGCAGCAGCACAAGGAGGGCATTCTGCCCCTCTGCTCTGCTCAGACCTCACCTGCAGCACTGCCTCCAGCTCTGGGGAACTCAGCACAAGGAGGACCTGGAGCTGCTGGAGAGAGCTGAGGCTGTGCAGGTCTCCAGGGAGACCTCAGAGCAGCCTTCCAGTATCTGAAGGGGCTCCAGGAGAGCTGTGGAAGGACTTTGGACAAGGGTTGGGAGTGCCAGGATGAAGGAGAATGGCTTTGAGCTGGGAGAGGGAGCGGGGAGGAAGAGACTATTGAGTGAGGATGGAGAGAGACTGGCACAGGCTGCCCGGGGAGGCTGTGGATTTCCCCTGCCTGGACATGTTGAAGGCCAGGTTGGATGAGGCCTTGAACAGCCTGTGCTGGTGGGAGGTGTCCCTGAGCATGGCAGAGGTTGGAACTGAATGATCTTGAAGATCCCTTCCAACTCAAAGCATTTTGGATGCTACTGTTCCAGTCATGGTTGCAAACAAGCCAAGCCATTCTGTGATTCTATGAGGACTCAGCAGGCCACATGAGATGCCCTTGCCCATAGCATGGCCAGCCTGGCCAAGTGCACAGGTTCTTGCTGTGCCAAAGCATCATAGAATGTATTGGTTTGGGAGGGACCCTCTGAGGTCATCTTGTCCAAACCCCCTTGCAGCCAGCAGACACCTCCACCTAGAGCAGGATGCTCAAGGCCACATCAAATAGGACCTTGAGTGTTTCCAGGGATGAGGCCTCAGACACCTCTCTGGGCAACCTGTTTCAGTGTTCCACCACCCTCGTTGTGCAGAACTTCCTCCTGATGTCTAACCTAGATCTCTGGTGCTCCAACATCAACCCACTGCCCCTTGTCCTGTCACCGCAGGCCCTTCTAAACAGTCTCTCCCCAGCTCTCCTGTGGCCCCTTCAAGCACTGGAAGGCTGCTCTAAGATGTCCTTGGAGCCTTCTCTTCTCCATGCTGAACATCCCCAACTCATCCTGTCTGTGTAGGAGAGGTGTTCCAGGGTTCTCATCATCTCCATGGCCTGATGCAGACCCTATCCAGCAGTTCTGTGTCATTCCTGTGCCCTTCCCCAGAGCTGGTCTGGGCAGGCTTGTGGCAGGGCAGCTCCCCGAGGTAGGAAGTGCCCCGGCCGTGTGGCTGCCGGGACACCATGGGGAGGAAAGCGGTGCTGGGCGCGATGGTTGCTGAGGCTGTTGCTAGGCAATGCCGTTGCTAAGCAATTCCGTTGCTAGGCACCGGCGCCGCGCCGCCACGCACCGTCCCGCAGCGCCCATGCCGCCAGGGAAGTTCTGATTGGTTGAGCAGACTCACGTGACAGTGGACGGTGGCCGGGATGGGCCTCGCAGCAGCTGCTGAGGGGCGGGTTGGCCTGGCGGACGTTCTTGCTTGTCATTGGCTCTCCCTCGTCACATGGGAGGGGCCCTCCGAAGCGGCCCCGCGCCGATTGGCGGCGGGCGGTGCGCGGGGTTGTGGTGCGGATGTGGGCCCTGACGCGGGCGCTGTCGCCGGTGCTCCGCCTGGCGCGGCAGCCACGGAGTCCTGCGGCGGGCTGGGCCATGGCCGAGGCCTCCTCGGCGGCGCGGCCGGCACGGCGGCCCAAGGACGTGCCGCGGCACGTGTGGGCCCGCGAGCGGCGGCGGAGCGCGGGCACGGGCCTGTCGGGCCCCAACACCGTGTACGTGCAGGTGGTGGCGGCTGGAAGCCGCGACGCGGGGGCCTCCGTCTACGTCTTCTCCGAGTTCAACCGGTGAGTGCGTGGGCCCGCGGAGGTCCCTTGTTGCGGCGACCGGGGCGCCCCTTCCAGGCCCGCCCTGACTGCCCTTTCTCGCAGGTACCTCTTCAACTGCGGCGAGGGCACGCAGCGAGCCATGCAGGAGCACAAGTAAGTGGGGACCACTGCGGGGGGCCTCGGGGCTGCAGCGGGCTCGGCTCGCCTCACCCCCATCTCATCCCTCAGGCTGAAGATCTCCCACCTGGACAGCATCTTCCTCAGCCGGGTGGCCTGGGCCAACGTCGGAGGGCTGCCGGGTGAGTTGGGGGCCTGCCGGCTCGTCCGGGTGGTTTCTCTCAAGGGTTGAGATCAGAGGTGGTGCCTTTGCAGGCGCCCAGAGGACTTAGCAGTGCAGGGTTAATGGCTGGAGTCCATTTCCATTCTTTTTGCTTCTGTGATTCCAAGGTTGCTGTAGGGGGTGTTCTGTGGTGGAGAGGGAAAAAAGCAGTGTCAGAGCTGCTGGACTGGTGCTGTGGTGCTCTGCGGTGCTTCCAGCTGCAGTGTAGGCTCGGCCACAGTGACAGTGCATGAGACCACGTGGAGGAGGAGGCACTGCCTGCACTGCAGCATGGCCATATCCTCCCAGAACCTTCTGGAATGGAAGACATTGCCACTGTTAGGTTGCCAGCAGGGAGCTGTTTGTGAGTCAGGCGAATTTGAGATCAAAGGCATTTACAGGGGTTTCAGGCCCGCTCCTGGCACAGAATCACAGAATGGCAGAGACTGGAAGGGACCTTTTGGTCCAACCCCCGTGCTGGAGTAGGAGCACCCAGGGCAGGTCACACAGGAGTATGTCCAGGCTGGCCTTGAAAGTCTCCAGAGACTGCACCACCTCTCTGGTCACCTGCTCCAGGGCTTTGCCACCCTCACAGTAAAGAAGTTCCTCCTCTTGTTTACATGGAGTCTTCTGTGGTCAGGCCTGTGCCCAGTCCTTCTTGTCCTGTCACTGAACCTGGTTGCTTCCAACATGTTCAGTGCAAAGAGCCACCATTTCCTCTGATGGCAGAAGTGACAGGTGGGATTTTGCTCTTCAGGACCAAGTATACCTCTTGTCCTGTCACTGGGGAGCACTGAGAAGAGTCTGGCCCCTTAGATATTTGTAAGCATTAATAAGTTGCCCTCTCAGCCTCCTCTTGTCCAAGCTCAACAGGCCCAGCTCTCTCAGCCTTTCCTCTTGTGGTAGATGTTCCAATCCTCGAAGGGAAAGATCAGGACAGATCACTTGGGATCTTACCTGTTAAAGTTCTGGAAATCTCCAGGAAAGGAGAAGGTTAGCAATCTGCTGAGGTAACCTGAGCCAAATTGTGGCTGTTGGAATCTGCAGATACTTTCTTTAACTGCTGATGGAAGTGACTTGTTGAGCCTGCCACAAAGCTGAGGCGAGAGAGAATTTGGGTCTGGGTTCAGCTGTGGGCTTTGTGGACAGATCTGAGAAGGATCTGCCTTGTGTGAGCTACCAGTGGTGAGTGGAGCTGTGGTTAAGCTGCTTCTCTGCTTTCTTACAGGTATGATTCTCACGCTAAAGGCTATGGGGCTTCAGAGATGTGTTTTCCTGGGGCCACCGAAGCTGGTGAGTAGAGGGAGCTCACAGAAGGCAGGGTGAACCCTTCAAAGGTGAAAGCTTTCCTTAGAACCAGGAGAGCTGGTGTCAGAGAACTGAGTCATTGTCCAGCTCTGAAGTGCTGGTGGGAGTTAATGCCAGCCTGAGGGCTCTGCCAGAAGGGCTGCCTTGGCAAAGCAAACCTCTGTAGTTACATACAGAGCAGGATGAGGCTTCTGCTCCTTAAAGCTGTCCTGTCAGCTGTTATTCTGTAGCCTCACGTTCTGAAAGGGTGTCCTTTGTTCTGCTGTCTGCTCCCTCCTCATTTTCTTTCAGCAGAAGCCTCTGTGATCTGCCTAATGTGACCCTTGCCAGCCTAATGCTAAGCTGAGCATTTCCAATCCTCAGTATTGTTTTCATTGAACTCCAGCATGGTGTGGTTGGGAGAGACCTTTGGAGATCAGCCAGTCCAACCCCACTGCTCCAGCAGGGCACCCACAGCAGCTTGCCCAGTTGGGCTTGGAAGCTCCCCAGAGAAGGAGACTCCACAACCTCTCTGGGCAGCCTGCTCCAGGCCTCCAGCACCCTCACACCAAACAACTTTCTCCTGTTAAGATGAAACCTCCTGGGTTCCTGTTTGTGGTTCCTGCATGTCTGTCACTGCACACCACTGCAGAGTCTTGCCCCTCACCCTTTAGGTACTGAGCAGCTTTGATGTTTGTTTCTGCTTCCATTGAGGCATCCTTAGAGTATCTGCTGCACTGCTGGAAAGGATGGGCAGAGTGCTTCTTGACTCTAAATGAGATGGGACACCTGCCCAGGGCTTGCTGGGTGTGTGTTGAGCTTGGGATTTCACTTAGGGTGGCTGTAACTGCTCCCAGTGGAGCTGTCCTTGCATCCTGACACTGTTTCTTTTCCAGCAAAACTATTTGAAAGCAATCCGGCTCTTCCCTGGCCCCCTGAAGAGGATGGATTTAGGTATGTAGGTCATGATGGGAACATGAACTCCTGACCTCTTTTTGTTTCAGCTGTAGCCAAGCTTGAACAGTAACAACAGCAGGATAAGTCTCTTTGGCTTGGATCCACTGCAGGAAAGTTTCAAGCTCTTGTTTTAGTGTTCACTGTTCGAAGCATCCCAGAACTGCCTGGAAGGAAAACACTGCTCCCAGCTCTGCCAGCCTGGCTGCCAGCTTTGCTTCTAAAGCTCTCTGAAAGCACTGACAGTGGCTGCCAGTGAACTTCTTACCTTGCTGTCTGGGCTACTTCTTAGAGGCTTTTCAGATCTTTAATACTCATTGATCTCTGCAGTTGGGCAGAGAAGATGGAAGGGGACATTCAGCAGCTTTTGTTTAAGAAAGCGAAAAGAAAAGCTGTTTTCCTGATTTAAATTCTTGTGGAGGAGGAATCTTTTGTCCTGAAGTCAGTAATGCTGGTTTCTGCTTCTTTCCCAGCTGTGCAGTTGCACATAGAGCCTGAGTACAAGGATGAGACAATGACAGTCTACCAGATACCTCTGATAGGTGAGCATGGAGTGACCTAGGCTGGTGGGAGATGGCAATGGGTTGGAATTGGAGCTTTAGGGTCCCTTCACACCCAACCTATTCTGTGTGAGGCTGGAGTCAGGCAGGAGGAGCACTTGGTAACCGTGCTTGAGCTGGTGAGAGGAGTGGTTCTGTTGGCAAGCCTGAGTCAGCTCTGTGGTTTTCTCAGGAGAAGGATCTCTTTGGAAGGAGCAGTACCTGCTGAGTCAGGGCCTTGGTCAGTTGCTTTAGGTGTGGGTGTAAAGAATGACAGGTGGAGTGTCACAGGATTGGGCCTTTCTCAGCCAGCTGAGGTTGCTTGCTGCTGTCTCCTGATCCTGAGAACAGGACACTTGGGTCACTCCAACCCTGTGAATGCTCCAGGCCTGGGGCAAACTGCCTAGCAGAAAGGGACCTGAGGATGTTGGCCAAGAGCAGCCAAAGAAGAGCCAGCAGTGTGCCCAGGTGGGCAAGAAGGCCACCAGCATCCTGGCCTGCATCAGCAGTGGTGTGACCAGCAGGAGCAGGATAGTGGTGGTGCCTCTGTACTGGGCACTGGTGAGGCCACACCTTGATCACTAGGTTCAATTTTGGGTCCCTCACTCCAAGAACACTGAGGTGCTGGAGTGGGTCCAGAGAAGGGCAACAAAGCTGGGGAAGGATCTGGAGAACAGAGCTGGGGAGGAGCAGCTGAGGGAGCTGGGGGTGTTCAGTGTGGAGAAGAGGAGGCTGAGGGCAGAGCTCATTGCTCTCTGCAGCTCCCTGAGAGGAGGCTGCAGTCAGGTGGGGTTGGGCTCCTCAAGCAGCTGGAACGAAAGGTAGGAAAAGAGGAAACAGCCTCATGTGGCTGGGGGGAGGGTTAGGTTGGACATGAGGAACAGTTTCTTTCTGAAAAGGGTTTTACAGCCCTGACCCAGGCTGCCCAGGGCAGTGGTGCAGTCCCCCTCCCTGGGGGGTGTTTCAGAGCTGTGGAGATGTGGTGCTGGGCCCATGGTTTGGTGGTGCTGTGGCATTGCTGGGTGAGAGTTTGACATGGCCTCAAATTTCTCTTCCAAGCTGAATGGTTCTGTGACTCAGGAGGCAGATGCCTTCTGAAAGAGGTGACTGGGCAGTGCCAGCAGAGGTCAGCCTGGGAAGAGCTCTGTCTTCTGGTGCAGTTCCAACCTGACTGTTCTGGAGGAGGGAATGCTGCTCATGCTCTTGTTATCTGTCCCTTTTGACTGAGTGATCTTTGTCTGCTTTGATTGATTTTGGGACAGGAAAACCCCTAGCTGCTGCAAGTGCATTGCCCCAGAGCCCTGGAGAATCAAGCCAAGGTGCAAATAGCCCTAAAGGAGACACAAGGCCTGGATCCCCAGGAGCTGCACCACAAACCTTTGAGGAGGGCAAAGGAAAAGACAGTCCAAAGAAAACAGGTGAAGTACATGGTCCGACTTTGAGCTTCAACAAAATCGCAGCAGGTTGAGGACAAGGTCCTCTGGGCCCTCACTTGCAGACCTCTGCAGAGGAGCTCAGCTGAAGGAGCAGAATGAGCTCTGCTTCTTTGGAAGCTGACTTGAAAGTAATTAAGCCTAGAAAGTAGAATTGTCCTACAAGGACAGGCTGGGGGAGCTGGAGTTGTTCAGCCTGGAGAGGAGAAGGCTCTGGGGAGACCTTAGAGCTGCATTTCAGGGGACTACAAGCAGGCTGCAGAAGGACTGTTCACAAAAGTCTGCAAGGACAGGATGAGGGCAGTGGTTTGAAATGAGAGCAGAGCAGATTGAGATTGGATGTGAGGAACAGGTTCTGCACCAGGAAGCTGCTGGAACACTGCAGTATGTTGCCCAGGGAGGTGGTTTGGGCCCATCCTTGGAAATATTCAAGGTGAGGCTGGACAGGGCTATGGACAACCTTGATCTATGGAGGATGCCCCTGCTGAGTGCAGGGGGTTGGACTGGGTGAGCTTTGGAGGTCCCTTGCAACTCAACCCATTCTGGGATTCCTACCTGGGCTATGATTAATCCCTGTGGTAGTTTGCCTTGCTCACTCCAGCCTCCATAACTTCATTTTGAAGGGGTGTTTGGGTTGGTTTGGAGGGTCTTGGGCTTTACTTTTGTGTCTTGTACCTAAAAGTGTGGGCTCTGGCCTTAGGTGCTGGTCAGGTTTTGCTGCTCTAGTCCAGGCTGGCTGCTGTTGTTCCTGTTCACGTGGTAGCAAACTCTGAGATATTGTTGGCTTCAAGCAAAGTGTTTGTGCTGACTGAGTGGTTCTGCTTCCTTCTGCAGGTGACCCACAGGCATGTGCAAGCAAGCAACCTGACCTGGTCAGTTGTTTCCTTTGCAAAGTAAGCTGGGACACAGAGACCTCTGAGTCAGTGTAGAGGAAGGAGCTTGGGAAAGAGCTCTGGAGATCATCCAGTCCAACCTCCTGCCAGGGTCACACAGGAATGCCTCCACGTGGGCATTGAATGTCTCTGGTGATGGAGACTCCACCAGCTCTCTGGGTAGCCTGTTCCAGTGCACCACCAGCCTTGAATTAAAGCTGTTCCTCCTCATGGTCAGATGGAACCCTCTGTGGTCAGGGTTGGGAGCTGGCTGTAGAGCAGAGTGCTGCAGCTGGAGGGGACCTGCAGCGACCACATGGATGGAGCAAATCTCTTGCAGCAATAATATGAACTACAAACTGCAGCATGAGGACAAACTTCTTTACAGTGAGGGTGCTGGAGGCCTGGAGCAGGCTGCCCAGAGAGGTTGTGGAGTCTCCTCTGGAGACTTTCAAGGATGCATTGCTGTGCAAACTACCCTGTGTGATCCTGCCTTGGCAGGGGGGTTGGACTGGATGGTCTCTGGAGGTCCCTTCCAACCTGGTTGGAAGGGTTTTATGATTCTGTTCTCTGATTCTGTGAACATGCCTGAGGGCTGCCCAAAGGTAGAGTATGGCACTGAGGGCATGGTCCAAACAGTGACAGGCTTGAGGCACTGGTCACCTTTTCAAGAATCCCAGTAGGTTAGGGGTTGGAAGGGGATCACCTGGTCCAAGTCCCCTGCCAGAGCAGGGTCACCTGTTCCAGGTTTAACTTCCCCCATAGCCTTGTCTCATCTCACTGAGAAGATTTAATTGGAGGCAGCATCTTCAAGCAGAGCTTTGAAGGTGTTTTGGGATCCTGCTTTTCCAAGGTTGGAGTGCCTGCAGCATGAGTGGGAATGTGTCAAAAGCAGCCTTTAGAGGTGTTCCTGATGGAGCAGGCAGTGAAGAGCAGACAGGTTCCATTCTTGCTTCATGCTTACCATGGGGAACTCTGTCCTGCCTGCTTGGCTAAAGAAGGCAGCAAGAAGCAGCAGCACCTCCAATCCTGCCCTCAGTTTTGGGCCCCTCACTCCAAGGACACTGAGGTGCTGGAGCAGGTTCAGAGAAGGGCAAGAAAGATGAGGAAGGGTCTGTAGAACAGAGCTGAGGACGAGCAGATGAGGGAGCTGGGGGGGGTTTAGTGTGGAGAAGAGGAGGCTGAGGGCAGAGCCCATTGCTCTCTGCAGCTTCCTGAGAGGTTGCAGTGAGGTAGGGTTGGGTTCTTCTCCCAAGGAACAAGCAATAGGACAAGTGGAAACCCTTGGAGGGGTTTCAAAGCTGTAGAAATATGGTGCTGAAGGCTATGATTCTGTGATGGGTTTGGCAGTGTTTGGTTTATGTTGGACTTGATGATCTTTGAAATCTTTTCCAACCTCAGTGAGTCCATCACCTTGGCAGCCAGCAAGTCCAGTCAGAGCTTTCTGGGGATAGGTTAGAATGGTGGCTGCAGGAGGGCAGAGGTTGGTGTGTGGGCCTTGTTTCCTGGCCTCTTTTTGTGTGGCTCACAATTCTTTTGTTTTTTTAACTTTTCAGATCCACCCAAAGAAGGGAAAATTCCTGGCAGCTAAAGCTCAGGAGATGGGCCTGCCAGTGTGAGTATGAGATGCCAGGCTGGGCATGGACAGTGCCTGGCAGGTGGCTGTTGGCAGCTAAAGCTGTGTGCCTTGCTTGCAGGGGAACCCCAGCCATCCTGCCCATCATCACGGCCCTCAAGAACGGGGAGAACATCACCTTTGAAGGCAAAGAGGTGAGCTGTGGCTGTGCCTTCTGCTCTGGCTCTGCCACCCCTCTCTAGCTTCCCAAGGGGACAATGTCTTTCTGCAGAATGTTTTACCTAGCAGCAGCTCCTGGGCCATGTTTGGTTGGGGTCTGCACACCGTTCCTGGGGCCTGCTTTTCTGCCTGTTCCTTCTCATCCCTGCCTGAAGGTTGGCATGGGGTTTGCTGGTTTGCTTCCTTTTCCAGCCCCAAGCTGCTGCTGAATGTGGCTCCAGCTCTGGAATTGTTCCAGGCCAAGTTGGATGAGGCCTTGAGCTACCTGGTCTAGGGACTCATGGTAGGGGTTTGGAAGTTAGACGATTTTCAAGGTCCCTTTCAAGCCAAACCATTCAGTGACTGTCTGGGAGTATTACAGGGGTAGGATCAGGGATGTAGCTCCAAAAGGAGTAAGTGGGGTTCTGAGCCTGCTGTGTGTCAGAGCAGGAGTTAAGCCCTGCCTGGTTTAAATGTGGGCGTTGGATTCCTGTGTTACTCCTTTCTTGCTCTGTTTGTACCTCCTAGACCAGAAGAAGTTGAGTGGTTCTAGAGTGAAGTGGTTCTAGAAGTTGAGTGGTTCATCTGTGAGACACTGCAGTAAGAGGCACTGCCAGCTCTGATCTTCACCTGAGGACAGGACTGGCAGCCCTTGGTGACACAGGAGTGTCACAGAGCCTTCTGTTTGGTTTTGTAAAGCACATTTTGGTACCATCTGAACCTGCCATGGGTACCTAGAAGCTGCTAGAACTCCCTGACATTAGGTTGTGCTTTGCTTTGAGACCAGGGCTGGGCTTTATTGTCAGACAGTGATGGAAACCTGTGTAATGGGGACAGAAAGGGACCACTGCTGGGGCTGCTGAGCCTGGGCAGGACGTGCTAGGGGCTGGCTAGCAGGATAGCTGCCACAGGAGATGGATGCAGTGATGTGAGAAGGGCCAAGTGACTGTGCTGTGATGTGGTCTCTGTGTGTCTGCCTGCAGCTCACTCCTGAGGAGCTGTGCACCCCTGGTGACCCTGGCCCAGTGTTCCTCGTGCTGGAGTGTCCTCACCAGGGCTTCCTGGATGCCATCTGTGAAAATGAGACCTTCCAAAGGTAGTAGGGCTGGTGGATCTGGGGAGCGATCCTGCTTTGGCAGGTGGTGTGGACTGGGGGATCTCCAGAGGTCCCTTCCAACCCTCAGCTCTGTGTGTGTCACCCTGTCTTTGGGGGAAGATGTCTGTGCTGGGCTTTGCCAAAGGGAAGTTCTTGTTCTGTTTTAGGGGGGTGGGTTCCTGTGGCCCACGTCTGAGCTGCTTGGCACTGCTGAGGGGCTAGGGAGGCACAAATGGGCTGGAGGGGTGGTAGAGGTGTTCAAAGAGCCATGGGGACAGGCCAGCACGTGCAGGTTCTGTGGTTGTCACAGGCCTGTCTCATGGGACCTCCAACGAAGGAGGTGTGCTCGGGTGTCCTGCTGGGGAACAGCACAGTGCAGGGGCAGCCTGGGCTGTGGGCAGTGTCTCTGTAGGGCTGTGCAGCAGCTTCTGAAAGGCTCTGCAGATCACAGGATCAGAGGATGTTAGGGGTTGGAAGGGACCTCTGGAGACCTTGGAGTCCAACCCCTAAGGGTAGGAAATGCCAAGGTGATGGAGGGCTTCAGGGAAGACCTTCTTGCTCTCTACCACTCCCCTGACAGGAAGCTGGAGCCGGTTGGGGGTTGGTGTCTTCTAAGTAACAAGTGACAGGGCAAGAGGAAGTGGCCCTCCCAGAAGGACATTAAGGGGCTGGAGCAGGTCCAGAGAAGGACAACAAAGCTGGGAAGGGTCTGGAGTACAGGGCTGGGGAGGAGCATCTGAGGGACCTGGGGCTGTTTAGTGTGGAGAAGAGGAGGCTGAGTGAGATCTCATTGCTCTGCAGCTCCCTGAGAGGAGGCTGGAGCCAGGTGGGATTGCTCTCATCTTGCAAGTAACAAGTGGTAAGAGAAGAGGAAATGGCCTCAAGTTGCATCAGAGGAGGTTTATGTTGGACATTAGCATGATCTTCATTATTGAAAGGGTTCTCCAAGCCTGGCACAGGCTGCCCAGGGAAGTGGCTGAGTCCCTGTCCCTGGAGGGGTTTAGAGGCTGCAGAGCTGTGGTGCTGAGGGCCGTGGGTTAGCCCCAGCCTTGGGAGAGTTAGAGAATGACTGGAACTTGATCTTAAAGGGCTTTTCTAACCCAAATGATTCTGTGACTGGTCAAAGGGATTCTTTCCTGTCCCAGATACCAGGAGGGGCTTCCTGAGAACCAGGTGGCCTTGGTTATTCACATGACTCCAGAGTCAGTGCTTCGAGACAGCCGCTACCAGCAGTGGCTGCAGAGGTATGTGGCCTTCTGTTGCCTGGGCTGCTGGCAGCCAGCAGCTTGCCCTGTGCTGCAGGTGCTTTTCCTGCAGCAGAAAGGTGGCCTTGCTGCCTCAGATGAGATTCTGAGGGTGTGCACCTGCCCACCCTAAGGTGGGGCTGAAACCGTTGTGCACTTCCTTGTCCTCTTGCAGGTTTGGGCCTGGGACCCAGCACTTGGTGCTCAATGAAAACTCCTCTGCAGTGCACAACCCACGCAGCTACAAGATCCAGACACAGCTGAACCTCATCCACCCAGAGATCTTCCCTCTGCTCACCACCTACAAGAGCAAGGTAGGCCAGGCCTACCTTTGGCCTCCCCACCTCCTGCCCCTGAGCAGTCCAAGGTGTTTCAGGTCCCTTGTGCCTGCAGGAGGAAGAGGCTGTGTGCAGTGTGCCCATCGTGCGAGGAGAGTGCCTCCTGAAATACCACTTCAGGCCCCAGCAGGAGTGGCAGAGGTGGGTGGGGGTCTATTGGTTTACCAGTTTTGGGGTGTTGGGTCGGAGCAGCTTTTCAGTGTGAGCCTGTGGTGAGAGAGGAGGCTGTGCTGACATCCTCTGCAGAGTGAGGTGCTGCAAAGTCTTCTCCAGCCATTATGATTCTGTGGCTTAGTGGGCATGGTGGTGTTGGGTTGCTGCTAGGGCTTGATGACCTTTGATGTCTTTCCCAACCTATGTCATTCTTTGGGTTTGAGCTAGGAGAGGGAAGAGTGAGAGTGGAGATGAGGAAGAGATTGTTGAGAGTGAGGGTGAGGAGAGACTGGCACAGGCTGCCCAGGTAGGCTGTGGATGTCCCCTCCCTGGAGGTGTTGAAGGCCAGGATAGATGAGGCCTTAAGTAGCCTGTGCTGGTGGGAGGTGTCCCTGCCCATGGCAGGAGGCTGGAGCTGGATGAGCTTTGAGGTCCCTTCCAACCCAAACCACTCTGTAAATCTGTGGCTGTCCTGGGGTGGCTGCCAGGCTCTCAGCTGTGCCTTGAGGGATGTGTTGCTGTCACTGGAAGTCCAAAGCAGTGAGATCACCCTGAGCAGTGTTTTGAAGTGCTGTTTCTGTCCCTCACTTTTGCAGCCTCCTGTACGCCTCTGCCCTCCACTTTGCCCTTGTGCTATGTACTGAGCTGTAGCTGGGACAGATTTTCTGGGGAGCTCACTGCAAGCTTTACCAAGCCTTTTGGGTCTTCAGATGGTGTCAGAGCTGGAAACCCCAGATGGAGAAACAGTTGCAGACTTCTCCCCTGGTGCTGGCACTGTGGGCAGGAGGGTGAAGCTACTCAGTGAGGGTCTTAAAGGGCAGGGAGCAGGTGGTGTGAGGGCATAGCAGCTGCTGTGGCTCACCTTTCTGCTGGACAGGAGGACCCAGATGCCAAGAGGAGCTTCAGTTTCTCTGCATGCCTGTGTCCCTGCACATGCCCTGAGACAGCACCAGAGCACCGGTCCCTTGTGCTTTGGAGTGGTGCCCGAGCCCTTGCAGTGGCTCTTCCACGGTCCCGGTGCTGCCTTGCAGTGCCCTCTGGTGTAGGCAGCTCTGTGAAGGGACACTGCAGGGACCTTGCTGCTGGGATGACTTTTTGTGGTGTGGTTCAGCCCAGCCAGGCCTTTGTGGCACACACCACAGCCGTGTGTGTATCTTCCCCCACACCTCACCATGGAATGTGGGAGAAGCATTTGAGGGACTGGGCACAGAGAACTACAGGACAGAGTCCAGTGGAGGCTCTGAAGATGCTGAAGGGCCTGGAACATCTGTGTGAGAAGGAAAGGCTGAGAGCCCTGGGGCTGTTGAGCCTGGAAAAGAGCAGCCCCAGAGAGGACCTGATCAATGTTTATAAGTATCTGAGGTCTGGGTGTGAAGAGTAAGGGGCCAGGCTCTTGTCACTGGTGTCATGTGGTAGCACGAGGGACAGTGGACACAAACTGGAACCCAGGAAATTCCATCTCAACATGAGGAGAAACTTGTTTGGTGTGAGGGTGCTGGAGCCCGGAGCAGGCTGCCCAGATTGGTTCTGGAGTCTCCTCTGGATGCTTTCAAGCCCCATCTGTGACCTGACTCTGCTTTGGCAAGGGAGTTGGAGTCAGTCTCCAGAGGTACCCTCCAGTCCTCCCCATCCTGTGATTCCATGACCCTTTGCTGTGAGGCTGTTTGGCACAGGGGTGTGGCACTGTGCTCTGGAACGTGCTGCCCTGACCCCAGCTTGTCTTGCAGAGATGCTGTGACTGTCTGTGACCAGGAGGCATTTATTAGTGAGGCCTTGGACCTGCCTGACTTCCAGAGCCGTGTGAAGGAGTGCAGAGAGAGTCTCCCTGCTGTCCCAGGTAAGGCTCAGGGAGCTCTTGAGGACCCACTGCTTTGGAGCCCAGACAGAGCTGGCAACATGCACTGCTCTGCTGCTCAGGAGTCTGGCCTGCTCTCATGGCCAGGCCAGTGCCATTCTGGGGTGTATTAGAAGGGCAGGCCGGCAGCTGAGGGAGGCAGACATGAAGGTGCTGGGTATGCAGAGCCTGGCTTCCTGCCTGTAGAGCTAAATGGTGCCTGAGTAGGCAGTGTGTGGGTAACAAAGCCTTGTGGTCTGTTTCCTCCAGGGGATGTGGACACTTACCCTGAAATTGTCTTCTTGGGAACAGGATCTGCAATTCCAATGAAGATCCGAAACGTCAGCTCCACGCTGGTGAACACCAGGTACCTCCTGCGGCCACCACACAGCCAGTGGCCACCACACAGCCAGTGGCCACCACACAGCCAGTGGCCACCACACAGCCAGTGGCCACCACACAGCCAGTGGCCACCACACAGCCAGTGGCCACTCCTTGTGCCATCTGCCCCCAGGGCGTGCTCAGCATCCACACCAGCATGGGCTGTGCAGACAGAGCAGGCTGGCTGAAGCCTTGGTGGTAGGACAGGCAGGGATGCAGAGCACTGAGGGCTTGCTGTCTTACCCCAGCAATGCTCCAGGCCTGGGCCACAGCTTGAGTATTTGGTTCAGGTTTGGGTCCCTTGCTCCAATGACTGAGGGGCTGGAGCAGGTCCAGAGAAGGGCAACAAAGGTGGGGAAGGGTCTGGAGAACAGGTCTGGGAAGGAGCAGCTGAGGGAGCTGAGGTTGTTCAGTGTTTGAGAAGAGGGGGCTGAGAGAAGGCCTCATTACTCTCTACAGCTCTCTGAAAAGAGGTTGCAGTCAGGTGGGGGTTGGGCTCTGCTCGCAGGTAACAAGAAATAGCGGGAGAGGAAATGGCCTGAGGTTACACCAGGGAAGGTTTAGGTTGGATGTGAGAAGAAACTTCTTTGCAAAATGGTTCTCAGAGCCTGGCACAGGCTGCCCAGTGGGGTGGCTGAATCTCCATCCCTAGAGGTCTTTCAGAGCTGTGTAGATGTGGTGCTGAGGGCCATGGGTTAGCATCAGTCAGGAGAGTTAGAGAATGGTTGGACTTAATGGTCTTAAAGGTCTTTTTCAGCCAAAATGCTTTTATGATTCCAACTCAAGAGGCTGTCCTCCCCGAGGGGCCCTGGCCTGAGCTCCTCCAGTGGCTGCTAAATGTCTTTGTCACTTGTCTTTGACAGCCCTGCCCGATCCCTGCTGCTGGACTGTGGCGAAGGAACCTTCGGGCAGCTGTGCCGGCACTACGGGGAGCGAGTCGACCAAGTGCTGTGTAACCTGGCAGCTGTCTTCGTGTCTCACATGCACACAGATCACCACTCGGTGCGTGCTGGGGGGCTGCTGTCTGGGGCTGCAGTGACAAGGAGGTTCTTCTCTCCCTCTGCTCTGCCCTGCTGACCACACCTGGAATAGTGTGTCCAGTTTTGGGCTCCCCAGTTCAAAAGAGACAGGGACCTGCTGGAGAGAGTCTAGGGGAGAGCCATGAGGATGACTGGGGCACTTGAGCACCTCCCCTGCAAAGAGAGTCTGAGAGCCCTGGGGCTGATGAGTCTGGAGAGGAGAAGGCTGAGAGGAGATCTGATCAATGTATGCAAACATCTGAGGGGTGGGGGTCAGTGGCTGAGGCCAATCTCTTTTTGCTGGTCAGCAGCAATAGGACAAGGAGCAATGGATACAAACTGGAACAGAAAGTTTCACCTCAGCATAAGGAGGAACTTCTTTGGTGTGAGGTTGCTGGAGGCCTGGAGCAAGCTGCCCAGAGAGGTTGTGGAGTCTCCTTCTCTGGACACTTTCAAAACCTGCCTGGATGCATTCCTGTGAGAACTACACCAGGGGTTCCTGGCTTGGCAGCAAGGTTGAACTTGATGATCTCTGGAGGTCCCTTCCAACATCGAAGGTTCTGTGATTCTGGCAGAGATTGGCTGTCCTGCTGCTGCAGTTTAACAGCCTCTCAGTGCTCCTGCTCCCCAGGCACTCTTCCATCTGTGCTTCTCATCCCCTCTTTCTGGTAGGGGCCACTGGAGACTTGTTGGGGTCATCTCCATCCAGTTTGTAGCTGTGTCCAACCCAGCTTCCTTCACTAGAATCACAAAGTCATTGAATGGTTTTGATTGCAAAAGACCTCTAAGCTGGACCCTTGAGTCCAGCCGCTCACAGAAGGACCAGGTGGGCTGCTGTAGGTTGAGACAGTCTGATCAGGGCAGGCTTTTTGCTGCTCTGCTAGCTCATGCCTGCAGACTACACTGGGCCTGAGTTGTTGAGCATACTTTGTGCTTTGCACCTTCTGTTTGGGAGCAGAACCAGAAGATATAGGAGGGGTTCAGTGGCTTGTGTGCTGCTGGCCAGAAGCAGTGACAGTGCTGGGATAGCTTAGCAGGGTGTGGCTGTTGGAAAAGCATCAGCTAAGGATTTCTGACAGGGTTTTCCCGAAGTGCAGCTTGCTGTTGTCACAGCCCAGACGTGTCTGACTGCATCTTGCTGTCTCCTGGCTTCCCTCTGCAGGGGCTGTTGAACATCCTGCTGGAGAGGCGGAGAGCTTTTGTAAGTAGTGCTGTTGTCTCACTGCTTTTGGGCTGGCCGTGGAGGGAGGGGAGCTGCTGGGTGGTGGAAAGCCACCAGCCTTTGCCTAGGAGTTTCTGACTTGGTGCACACCCTGTGCTGAGCTTTCCCCCTTCCTGCTATTCTAGGCAGCTCTTGGCCAGGCATTCAGCCCCCTGTTTCTGGTGGCCCCTGAGCAGATCATGCCTTGGCTGTGTGAATACCACAACCACTGTGAGAAGATTCTGGGAGACATCAAGTGAGTGTTGTGTGCGGGGAAAGACCCCTGCTGGCTCTTCACTCGAGGCAAACTGCTGGCAGCCATTCCCCACAGCCCTTCACTGCAGGGGGGGGACTCTGACTCCTGCTGGCTGTGCAGGTTGCGAAGGGGAGGAGAGGGTTTGTTACTCCTTTGTGGTACCTAGTGGAGGCTTAGCTTCAGCCTTGCCTTGGGAAAGAGAAGCTGGGTAAGGGAAACAGTATTCGACAGTGGGGAAGAGGAGGGTGGATGAGTTACTGGGCACCGGAGTGGTGAAAGCAAGGGGAGAAGCAGATGGTGCACAGATCTTCTGTCTGTGAAGTGCTGTGATGAGCAGAAGGAGCAGTGGGGCTGCTTCAACATCACCTCAGACTTTGTACTTGTCCTTAGTTCTTTCTTCTCCCCTCCTCACAGAATGATCAGTTCCCAGTCTCTGGTGAAGGGCTGTGAGAACATCAAAGCCAAGTGGTCTGTCAGCTCTCTGCTGGAGGACTATGACTTGGCTGAGGTAAGCTGGCAGGCTGCAGGCTCAGTCACTGTGGGTGAGAGGGGACCCAAGCTCTAACACCTCTGTCCTCCTTCAGTTTCAGACTTGTGAAGTCCAGCACTGTAAAAATGCTTTTGCATGTTCCATGGTCCACAAATCTGGCTGGAAAGTTGTGTACTCTGGTGACACAATGCCCTGCAGGGCCTTAGTGCAAATGGGTAGGTGACAAAAATCCTCCTCTGCCTGAAGAGCCTCTTGGAGAAAGGTCTCGAGCTGTTAGTATCTGAGGTGGGCACCTCCAAACCCTCAGTGCTCTGCCTGCAGCCCCACAAGGGGCTAAGAGGGGGTGAGGGTTCCTGTAGGCAGCTGCCCTGGCCAGCAGCTGACTGGAGGTTCTCACCTGTGCTTCTGTCCACAGGGAAGGATGCTACCCTGCTGATCCATGAGGCCACGCTGGAGGATGGCATGGAGAAGGAGGCGATAGAGAAGACACACAGGTGGGGGTGTGCTGCTGCCTGGCACTGGTGGGCAGGCAGGGATGCTTAGCTGGCTTTTGGCCTTGCAGCTGCTGGTGACTTGAGTCCCATGGGTGGTTTTGGTGCATGGGTAGCTCCTTAGCACTAGATAGAGAGGTGCAGTAACCTTTACTGCTCTGCTCAGCATCCCCAAGGAGAAGTGGGGGAAGCTTGGCAGGAGATGGTGGGTGCTGTCCAGGCAGACCAGCCCAAAGGAGAGGCCTTCTGCTTGATGGCACTTTAGGGCTACGATTAAGAGATGGAAGAGTCAGCTTGTCCCCACAGCTAGCCGCACAATTCAAACTGAGCTCTGCCTCCCTGTGATCTCTGAGCTCTGCTGCCCAGTGATCCTGAGCACTGCCCCAGCAGAAGGAGTGGGATTGGAGAGCAGCTTCTTGTGTGTCTGTTGCAGCACCACCTCGCAGGCCATTCGTAGCGGGCTGAAGATGAACGCAGAGTTCATTATGCTCAACCACTTCAGCCAGAGGTACGCCAAGATCCCGCTCTTCAGCGAGGACTTCAGCGAGAAGGTTGGCATCGCCTTTGACCACATGAGGGTAAGCTGGGGGCTGCTGGCCAGCCTGGGGCAGGGGCCTTGCTTTCATCTGGGGATGGCTGCTCGTGGGTGCAGTGTTCCACTCGCATTGATGGACCATCTGCTGCTGAGAAGCAGTGTCACTGGATCACAGTGTGGTAGGGATCGGAAGGGACCTGTGGAGGTCATCCAGTCCAACTTTCTTGCTAGAGCAGGTCACATAGGAACACAGCCGCGTGGGTTTTGAATGTCTCCAGAGATGGAGACTCCACAACCTCTCTGGGCAGCCTGCTCCAGGCTTCCACTACCCTCGACCTCATGTTCAGATGGAACTTCTGATGTTCAGCTTGGTGCCTGTTACCCCTTGTCCTGTCACTTGGCACCACTGAACACAGCCTGCTCCCATCCTCCTGACACCTGTCCTTCAAGTATTGATCAGATCCCCTCTGGGGCTGCCCTTCTCCAGGCTAAACAACCCCAGAGCTCTCAGCCTTTCCTCAGCACAGAAATGCTCCAGGCCCTTCATCATCTTTGTACCTTTTTGCTGTACTCTCTCTACCAGATCCCTGTCCTTGAACTGGGAAGTCCAAAACTAATCCCACCACTCTAGATGTGCCGTCACCAGAGCGGTGTAGAGGGGGATGTGAATCTCTTTTAACCTGCTGGCCACACTCTTCTTCCTGTATCCCAGGACCCCACTGGCCTTGGCCACCAGGGCACATTGCTGGCTCGTGGGAGCTTCTTGTTCATCAGCACACCTAGGTCCTGTTCCAGCAGGTCCCTACTCAGCTGTCCTGCTGTAGGAGGTTGTTCCTCCCCATGGGCAGGATCTTACACTTGCACTTGACCTTCATGAGGTTCCCTCTGCCCGGCTCTGCAGCCCGGCCAGGGCTGACTGGCAGCACAGCCTGAGGGGTGCCAGTCACTGCACCCAGTTTGGATCACCAGCAGACTGGTTGGAGGCACAGGGATACTCCATCTGTCTGCCCCGGTCATTGATGAAGATGTTGAATAAGGATGAGCTCACTGGGCTGCAGTGAGCCTCCTCCAAAAGGGCCTCTTGCTGCTGGCAGTGGCCATCACCAACATGAGGAGAGAGTGGCACAGAATGAGAGCGCTGCTGGTAGCTCTAGAGAACACTTGAGAAGACTGAGTACTTTCCTTGTGTCACCTCTGTGCTGTGCATCTTGCTGCCAGCTGACAACCTCATTTTGCCATCATTCCCACTCCCTTCTTATCTGCTGTGCTGCTTTAATGGTTTCCTGCAGAAGACATCCAGGAGCCACTGTTGGGAGTGTAGTCATAGCAGTCACAGTAAGTCATTAATCAGTCACAATGACATCCTTCTGAAGAAAACACTAACAGCTGCCTGAAGCAGAGCCAAGGTGTGCCTAGGTGGGCAAGAAGGCCACGAGCATCCTGGCCTGGATCAGTAATGATGTGGGCAGCAGGAGCAGGGCAGGGATTGTCCCCCTGTACCTGGCACTGGTGGGGCCACACCTTGAGTATTGGGTTCAGTTCTGGGCCACTCACTCCAATAAGGGCATTGAGGGGCTGGAGCAGGTCCAGAGAACAGGCAGGCTGGGGAGGAGCAGATGAAGGACCTGGGAGTGTTTAGAAGAGGAGTCTGAGGGCAGACCTCATTGCTCTCTGCAGCTCCCTGAAAGGAGGTTGGAGCTAGGTGGGGTTGGGCTCTTCTGCCAAGAAACAAGTGATAGGAGCAGGGGAGGAAACATTCTCAGGTTGCCCCGGGGGAGATTCAGGTTGGACAAGAGGAACAATTCCTGTCAAGGCTTGGAAGGGGCTGTTTTGGTCTGGAGGACAGAGACTGAAAATGTCTGGGTCTAGAGGAGGGAGATTTGTTCTTACACATTCCTGTGTTGTGGAATTTAAGGCACAGGCAAGGCCAGATATAAAAAGTGAGGCTGTTTATTAAAGGGTAAAGTGAATGGAACAGAGAAAGAGAGGGGCAGAGAAATAGAGAAAGAGAGGAGAAGAGCAGGAAAGGAACTCTGTTACCCCACCTCCACACACCCACCCAGGGAGACGCTTGCTTTGGTTGGAGGAGGTCAGAGGAAAGCAGCTGCTGCTTTGGCTTGGAGGAGGTGTCCCCAGGTTCATCTTTGGCTTGTGCTGTCCTTGACTGGAGGAGGGGAGGGAGAGAGCATCCTTGCTGGGTTTCTCTTCTCCATGAGTTCTTATTTTCTTCTTAGAACAGGCAAAACTTAGGGCATAGCATGGCTGGTGGTGGAGAGAGCGTTCCTGGGCTGCTGTTGCCAGACTGGATGACCATGGTGATGTTTTCTGTCACTCACTCAAGCTGGTATAGACTTAGTGTCTTTATTCAGACACACCTTAGTCACATTCATGCATCAGCCATTGCCAGGTGTGCTAGCAGTGGGCAGAGCTGATCCATCGGGCAGGTCGTTTACAACCATCTTGTCTTTGTTGCCCCTTCCGAGAGTGGCCACAGGGGTTGGGCGCCGGCAGTGGGCATTCACCCCTCACCCCTCTGCCTCTTACTGCTCCAATATACATCTCTGGGCATTCAGGCAAACCACCCAAGGTGTGCTTGCAGCACAGCTCCTGAGCAGCTGCTGTGTCCAGGGAGCAAAGGGGATTTTACCTTTGTTGCTTCGCATGCACAAGAGAGACATGAGGCTGCCTAGGGCAGTAGTGGAGTCCCCATTCCTGGAAGGGGATGTGGTGCTGAGGGCTGTGTTTTGGCGGCGCTCTGGCAGCAGTGGGTCAGTGGTTGGACTGGATGGTCTGGGAGGTCTCTTCCAACCAAGACAATTCTGTGATTCTATAGGAGCTGTGGGCTGAAAGCAAGCCCTGGCTGGCGGTGCCAGTGCAGCTGGCAGTGGCTGGTGGCACTGCGCTCCAAGTATGCCATGGGGAGGGAGAAGCCCAACAGAGAGCAGTTGTGATCCTGGTGCTTGGCCCTTGCAGGTGCGGTTTGGGGACTTTGCCACCATCCCGAAGCTGATCCCCCCTCTGAAGGCCTTGTTTGCAGATGACATCGTGGAGATGGAGGAGCGGAAGGAGAAGCGGGAGCTGCGGCTGCTGAAGGAGACTGCCATCTTCCTGGAGAGGCTGGCGGCTGGGGAGGACAAGGAGGCAGCCTGCCAGAAACGGAAACAGGCCAAGGAGCACCAATCACTGCCCAGCAAGAAGCTGAAAACGGTCAACTGAGAGCTCTGCTGCCAGGAGTCCTGCTCTTTGCAGGCCTTGGGGGCACCCAGGTCTGTGGGCACCGCTTCAGAAGCGCTGGCCTCAGGGGCTGGCTTTGCTTGGCCATCACTGGAGCTCCATGGTCTGAAGCTACTAAGCAGGAGCAGTGCAGGTCCTCATGGTGATGGTGTCTGCCCACACAGCTGCTGGCCCTGGCTCTCACTGGCCTGTGTGTCATTTTCCTCGTCCCTGAAACGATTTTATCCTCTAAGTGGTTGATGAGGCAGCAGCAGCAGTGGCCTTTGTGAGAGGTCAGGCTTGAGAAGTCCCTGTGGGGCTGAGAACTTGCCCGAGCAAGGCAAGCAGGCTTCTGGGTAGTGGGGAACATAACCAGGTAGCAGAACCCAGGTCCCAGGAGGAGATGCCACAATAACATGGGACCTGGTTGCTTTGGAGGTTAAATTAGGAGTGTGGATGCTGCTCTGGTCCCGTTTTACTCTGGTTCTCTCTGCTGATTCCTCCAGATCTCCAAAGAGTTGTCCCAACCCTTTGGTCAGGATCTGAATAAACCACTAAAGTGGCTGACCTTAGGTGGCTGTTCTGCCTCGATGCCTTGGTGTAAAGACCGAGATCTCATCCTGCTGCTGTGCCCCTGTCACCGTACAGAGAGGAGCTTCACTTCTCACTTCAAGCTGGTAGCAACTGGAGGTGACTTTTGAGTGGCTCCAGACCAGGCAGCAGATTTTCCTGGAGCAGATTCCAGTTGTTGGTGCAGGAGCTGGGAACGCTGGGGGAGAGGGGAAAGATCTGTGCTTAAGCGGAGTGTTTTGGAGGCTTCCTGGGGGCAGCTTTGCCCTTAGCCACGTGTTCAGGTGAGCTTGGCATGGCTCCAGCCCAGGAGTTCAGAAATGACTGGAAGGCTCTGAGCACCCCAAGTTGCCACTCAGCAAATGGCACCGTTTCAAGGCTTTGTTTAAGAAGGATGGCAAATGAAGACACAAAGTCTTTGGTGGATCAGGTGTCTTTTGCTGCTCTGCTTGTCTGTAGTAGAACCTGGATCCTGACCCAGCTGTGTGCTGCTGGCTAGTTTAGTGGGCAGGGGGACAGAGGGGGATGCCTGGGGGTGGGAACAGGTGCTGCTGGGACAAGACAAGCAGCTCCTGCCCCGCTCAGGATCCTTGTGCGGCTTCTCTGGAAGTGAAGAGACTTCAGGAAGCAGCGAACATCTTGCCCAAAGGAGTGAAGCAGGTAGAGGTGCTGGAGCCCACCTCAAAGTGGGGCAGCATGGTGTGGGTGGTGGCGGGTACGTGCCGGTGGCCCCGGCCTGCGGGAACGACAAGCCCGGTCCGGCGAAGCCGCATGTCGCAGGAGCGCCGGGACCCGCCCTCAGCTTCCCGGGCGGACGCCGCGGGCGGTCCCTCGGGATCCCCCGGGCAACGGCGGCTCCTTCCCGTAAACAGCGCCCGGTGCCGGCGGGATGGAGGACGAGACGACGGCCGCGGCGGTAGCAGAGCCGGAGCCCGAGCCCGGCGCCGAGCGGCTGTGGCGGGCGGCGGCGCGGGGCCTGGGTCTGGCGGCGGAGCGCGGCACGGCCGGGCCGGCGCTGCAGGGCTTCCTGCGCGGGGCGGCGGGGCCGGCGCTGCTGGCCTGGCGCGGCCCGGACGGGCACCTGGCGCTGGGGCCGCCGCCGCCGCCCGCCCGCCGCAAGGCCCTCTTCTTCCTGCGGGGGCCCGGCCCCGGGGAGCCGCTCTGCGGGGACCTGCCCGCCGACATCCTGCCGCACTTCGCCGCCCTGCTGGAGGAGGTGAGGAGCGGGCAGAACCGGGAGCAGCGGCCGGCACCCTTCGGGCTGTGCTGCTCAGCCAGTGAGACCTGGGCAGGCTGCAGAGCTGGGCAGGGGAACCTCATGAGGGTCGACAAGGGAAAGGGTAGGGTCTTGCCCTCGGGGAGGGACAACCTCCTGCAGCAGGAAGAGGTGAGGGGGGACCTGCTAGGAGGAAAAGGACCTGGGAGCCAGCAAGGCGCCCTCATGGCCAAGAAGGCCGGTGGGGTCCTGGAGTGCATGAAGAGTTTGGCCAGCAGGGCAAAAAGTTCCCTGTTCCCCTCTACTTTGGCCTGGTGAAGCTACATCTGGAGGCCTGTGTCTAGCTCTGGACTCCCCAGTTTAAGGATGGAACTGCTGGAGAGGGTACAGCAATGGGCTGCAAAGCTGCTGAGGGGACTGGACCACCTCCCTTGTGAAGAAAGGCTGAGATAATTGGGGGATTTAGCCAGGAGAAGAGTGGCCTAAGTGGGGCTCTAATCAATATTTGAAGAGCAGGTGTCAGGAGGATGGGAGCAGGCTGTGTTCAGTGGTGCCCAGTGACAGGACAAGGGGTAACAGGCACCAGGTGGAACATCAGAAGTTCCATCTGAATGTGAGAAGGAACATTCTTAAATGTAAGGGTGCTGGAGCTCTGGGGCAGGCTGCCCAAAGAGGTTGTGGAGTCTCTTATCTCTGAAGACATTCAAAACCCACCTGGACATGTTCACCTCCTCTGGGTGAAAATGCTTTGACAGGGGATTTGGACTCCATGATCTCCATAGATCTCTTCTGACTCCTGCCATTCTGTGACACGGTGATGGCACTGGGCAGCCCTGGCAGTCCTGGTGGCCCTAAGTGGTGGATCTGGCAGCCCTAGAGGTGGTGGCCCTGTGCAACCCCAAAGGTCCTGGGTGGCTCTCAGCAGTCTTGGAAATGGTGGCTGCAAGTGGTCCCAGAAGTGGTGCCCCTGGGTAGCCCTGGAGGTGATGTCCCCAGGGGCGGTAGCCCTGTACACTCAACTGGGAGTCCTGCCTCCAGCAGGTACCGCTGAAGCCTAGCCCTGTGGTCAGGCACTGGCTGTGGCAAGGGTGGCAGGGAAGATGTCCACCCCTGCAAAGGAGCTCCTTGGTTTCCCTCTGCCTTTCACAGCACTTTCTGGTCCATGATGGCCCTTGGAATTCATTGAAACCTCCTAAATTCTGACCTGTGTCTCATTGTGGTGTCTCTGTGGGACCAGTCCACGCCATGGAATCAGAGTGGTAGATGCTGGAAGGAACATCTTGAGGCCATCTGGCCCATTCCCTTGCTGGAGCAGGGTCACCCAGAGCCACCTGCCCAGGACCACTAGCAAATGCCTTTCGAGTGTCTCTAAACATGGCAACTTCACAGCCTCCCTGAGTGATGTCTGCCAGTGCTTGGTCACTCTTGCAGTATCCTGATGTTCAGAAGGAGCCTCCTGCAGTCCAGGGGCCCCTTGCCTCAGGTGGGCTTATGTTTTCCAAGGGGATCTCCCCTGTGTTAGCATCCTGAACCTGACAGCATCCCCTTGAGGTATTCCTGAGGGCTTTTGACCTGGACTGGTCCCGGCAGCGAGGCTGTGGTGAGGAAGCAGAGGAGCTGCTTGATTTGAGCAGCTCTGTGGTGGGGTTGGTGTCTGAAGGAGGTGAGCGGTGGATCGGGTTGCCAACAGCCGCTGCCAGGCTGGTTGCCTTGGTTTCGTGGGGCAATGCCTGGTGTGCGCAGGGAGCTTTTGTTCCCGGGTGTTTGATGAGCCCTGGGGGGTTGGCAGCTCTGCAGAAAGGGGTTTGTGTTACAGCTTCATGAGTTGAAGGCAGGTAGGGCCCAGTGGGCACTGCCCTCACCATCTGCTGCAGGCACATCTCTGCTCTGATGACACCGCACCTGCAGCAATGCCTCCAGCTCTGGGAGATCCCCCCAAGAAGGGCCTGCTAGGGCTGCTGGAGAGGGTCCAGAAGAGGCCATGAAGATCAGAGGCTGCAGAACCTCTGCTGTGGGGACAGGCTGGGAGAGTTGGGGCTGTGCAGCCTGGAGAAGAGAAGGCTGCAGGAAGACCTCAGAGCAGCCTTCCAGTACCTGAAAGGGACCTGCAGAAAAGCTGGGGAGGGACTCTGGACAAGGGCTGGGAGTGCCAGGCCGAGGGACAATGGCTTTGAGGTGGGAGAGGGGAAAATGAGAGTGGAGATGAGGAAGGGATTCTTCGTAGAGTAGGGAGAGACTGGCACAGGCTGCCCAGGGAGGCTGTGGGTGTGCCCTGCCTGGAGGTGTTGAAGGTCAGGCTGGATGAGGCCTTGAGCAGCCTGTGCTCATGGAGGGTGTCCCTGGGCATGGCAAGGGGTTGGCACTGCATGAATTTTGAGGTCCCTTTCAACCCAACCCATTCTGGATGTTACTGTTCCAGACATGGTTGCAAAGAACCTTCAGCACCCTGGGACACTGTGCTGGTGGTGCTGGACTCCTTTAGTCCTTTTCCATCTGTTCTCAGCTTCAGCCTCCCCCAACACAGAGGCTGTTGTTTGTCACCAGGACAGCCTGGCTCTCTCAGGCCGTTGCCACAGCCTGCTCTTAAGAGTTGCTGCCACAGCTCAGACAAGCCCGAAAGAACTCAAGCCCAGGCAAGCCCAGGCCAGCCCTGAGACCTCCCACCGTGGGGTCACTGCAGAGCTTGGGAGCCATCAGCATTAAAGACAAAAATCGCCTCTGCTGGCTACATCTTCGGTCAATAGCCCTGGGGGTGGCTGTGCTCCTGACCTGCAGTCCTGCTGCTGTGGGGACCCTGAGTGACTCTCACCCACAGCAGGTCTGAGGAGCTAGCAGAAGATCTCCCTTGCAGCACACTGAGGCTTGCCATAAGGGACACCCCTTGGATTCAAGCTTGCCTCTGCCTGCCCACCGGTGCTGCAATTTGGAGCAAGCACCAGGAGGTGTTGTGAGGGCAAGGGGCCAAGCCCATGGAACTGTAGCTAGCTGCAGGGTTGAGAGGCTGGGAGAGCCTGAGGATGGGGCTGCTCACTTTGCTGCTTTCCACCCTTCCCAGCTGCTTGGATTTGGGCAAGAGCGGGGAAATGAGCCTGTGGAGAGGCCCTTTCATCACCCTTAGAGCTGCAGGCAGGCTGGGGAGGGACTGTTCAGAAGGGCCTGTGGAGATAGGATGAGAGGCAATGCTTTGGAACTGGAGCTGGGCAGAGTTAGGTTGGACATCAGGAGGAAGTTGTTCACAGTGAGGGTGGGGAGAGACAGGCACAGGCTGCCCAGGGAGGTGGTTGAGGATCATCCATGGAGATATGGAAGGTCAAGCTTAATGGGACTGTGAGCAGCCTGCTGTAGTTGGAGGTGTCCGTGCTGCCTGTAGGGGCTTGGCCAAGATGTCCTAGGAGAGTTCCCTTCCAGCCTGGTGCTCTCTGTGGCTCTGCCCTTCCTCCACGTGAGGCAGGGCCCTGCTTGGGCCATCAATGAATATGGGTGTCCAGGCTTGGCCAAGCGAGGCCCTCGGCACCTGCTGCCTGTCCACCTCCTGCAGCACTGCTTCCTCCATCTCTCTGCTGTGGCTCCTGCTGTAGGTGATTGTGCCCATCCTGACCAACAAGAAGAACCATCAGGGCTGGCCGAAAGTGGTGTCGCAGGACCTGACCCGCCACGTCCACAAGCTCAGCAGCACCGTTTTCAAGGTCCTTGGCCAAGTAAAGGGCAAAACCCTGCTGCCCCTTCCGGCTGGCTCTGAGGGCATTGAGGACATTGATCTGGGCAGTGAGAAATGGTGAGGACCACCTCTGGCTCTCCACTAGGTTTTCTTCTACTCTTGCAGGTGCTGTGTCTCCTGGGGACTTTTCCTGCCACACATGGGGAACTCTTCTTGCTCCTTCTTCTCTGCTGCTCGTCCTGACTGCCGGGGAGGGAGTGGGGGATGTGGGCATCATTTTGCACCTTCAGCCTCCTGCAAGCTGGAGAAGCTCATCTATGGGGACAGGCTGAGGGAGTTGAGGCTGTTCAGCTTGGAGAAGAGAAGGCTCCAGGGAGATCTCAGAGCAGCCTTCCAATGCCTGAAGGGGCACCAGTAGAGCTGGGGATGGACTTTGGACAAGGCCTGAGAGTGCCAAAACAAGGGACAATGGCTTTGAGCTGGGAGAGGGGAGATGAGGAAGAGATTGTTGGGAGTGAGGGTGAGGAGAGACTGGGACAGGTTTCCCAGGGAGGTTGTGGGTGTGCCCTGCCTGGAGGTGTTGAAGGTCAGGCTGGATGAGGCCTGAAGCACCCTGGGCTGGTGGGAGGTGTCCAGCTGCCCCTGGGGTCCTTTGCAGCAGACCCAGCTGGGCAATGCACACCAAGCCATGTGCTTTATTCTTTGCAGCTTGAAGCTGGTAGACAAATCTCTTGTGCGTGCTGCTGAGTCAGCCATTTTGGACTGGAGCTGCCAGATCCAGGAGGCACTGAAGAAAGAATCTTTAGAGCCTCTGTTGCAAGGCAGAAACCCCAACCCGAAGGTGGAACTGGAGTTCTGGAAAAACAGGTACCCTGGGCAGCCTGGCTGGGGCATGGTGCTCACTGGGGCTAGTTCTGCACAGAGGGAGGGTGGTGGTGCCAGGCAGAGCTGCTGCTTCTGCTTGCTGAGAACCTGCCTGAGGCTCATGTAAAGGTTGAGCTGAGGAGAGTTGCTCCTGAACATGAAGTGGTCCTCACCTGAGAAGTGTCTGGGAGGGCCCTTGGAACTGCCTGCATTTGGCCCAGCCTAGGGTTGCACCTGGAGGAGATGCTCTGTGGAACACTCTTCCCATCACTGCTCCCTGGGCTCCAGCTGCAGCAGTGGGAGCTGGTGGACAGCTGGGAAGGCTGCCCCTCAGCTGGCTGCTGCTCACCTGCTGCTGCCAGAGAGCCCGGCAGTGGGATTTCCTCCTGCTCTCTGAAAGCCTTGTGCCGTGTTGGCTCAGGCTGACCCAGGGCAAAGCGTTTCCTGATGGAGAGCTGTCTCCAACAGCTGCAGAGTCCTGTTGGCTTCCTTCAGCCCTGTCCTGCCAGTGGCACAGCTACTGTCACACTGGACCACAGCACGGTCTGTCTGTCCTCTAGGGCTGCCCACGCCTCCTTCAGGACCTTCTTTCTCTTGGCGCTCAGTCCCTCTGCAGCTGGAGGAACGAGGCTCAGGGCAGGGGTGTGCTGTGGGGGCACAGCTGCTGCTGGCCCAGTGTGGGGCTCTGATGTGTCTTGGTTCTACAGGTGTGAGGACCTGGAATGCATTTACCATCAGCTGAGAACCAGGAGGGTCAGCAACATGCTGGGGGTGCTGGAGAGAGTTGAGAGCAGCTATGTCCCAGTCTTCAAAGCCATGCTCATGGATGTCGAGGCAGGTGAGCTGCTGAGGCAACCTCGCCACAGCACTAACTGGTGCCCTTTGCCCATAGCCTGGTGTTCCTCATTTGAAGCCCAGCAGGGCTGTGCTGGCACTGGTCACTGGGAGTCTGCTGGGACCATGGGGACTGCAGCCTTGTTTCTGGCTGTGCAGTGGAGCTGGGCTGCTTGTACTTGGCCTGGTACTTTTGTTTCCAGGCTGGGATAAGGTCCTGGAGCTCAGGCTGGTTGGGTCTGCTGTGGTAAAACTTTTGCAGTGATGCAGCAGGACTCACCCTAACGTTCACCAGCTCCTCTGGGGTCAGTCTGCAGGAGCTGAGGTTCAGGGCAGCAGGACAGATCATGGCGTCATAGAATGGTAGGAGTTGGAAGGCACCTCTGGAGAGCAAATCGAGCCCCCCTGCCAGAGCAGGGCAGGTCACACAGGAGTGCATCCAAATGGGTCTTGAAAGTCTCCAGAGAAGGAAACTCCATAGTCTGTATGGGCAGCCTGCTCCAGGGCCCTAGCACCCTTACTCCAAAAGAGTTTCTCCTCAAGCTGAGGTGGAACTTCCTGTGCCTGATTTCTTGCTGCAGCTCTGAGTGAAGCTCAGGACATTCACCTGCATCTGGCACCTCTCAGGAGACACCTGGAGGGCATCGAGGCTGTGGAATTCAGCAAGGTGAAGCCTCTCCTGCTGCCTCTGCTCCACGTGGTGTGTTTAATCTGGGTCAGCTCCAAGAACTACAGCATGCCCATGAAGATAGTTGTGCTGCTGCAGGAGATCTGCAACCTCCTCATTCAGCAGGTCTGTGGCTGTGGTGTCTGCTGGTGCTGAGGGAGTTTCTTATATAGAGGTCCCCTCTCTCCTCCCTCCCCCTGCCCTTCCCTGGAATGCTGCTCTTTAGCTTGAGATGCCACAGAGGATGGCTGGGGGTGGAAGGGACCTCTGGAGATTGACTCCACCTCCCCTGCCAGAGTAGGATCACCCAGGGCAGGTCACACAGGAATATGTCCAAGTGGCTCTTGAACATCTCCAGGGATGTAGACTGCACCACCAATCTGGGCACCTGCTCCAGGGCTCTGCCACCCTCACAGTAAAGTTCCTTCTCCTGTTTAGGTGGAGCCTTCTGTGGTCAAGCCTATGCCCAGTCCCTCTTGTCCTGTCACTAAACCTGGTTGCTTCAAACGTCTCCAGTGCAAGGAGTCACCATTTCCTGTGGTGGCAGAAGTGACCTCTCAGGTGTGATTTTGCTCTTCCAGGCCCAAGTATACCTGGCTCCAGAAGACCTTCTGAAAGGGGAGATGGAAGAGAGCCTGGGCAAGGTGCAGATGGTGCTCAGCATCCTGAATGGGTTCAAAGGGGCGTTTGAGGAGAGAAGGGAGCAGCTCCACACCTACTATGAACCAGGCCAGGAAGTGAGGCTGTGGGACTTCCATGCCAGCATGGTGTTTGCCAGGCTGGACAGCTTCCTGAGGAAGCTGCAGATGGTGGAGGTGAGACTCCTGCAAACCTTGGGGAGAACTCTGTAGCTCTGAACTCTCTCGCTGGCATCTTCCCTGTCTGCAGCTTCGCCTTCCAGCAGGGGCTGGGGCTGCTCTCTTTGCTGGGAGGTCTCCTGCCAGAGCCAGCCTAGGGCCTTCTTTAATTACCTCCTGCTTGCTGCGTTTGTGAGATACACAACTGTGTCCTTCTGGTGGGGATGGTAGGTGTCCTGTGGGGCTGTGCTGGATGACATCTCAGAGTCTCCTTTCTCCTGTCAATACCCTTCACAGCAATCTTGTAGTCAGCACAGAGGCAGCAGCAGGTCCCACTAGGCAGGGACATGTTTTGAGGAGCTGTTGGTGCCCAAGATCTGTCTCACTCCTTCCATTTGTGCCGTTCATCTTGAGCCCCAGTGGTGTGCTCAGGGAGGTTCCTTGGCATGGCAGCAAGCTCAGCTACTTGTTCTGACAACTGCTGTCACCTTGGGTCAGCATCTTCACCTGTCTGTGCCTCCATTGCCTTTGAAGGGTCTCCTGACCACTGCCTTAGACCTGAGGAAGCTGGAGAAGCTGGAGTTCAGCGGGGTTAAAGGGAAGGCCCTGGGCCAGCAGGTGCTGGACATGTATGAGGAGTTCCAGGAGGCCTACAAAGTGTTTGCAGAGCGAACCTACGACTGCCTCGACCTGACCAACATGGTAGGTGGGACCAGCTCATGGGGATGCCAACAGCAGCTGCACAGCAGCAGCTTCCTCTGCCGTGCTGACCTCTTCCCAGCTCCCTCATCACAGATGGCATCGGGTTGGAAACGACCTTCAAAGCGAATCTTGTCCAGCCCCCTGCAGGCAGCAGAGACATCTCTAAGTAGAGCAGGCTGCACAGGGACACAGCAAGGCTGATCTCAAATGTCTCCAGGGATGGGCCTCAACCACCTCCCTGGGCAGCCTATGCCAGCCTCTCTCCAGCCTTACTGTGCAAAACTTCCTTCTGGTGTCCAACCTAACTCTTCCCTGCTCAAGCTCCAAACCACTGCCTCTTGTCTTATCCCCACAGGCCCTTCTGAGCAGTCCCTCCCCAGCCTGCCTTCAGGTCCCCTTCAGGTACTGAAATGCATCTCTAAGGTCTCCCTGGAGTCTTCTCCAGGCTGCACAGCCCCAACTCTCCAGCTTCTGGTCATCTGTGTGGTCCATGTCTCTCTTGTGTTGGGAGTCCCATAGGTGCACACAGCCCTGTAGGTGAGGTCTCAGCAGAGCAGAGGGGCAGAATCCTCCTGTTAGGATCTGATCTGTCACTGAAGGGCATAGAGAGCTGCTGGCCTGTCCTGCAGAGTTCTGTGGAGTTCCTGCAGATCTGGCTGGTTCAGGAGCTCAGAGCAGTGGCTGGTGGCAAGCCTGGGCTTCACCCCTTCCATACCAGCTGTTTGTAGGTGCTGCTTGCTGGTGTGTAGGAGCTGGTCCCACACCCACCTCTCTCTGCTCTGCCTTGGCGTCCATCTCAGCTGCTCCCTGGACATGTGTTGACTCCTGCCTAGAAGGACACAAAGCATCTCCTGCCCCTGGCTGACTATCAGCAGTGCTGTTCCCAGCCCTCTGGGCAGTGGGTTCACCAGAGGGGTGACCAAGGCAGGGCAGAAGGACTGAAGCCTCCCAGTGTGTCAAGTTCAGGCTTTGAGTTGGGCTCTTGGAGCTGTAGGGAAACAAACCAAAGGTTCACACTTGAACTTCAAAGGATTGGTTCCAGCTGGAGCCAGGAAAGCAGTGCCAGAATCCAGGGGAAAAGGCAGAAACACACCACTGTTTGGGTTGGAAAGGACCTCTGGAGATCACCTAGAACATCTCCTCTGCTTCATTAGGCCCGGCCAGAGCAAAGCTGTGGTCAGCCAGGTTGAGAATCTGCAAGGCTGAACAGGGCCAAGGGTGGAGACTTCATAGATTCATAGAGTGGCTTGGGCTGGATGAGACCTTCAAGACTATCCTGCTCCAACCCCTGCCATGGACAGGGGCACCTCCCACCAGCACAGGGTGGTCAAGGCCTCATCCAGCCTGGCCTCGAACACCTCTAGGAAGGTGATCTCTGATCACATTCTGTGATCCATAACCTCCCTGTGTAGCCTGTGCCAGTGTCCCCCCACTCTCACTCAAGAATCTCTTCCTCATCTCCGCTCTGTCTCTCCTCACCCAGCTCTAAGCCATTGTCCCTCGGCCTGGCGTGACCTCTGGATCAGGAGGCTGCAGGTTCCTTCTCCCCACTCTCTGCTTTGCCTTGCCACAGGAGTTTGAGCAGGACGCCTTTGCCTTCCAGCAGAAGGTAGAAGACATCGACCTGCGCCTGGGCACTGTCTTCAGCCAGGCCTTCAGCGATGCCTCAGACCTGGAGCACACCTTCAAGGTTTGTCTGTTGTGTCCCTGCCCGTTGGTAGGAGGGAAGCGAAGGCTCCTGTGGTTTGCCGTGGTGAGCATCGTGCCAGTGCCTGAAGGGGCCTGCAGGAAAGCTGGGCAGGGACTCTGCTCCAGGCTCTGAGCCCCAGTGCTCTCAGCCTTGACCCTCACAGAGCTGCTCCAGACCGCTCAGCATCTCTGGAGCCTCATCTGGACTCTCTCCAGCAGTTCCCTGTCTGTGTTGAACTGGGGAGCCCAGCACTGGACCCAAGATTCCAGAAGGTGCCCCACTAATAGTAGAGTAAAGAGCCTCCTGTGACCTGCTGGCCACACTCTTCTTGATGTGCCTAGAAACTGAGGCTGTGATATTTCTTTCTTTCCTTTGCCTGCTTCTTCCCTGCCCAGCTGCTGGACATGTTTGGAAGCCTCTTGCAGCGCCCAGCGATCGCTGCAATTGCTGCTGACAAATTCTCTCTCCTGCTCCACATGGTCAGCAGTGCCCTGGACCACGCTCGGCTGATCTACTCCAGGCACATCAAGGCAGAGCAGGAGCTGGGTGAGCAGCCTGTGCTCAGGGAACTGGTTGGGCAGGAAACTGCATTCACCTGGGGGCAAACAGTTTGCCTTTTCCTAAGGAACCCAAAACTTGCCAAGCCCTGAATGTTTTCAGCCTCTACAGGTCCTGGTGGATAAGAATTTTTTCCTCCTCTCCAATAACCCTCCCCTAGCACAATTTAAGGGCAGTTCCTCTCCTGTTACTTGATGCTAGAGAAAAAAGACCAATCCTCACCTGATTGCAGCTTCCTGTCAGAGAGCTGCAGAGAGCAATGAGCTCTGTCTTCAGCCTCCTCTGCACCACACACACCCTGGTCCCTCAGCTGCTCCTCCCCAGCCCTGTTCCCCAGACCCTTCTTCAAGTTTGCTGCCCCAAGCAAGGCCACAAATCCTTTAGGGGACGTGCTCCTTTTCCATGGAGTGTCCCTGGTATGTGACTGGCAGTGGGACAAGAGGCTTCTTTCCCCACTTTGTGCTGCCTCGAGCATCTCATAGGACTTGCAGGCCCCAGGGTGAATTTGTTTGGGCTCCCTTGTGATGCTGTAAAGCAAAGCATGAGAGTGGGGCTTGGCAGCCAGGCTTTGCCCAGCCCTGTCCAGGTCTGTTATTTCCCTTGGGTTCAGGCACTGGAGGAGCTGTGTGAACTCCTGCCAGACTCCAGTGCTGTCTCAATTCCTCCCCAGGCCATGCCCCCGTGCACAAGAACATGCCACCAGTAGCTGGAGCAGTGTGCTGGGCTCAGGAGCTGCGGGCACGGATCCAGCTGCCTCTGGGTCACTTGAGGAGCCTCCCGCGGCCGTGCGTGTCCCTTCAGCTAAGTGGCTTTGTCACTGTGTCTCTGCTCTCGGCACTCTGGGCTGAACGCCAGCCAGGGGACAGCTGCAGTAATGCCAGAGAAGTGTGCAGTGACCTGATGGGGATGGGTCACAAGTGGAATCCCCTAGGGGCTTGTAACAGGACCTGTGCTGTTCAGTGTCCTCATCGGTATCAAAGAACAAGCCTGAGGCACCCTCAGTGAGTCTGCCAGATGGCAGCAAGCTGAGAGGTGTGGTTGGTAAGACTGAAGGGTGGGATGGATGCCACTCCGAGGGACCTGGGCAGGCCAACGAGGTGAGCTCAGGAGAACCTCAGGAGGTTCACTAAGGCCAAGAGCAAGGTCCTGCACCTGGATCAAGGCAGTCCTTGGTACCAATCCAGCCTGGGGGGTGATGAGATTGAGAGCAGCCCTGCAGAGAAGGACCTGGGGGTGCTGGTGGGTGAGAAGCTGGGAATGAGCCAGCAATGGGCATTGGCAGCCCAGAAGGCCAGGGGGCAGTCTGAGCTGCAGTGTGGACATAGATGGAGAAAGGGAATCCTGCCCCTCTGCTCTGCTCTGGGGAGACCTCACTTGCAGGGCTGGGGCCAGCTCTGGGAGACCCAACACAAGAGAGACGTGGAACTGCTGGAGAGGGTCCAAAGGAGGCCACAGAGGCTGCAGAACCTCTGCTGTGGGAATGGGTTGGGAGAGTTGGGGCTGTGCAGCCTGGAGAAGAGAAGGCTGCAGGGAGACCTCAGAGCAGCCTTCTCGTGTCTGAAGGGGACCTGCAGGCAGGCTGGGGAGGGATTGTTCAGAAAGGCCTGTAGAGATAGGCTGAGAGGCAATGGTTTGGGATTGGAGCAGGGCAGAGTTAGGTTGGCCATCAGGAGGAAGTTCTTCACATCAGTTGCAGTTGGACATCAGGAGGAAAATTCCTGAGAGTGAGGATGGGGACACTGGCAGAGGCTGCCCAGGGAGGTGGTTGAGGCCCCATCCCTGAAGACACTCAAGACCAGGTTGGATGGAGCCCTGAGCAACCTGCTCTAATTGCTGCTTCTCCAAGAGCCTTGTGCTGCTTCCTTCAGAGCTTCTTTTCTCTGAGGCAGTGCTGGCTGCCCAGCAGGGCTTGCCAGGCTCTGTGAAAATACCCAGTGTGAAACTGGGACCATTCGGTGTACTGGGGACTCCACTATCCCCCAGCATCACTGAGCCCTTCCTCCACCCCAGCACCTGGTTGCTATGTGCAGGTTGCCAGGCAGATGTCTGAGACAGGGCACCCTGGGCAGCTTGGGTCCCAGCTTGAGTAGCCTTTGTACAGCAACATGGATTGGGGTGATGGGAGGGGTGGAATCCAAGGTCCCCAAGCAGAGCCCTCCTGCAGCATGCTGCATGCTCCTGGGAGGGCTGAATGCAGCCTCAGAGAGCTGAGCAGGATGCTGACCTTGTCTGTTGTGCCACCAGCTGCCTGGACCCTGCTGAAGAAAGAAGGGTGCTAGAGAAGTATGAAGGACTGATCCAGCTGCTGGACAGGTAGGTGGTGGCTCAGGCAAGGCTGTACCTGTCCTCCTCAAAGCCACCTGCCAGCACCTTTGCCAGCCCAGGGCCTCCAATGTCTCCTGCTAAGCCAGAGGGAGTTTTCTGATGAGAGAGGAGGAGGAAAGCTGGAACCCCAGCATGGCCATCACACCATGTCCCCAGGTGCCTTGGCGACACCTTTCAGGGATGGGGACTGCACCACCTCCCTGGGCAGCCTGTGCCAGTCTCTGACCACTCTTGTAGCAAAGGACTTTTCCCTCCAGCCTAAGCCTCCCCTGGTGCTTTATACCTTGATCTGTCTGGGATGCCTTGAAATGAGTGGAACAAGGGCTGTGACCCTGGCAGAGAGGCTGGAACGAGACCTGTTTGGTGGCCCTGCAGCCACTCTGCTGGATGGACAAGCTGCTGTGGCAGAAAGCCAGGGCTGAAGAGAAGCCTCAGTCCCCTCCTGCCCATCCACAGAGTATTTCCAGGGCTGTCCTGTCTCTGTGTCACAGTTTGGAGTGGGATTCGTTGCCCCTGTTAAATCTGAGCTGCTTGCTCTTGGGAAGAGCCAGCTCTGAGATATCCCTTCAGGGCCTGCTCTCCAGGAGCTAAGCTGGCTGCTGGCTGCTGCAGGGCAGTGGAGTTCCTGCTGATTAAAGTTCTGGTTCAGCCTTTCAGAAGGGGCCCAAGCAGCAGATATTCTGAAGGGCTGCAGCATCATTTTATTCCTGGGTGACTTCAGAGGTGCTGTTTTCTGAGTGGCATTTCCCAAAGTGCTCAGGTGGCAGCATGATGCAGGAGAAGCTTTGTAGCTTGGCTGGTTGGGACTGTCCTGTCCATGGCCTGTGAGAGTCAGGGATTCACAGAATGGTTTGGGTTGGAAGGGACCTTCAAGAGTATTCAGTTCCAAGCCCAGGCACAGCTCCCACCAGCCCACATTGCACAAAGCCTCATCCAGCCTGGCCTTGACCACCCAAGGGGGGTTGTGGATCACATTCTGTGATTCTATGGTTCTGTGATCCTGTGATCCACGACCTTCCTGAGCAACCTGCTCCAGACATACCAGAGCCCTCTTCAGCTCTCTGTGTTTCCACCCCGGGTGGTGTCGCTGAGCTCTCTAAAGCTGCATTGCCCTGGGGCCGAAGGGCTCCCTGCAGTCCCTCTGTAAGAAGAGAGGCCAGCTGCATCCCTGCCTGGTGCCTGCTCTGGCTGAGGCACCTGTCCTACCTGCACGCTTTGGAAATGCCCAGGAGCTGCTGCTCCCTTCCTTTGGGTGAGATGCTTCTGAAAGGCTCTTTCCAAGTCTGAGTCCTCTGCTAGAAATGCTGCTTAGGAGAGCTTTGCCCTCCTGGCCTGCTGCTGCCGCTGGTTTTTGAGTGGCTGCTTTTGAAGCCATCTCGTGTGTGGAGATGATGTGGCCTTGGAAGTGGCCTTGGCTTTCCTGTGGCCGTGTGCCTTGGTCTGCTGCCTTGGTAGCTCAGCTCCACGGATGTGTTTTACTTCTGGCAGGTATCAGGAACAGCTCTACAGGGACTGGTCCCAGACAGTCTCTGAGCAATCCCAGCACAGCCTCACTCAGCCTCTCCTCCGGCGAGACCCAGACACCAAACTGCTGGCAGTGAATTTTGACCCACAGGTAAGACCCCTGCAGCCTTCCTGCCTGCAGGCAGGGCCCTGAGCTGCGGCCCAGTGCACAGCAGCTCTGCTGGCACTGCTGCTGGATCTTTGCTGGCCCCCTGGAAGCCCTGCTGTGATGGGCAGTTTGCCATCCCCTCGGAGGGCTTTGTCTCCTGGTAAAGCACCACGAGTGCAGGTCCAGCACAGCCAATTCTGGTTCTGGGCAGTGGCAGAAAGTCCCTGAGTAGTCAGATGTGTAACTGGTGCCAGAGCAGATTTGGTACTGGCACAGGCAGCTTTGGGCAGCATCTACGGGGGAAGGCTGGGAGAGTTAGGGCTGTGCAGCCTGCAGAAGAGAAGGCTCCAGGAAGACCTCAGAGCAGCCTCCCAACACCTGAAGGGGCTCCAGGAGAGCTGAGGAAGGACCTTTGGAAAAGGGGTGGGAGTGCCAGGGTGAGGGACAATGGCTTTGAGCTGGGAGAGGGAAGATTGAGAGTGGAGATGAGGAAGAGATTCTTTGCAGTGAGGGTGGGGAGAGACTGGCACAGGCTGCCCAGAGAGGCTGTGGATGTGCCCTGCCTGGAGGTGTTGAAGGCCAGGCTGGATGAGGCCTTGAGCAAGCTGTGCTGGTGGGAGGTGTCTCTGCCCATGTCTGGGGCTTGGAGCTGGATGATCTTGAAGGTCCCTTCCAATCCAACCCATTCTGTGATCCTGGGATCTACAGAGCTGGGTTCATGTTTTATGTACCTGAAATTTGAGCTTTCTGGAAGGGTACAAAAGGCTCAGGAGAGCTCTGCTTTGTTCCTCCAACATTTGTGGCTTTGAATTTCCCTTCTTGTGGCCCTGGAGGCTTACAGTAGGTTTGAGATCTTTCCTCTGTCTCTGGCATAGGGAGAACTGTTCCTCTACCTCCCTCATCCTGATTCAATAACCCCACTCAGTCCAGTCCCATCACAACTCAGCCATGCACTGGTGGTTTTGGCTGGGCTAGGAGAAGGCTCCAGCAGAAGTCTTTGGTGGAAGGTAGCCACAGAAGGATCTGAGTGCCTGGGTCTGGGGCCATGGCTGATTTTATTTTTCATACCCAGCACAGCAGCAGGCCTGGAGCCATCTTAGCTTTCACTTAGATAACAACTGCTGATCTCTGCTGCAGTCAGGTTGCTACTGAAAGACTCTTCTGAGCACAGCTGAGAGGACCAGAGGTCATCCTGGCTTTTAGAGGCTGCACAGCTTGCTGGCTGGGGAGCTCACAGAGCTCTCTTGGCTGTGGCTGGGAAGAAAACCAGAGGCAAAGATCAGTGGGAGAGGGCTGGGGTGGCCTAGGAGGTGCCCAGGCCCTTTTCAGAGCATGCAGCTTTGTGGCCAAGGCAGCAGTGAGCCCTGAGGAGCTCTGAGCTGCCTGGAGAGGGTCTGCCAGCTGCCTGTCCCGTGCTGAGCTCTCTGCCTTGCCCCCCCAGCTGGTTTCAGTGCTGAGGGAGGTGAGATACCTGTCTGGCAGCCATCTGGGAGCCATCCCACCCACCGTGGTAGAGATCTATTCCTGCAAGGACTCCTACCGGCAGATGGTGGCCAGCCTGGAGCTGATGGTGAACAGATACAACAAGGTCCTGCAGACAGTGCTGGAGGTCGAGTACCCTCTGATCCAGGGGCAGCTGCAGGAAATCGACCTGAAGCTGAGAGCAGCAGAAGAAGCCCTGAACTGGAAGACAGAAGGTGAGCTGGCCCTGAGCTGGGGCAAGGAGCAAGGACACTTGGGTCTCAGCAGCTTCCTCCTGTGCCCAACCTCCATCAGCTGCTTCCCAGCTGCAGCTGCCACTAGGGAGATGAGAGGCAGCCCTCAGCTTGCCTGCCCCTTTCCATGCTCCATTGATCTGCTGGGGTTGTCAGAGGATCCTGCCTCCTCCCAGGTTTAGGGGAGAAGAGGCTGCCCTGTGGGCAGTGCCACCCAGGACATGAGGAACAATTTCTTCCCCAAAAGGGTTGTCAAGGCCTGGCTCAGGCTGCCCAGAGCAGTGGTGGAGTGCCCATCCCTGGAGGGCTTTCAGACCATGGAGATGTGGTGCTGAGGGCCCTGGGTTAGTGATGCTCTGGCACTGCTGGGTTAAGGGCTGGACTGGGTGATCTGGAAGGTCTCTTCCAAGCTAAGCCATTCCATCAGCCTGTGCCTTGTCCCAGTCAGAGCCAGAGCCTCCTCCTTGGCTTGTCCAGCAGGATGAAAGGCTGCAGCTGGAGGTGGGTTCTGTGCACCAAGGCTTCAGGGGGTTTAAGCAGTGACCTTGCTTGGTCAGCAGAGCCAGGGGGGACGGTTTGTGTCCTCTTGGTGAAGACAAGCTGCTCCCAGGGGGGATGTCCATAATTCTGCCAGCAGGCTTGTGCTGTCCATTCTGGGAGCACACAGGGCAGAAGGCCTCATGCTGAAAACCTCTTTCTCCCTTTCACAGTGAAGGGATTTTCCTGCAGGTGAAGCCCAGCTTCATCTAAGTGGAGCTCTTGGCAGAACCTGGAGCTGGCACAGCCCTGCTGGAGGGCAGTGGCTGATGGTGGCAGGGACACTCAGCCTGTCCTATTCATCCTCCCCGGGCTGCTTTCTCCAGTAGCAGTCAGTGGGAGGTCAAACCTGGGCAGAAGGAGGTGGGAACCTTCAGACACCCCCAGTGTGGTGGCAACCCTAGCAGAAGACAGAGGCTTTGGCTGGCTATGGCTTGCTGGGGCAGGAGGGAGCTGGCAGTGGCTCTGTTGGTGCAGGTGGTGCCTTTTGTGTTGGTGATGGAGGAGAAGTACAGGGGACCACAGGGGGAAAGTTTGAGGCTGGTCTGGAGGAGGCTGTGCAGGAGCTTGGCCCAGCAGCTCTGAAAAGGAGGAGTCCATTGTTTCATTGCCCACCAGGTGCCCAGGCTCATATCTCCGTGGTGATGGGTGACATTCATGACCTTGAGCAGAGGACACAGAGAGCCAGACACAACGTTGAGGAGATGCAGACCATCCTGCAGTCGTGGGTGGTACCCATATTTGAGAGGAAAGATTCCAAACAAGACTCCCTGCTGAGCCTTGAGGACTGCCAGGGCCACCTGGAAAGACACTACAGCCTGGTCAGAGAGTCAGGGCAGAGGATTCACTCACTGCTGAAGGTGAGGGGAGACCTTCCACGGGGCTCTGATGGCTTTTCATAGGCTCTGTGTGTCCCTCTCCTCTGGTCACAATGTGCAGAGCTGCTTCAGAGCTGTTCTCCTGTCTCTCTGCTCTGTGCTGGTGAGGCCTTACACTGAGCCATGGGTTCAGCTCTGGGCTCTCCAGCTCAAGAATCATGAAGAGACTGGAGAGAGTCCAGCACAGAGCCACCGAGGCACTGAGAGCACTGGAAGAGCTGCGGCGGAGCCACTAGAGGGCACTCGTGCCTAGGCTTTGGGATCCTGCTGGGAAAATCCCCCTGAAATGCTTCCCTGGAAACAGATCTGCAGCTGCCCGGGGCTGGCCTGTCTGCTGCAGCCTTCTCCCGCTGTGGGGCAGGAAGTGATGCTGATGGTCCAGGGAGAAGCTGTCAGGAGCAAAGCTGCTGGCCAGAAACTCAGTGCTTTCCAGTGGCTTGCAGAGCTGAGTCCTCTTTGCAGGCCGGGAGAAAGCCCAAAGCTCTGCTCCTCACCTGCCTGGGGTGAGGAGTTGTGTGTGGCAGGTGCTGTGCACCTGTGCCTGGAGGGAGACAGATTTTAGTGCTCCTCTGAGGGGCTACTGAGGTCTCCCCACAGCCTTCTCTTCTCCAGGCTGAACAACTCCAGCTCTCTCAGCCTGTCCCCAGGTGCTCCAGCACTGTGAACATCTGTGTGCCTCCTCTGGACCCTCTCCAGCAGGCTTAGGTCCTTCTCATGTTGTCCATATCTGGCCCCAGCCCTGCAGTGAGGTCTCCCCAGAGCAGAGGGGCAGGAACTCCTCTCTCCATCTCTGCCCACACTGCTTTGGATGCAGCCCAGGCTGCCCTTGGCATTCTGGACTGCCAGTGCCCAGTGCTGGCTCTTGTCCAGCTTCTCACCCACCAGCAGTACCTGTCTGTCTAGCTTCCTCCTCCATGAGGCTGGTGCCCATGTGCTCACTGGCATCAGTCCGTAGCTGTGGGCAGCTCTCTTGTAGGACAGGCTCAGCCCTGCTGTATTTGAAGGCATCTTCTTTTTCTTCCAGGAAAACCAGAGCCTCTTACTTGCAGACCCAGCATCTGATATCTGGAAGGCCTATGTGGATTACTTGGATGAGATAGTCCTGGATGGGTTCTTCACTGCCATTGAGTGCTCGCTCAAGTACCTCCTACAGAACACAGGTGCCTGCTGCTTCCTCTTCCCTGGCTGCCTTGCCAGGTTCTGCTTCCTGCTCCCCCTCACACTGAAGAGCTGCTCTCTTCTTCCTGGCTTTCCTCTCTGCCTCCTGCACTGTGCACAGCAAGAGCTAAGGGAACCTCTAGGCAGGATGGGAGGCTCCATCCCCCCCTCTGGAGCAAAGCACTGATCAGGGGGAGGCACAGAGACAGCCACACACCTTTAGCAGGGGTTAATGGACAGAGCACTGAAGTATCAGCCACCTCCTTCCTCCCATGCACACAGCTTCAGGGTAACCCAAGCTGTCTGTTGTGGAGAGTCTTAAGAGCTGCTTCTGCTGATGAAGGAAAAAATATGGGGCATAGGATCATAGAATGGTGGAGGTTGGAAGGGACCTCTGAAGGTCAGCAAGTCCAAGCCCTCTGCCAGAGCAGGGTCACCCAGGGCAGGTCACACAGGATCACATCCAGCTGGAGTTGGAAGCTCTCCAGAGAAGGAGACTCCACAACCTCTCTGGGCAGCCTGCTCCTGGCCTCCAGCACCCTCACACCAGTCAAGTTTCTCCTCATGTTGAGGGGTAGCTGCCTGGGTTCCAGCTTGTACCCATTGTTCCTTGTCCCACTGCTGGGCACCTCTGAAAAGAGCCTGGCAGCTTCATCTTGACAGCCACCTGCAGATACGGGTAACCATTGGTCAGATCCCTGAGCAGCAGTCCAGGGAAGAGAAGAGGCCTGCAGGAGTCACTACATCAGACCTCCTGCCTAAGGCCATGTGATGGTTTGGGTGTTCCTCGCATCCCCCCCACTTTAAAACTCACCCAGAGTAGACTCAGCTGGCTCTGGAAATTGAATGAAGCTTATATTTACAGCTAGCACAGTATACAGGCAGATATTTACAGTATGTACAGTTATGGACAGAAATAGACAAGGTAGAAGGTAATACACAACTCCCCTCCCAGAAACCCGAGTCCCCAGGAGGGGCTCCCAACCACCCTTCCACCTCCTCCCACCCCTCTCTCTCTACCTTACCCCAGACATTGCCTTGTGCCCCAAGCAAGAATGGAGGGTCATAAGGGGGGGTAGGAAGCAAGTGGATTAATCAGAGAGATAGAATAGACTAGACTAGACTAGACTAGACCAGAAGGTGAGGTTAGAGAGATGCAGCCCAGAGCCTGGACAGAGAGCAACTCCCTTATCTATATTAATACTCTTGTTCTTATACATCTCAGCAAGCCTATGGGTGAAGTAGACATCACCATTGCTTCCCTTTCACATCGTGTAATCTAGTTCTTCTCACCAAAACACTCTAGCTTCAAACTAGCACAGGCCACCATGGAAGTTCCCTGCTGAGAGCAGCTGGTGCCCAGCTAAAGCCTGTCTGCAGGGAGCCTTCCTCCATGGAGTGAAAGAGCCTTTGGGTTCCTGGAGGTGTTCTCTGCAGGTGCTGCTGGGCTGGACTCACTGAGCTCTTGGCCTGCCCTCTGAGCCTTCCCTCCTCAAGCACTTGTGTCTCGTCTCCTCTCCCAGCACCTTCTCCATGCATGCTGTGTGCAGGCACAGTGCCACTGTGCTCAGCAAGGGGGTGTCTGTGCTCACACCTCTCTGCTGTCCCTGCCTGCATCTTGGTGGTGGCACAAGATTGCTTTGCTCCCCTGGGAAATGATCCTGGTGTCTCTGCTCTTCCTTTCCAGATCCCGAGGCAGGGCTTCCTCCTCTCTTTGAAGTACAGCTGGATTTGGTGGTGCCAGAGTTGATTTTTCATCCTCCCTTGGACCCTGGCACAAATGATGGCTTCTATGACATGATAGAAAGTCTGCTCAATGACATCTACAGGATCTCCTCGCTGGTGCCCAGGCTGGCTGAGCACAGTGGCTTCCTCCACTACCAGGTGTGTGCCGTGGAGCAACCTCATGCTGCATGGCAGCCAGGAGGTGCCAGGCTGCTGCCAGGTCACTGCTGTGTCCTCTCCTCCCCAGGATTCCCTCTTCAGTCTGGAGAGGAGAAGGCTCTGAGGTGACCTTATTCTGGCCTTTCAGTATCTTAAGTGGGCTACAAGAAAGCTGGGGAGGGATTTTTTAGGACATCAGGAAGTGATAGGACTGGGGGGAATGGAATGAAGCTGGAAATGGGGAGATTCAGAGTGGATGTTAGGAAGAAGTTCCTCAGTGTGAGGGTGGTGAGAGCCTGGCACAGGTCGCCCAGGGAGGTGGTGGAAGCCTCATCCCTGGAGGTGTTTAAGGCCAGGCTGGCTGAGGCTCTGGGCAGCCTGATGTTGTGTGGGGTGTCCTTGCCCAGGTCAGGGGGTTGGAGCTGGATGGTCCTTGAGGTCCCCTCCAGCCCCGCGTGTCTGTGTGGCTGCAGGACGACATGGAGGCCATGGCCGGCCTGGCCGAGCTGCGGCAGGAGCTGCTGGGCCGCGTGCAGGCGGCGCTGGCAGCCTGCGGCGAGTTCCGAGGCGGCCTCCAGCGCTACGCCAGCCTCTGCGGGGAGGACAGGAGGGAGGCCTGCAGGCACTTCCTGCGCCACGGCCGCGGCCTCGGCGCCGCAGAGCTGGAGGCGCAGGCAGAGGATGGGGTCCTGGAGGCGCCGCCCAGCCTGCAGCAGTTCAAGCAGCAGATCGACTCCTACGAGAGGATCTCCGAGGAGGTGAACCACATCCAGCCCCTCAGCGTCTTCCAGGGCTGGCTGAGGGTCGATGCTCGACCCTTCAAGGTGACCCTGCTGAACGTGGTGCGGAGGTGGAGCCTGGTGTTGAAGCAGCACCTCGTGGACCACGTCACACACAGGTGAGAGCTGTTCCTGCCTCCTCTCCCTGCACCTCTGCTTTGGCTCTCTTGGCCTTATCATGTCACACCAGTAACCAAGAGGCTGGCACAAGAGAGGAGAGGGAGTCTGCACCTGTGCCTGGGATTGCCCCAGTCCTGCACCCGGGGCAGGGCAGTGCCAAGCACAAACCCAGGCTGAGAGCAGACTGGAGGAGAAGGCCTTGGGGGTGTCAGTTGATGCCAAAGTGCCCAGCAGCCAGCACTGGTTGCTGGCAGCACAGAGCCAGCTGTGTGCTGGCTGCAGCTAGAGCAGGGAGAGCAGCAGCACAGGGAGGGGATTCTGCCCCTCTGCTCTGCTCTGCTCAGACCTCACCTGCAGCACTGCCTCCAGCTCTGGGGAACCCAGCACAAGGACCTGGAGCTAGAGGAGAGGGTCCAGAGGAGGCTACCAAAATGATCAGAGGCTGCAGAACCTCTTCTGTGGGGGCAGGCTGGAAGAGTTGGAGCTGTGCAGCCTGGAGAAGAGAAGGCCTTGGAAGCTCTCCACAACCTCTCTGGGCAGCCTGCTCCAGGCCTCCAGCACCCTCACAACAAACAACTTTCTCCTCCTGCTCAGATGGAACCTCCTGGGTGCCAATCTGTGCCCATTGCCCCTTATCCTGTCCCTGGGCACCACTGTCAAGAGGCTGACCCCAGCTTCTTGCTCCCCATAGCTCCTTCAGCTCTTGCTGAACACTGCTCAGCTCCCCTCTGGTGCTGCTCTTCTGCAGGCTCTCAGCCCCAGGGCTCTCAGGCTTTGCTCCTCACAGAGCTGCTCCAGGCCCCTCAGCAGCTTCAGAACCTGCACTGAAGAGCTCACAAATAAATCAAACACTTCCAAAGAAGTGTTGACAGCTTCTAGCAGTGAAGGCAGCTGAGTGGGGTGGTTGATGTGATCTCTTGAGTCCTCAGCTCCATCATTCTGTTAGGTAATTTCTGCACAGGGAGGCTTTTTGTGTGGTTAGAACATTTAGGGCTCTTAGGAGGAGTCCCTGACTCAGCAGCTTAGTTGTCATTAGGTGAAGTGTTTAAGGAAATACTTTGGCCCAGCAGCATCCACAGCATTTAAGTGGGCACTCAGAAAGACTTCTGAGAAGAGGAGAGTGGCTGGAAAGGACCAGAGCTGCAGGAGCCCATTTGTGCCTCTGCTGGCAGTGCCCAGGAGCTGGTGAGATTAAGAGCAGGGTAGGCAGGGAGGGAAACATTTCCCAGATGTTCTCCTTGTCTCTGGTGATTTATAGCTCAGGCACTTGGAAAGGTACGCTCACACCTTTGCATTTCAAGCCCTTGGGTGTTTTGTTTCCTCCCACCAATCGTTGTTGCTTTTTGTTTTGTCCCCCAGCTCCTCCTGCAGCAGTGGAAAGGAAGCAGCATGTGAGGGGCAGCTCCTGACTGCTGCAGCTCTGCAGCCTCCCAGCTGCATTGCAGGGTCTGGGGCTGGAAGACACAACTTGAAAACTGTCCTTGCAAAACTCCCCTCACCAAGCTCCCAGGTCTCTGCTATCCTCCTGATCAGACAGACACCTTTGCTCAAAAAAAAAAACATTGTCAAGGGTCAGGTCTGTGCTGGCCACCAGGGCAGTGCCAGAGGCTCTCCATTCAGCCCTCTGCTTCCCACAGGGAAGAGAAAGGGAAGGAGGCAGAGAGACTGATGGGGTGGGAAAGAAACTGAGCCAGCTGGGCTGGAGAGAAGAACAATGCTATGGGCTAGAGACACAGAGACACAAAGCAGTGTGGGACCCAGCCCCTGATGGCACCATTGGCACCTGCTGCTGGGGCAGGCCCAGCCTGGACTCAGCAGCAGATGGGAACCAGATTCAGGAGCTGGGTTCTGGAAGTGGATTCAGGAGCAGAGGGATGGGGCTGGAAGCCAGAAGGAACAGAGTCCTGCTGGGACATTGGCCAGGGAAGCAGAGGCTTGAGCCTGGGGATCCCTCAGCTTGCTCCTGAAGATGCCCTCCATGGGCTGCAATCCCTTGTTGGGCAGTTGAGGGTCCCCTGTCCTGGCTGCTCCTTCCCACAGCTGCCACCTCTGCCTTCCTGCCCCCCAAGGTGTGGCAGAAGCTGTGGCAGTGCCCTGGGTGTGTCCAGGAGCCAGTCCAAGGCAGAGGCTTTCTGCAGCCCAGCCCTTGTCAGGCAGTGTCCCCATCAGCTCCTCCCTGCTAGCAGCAGCCCCTGGCTGTGCCAAGCTGCCCTGAAGTGCAGAAAGTGCCTCAGAGGGCAGAGCCTGAGCTGGGCAGGGACAGTCTGAGCAGGATGGGTTCTGCCTCAGCTCACACCTGGATGTGCATTTGCCTGTTCCTTCGGGGAGCTGTACCTCATCAGCGCTTCCTTTGAGCATGACTTGAGGTTTCAATGCCCCACATGCTGCCATGCCCTGGGCAGGGTTAGCCAGGCCCTTTCCTTCTCCCTTGCCATCAGCTGCCTGGCCTGAGGCTGATGATTACTGCAGTTGGAGCTGCTCTCATTGTCTGCTTTCCTACTCTGTGTTCTACAGCTTGGCTGACCTGGACGAGTTCATCCAAACTGCTGACAAGGGCTTGAGCAAAAAGGTTGAGAAAGGAGATTATAATGGCTTGGTGGAGGTCATGGGGCACCTCCTGGCTGTTAAAGAAAGGCAGAGTGTCACCGAGGCCATGTTTGAGCCCCTGAAGCAAACCATTGAGCTGCTGAAGTCCTACGAGCAACCACTGCCAGAGGAGGTCTACAAGCAGCTGGAGGTGAGTGAAAACTTGTGGTGGGCACCAACTGTTTGAGTAACAGATTCATAGGTTCACAGAATGGCTTGGGCTGGAAGGCACCTTCAAGGTCATCCAGTGCCAACTCCCTGCCATGGACAGGGACACCTCCCACCAGCACAGGTTGCTCAAGGCCTCATCCAGCCTGGCATTCAACACCTCCAGGCAGGGCACATCCACAGCCTCCCTGGTCAACCTGTGCCAGTCTCTCCCCACCCTCACTCTCAACAATCTCATCCTCATCTGCACTCTCAGTCTCCCCTCTTCCAGCTCAAAGCCATTGTCCCTCGGCCTGGCACTCCCAGCCCTTGTCCAAAGTCCCAGCTCTCTTTGAGCCCCTTCAGGTACTGGCAGGCTGCTCTGAGGTCTCCCTGCAGCCTTCTCTTCTCCATGCTGCTCAGCTCCAACTCTCCCAGCCTGTCACCACAGCAGAGGTTCTGCAGCCTCTGATTATTTCTGTGCCCTCCTCTGGACCCTCTCCAGCAGCTCCAGATCCTTCCTGTGTTAGGGGCCCTATATCTGGCCCCAGCCCTGCAGGTAAGGTCTGAGCAGAGCAGAGCAGAGAAGCAGAATCCTCTCTCTCCATCTCTGCCCACGCTGCTTTGGATGCAGCCCAGGCTGCCCTTGGCCTTCTGGGCTGCTAGTGCCCAGTGCTGGCTCCGACATGGCCAATATCAGACAGCAACTGAACTGGACAGCAACCAGCACTGAAATCTTGCTTGCAGGAGCTGCCAGAGAGGTGGACCAAGACGCAGAAGCTGGCCCTGGCCGTGAAGCAGCAGGTGGCTCCCCTACAGGCCAGCGAGATGGCAGCAGTGCGCCAGAGCTGTGCTGCCTTCGACGCCCAGCAGCAGCGGTTCCGGGAGCACTTCCGCAGGGAAGCACCATTCAGGTAGGGCACAGAGTTGTGCTGGAGGACACAGCTGTGTGGGGCCAACATGGAGCTAGCAGAGGGAGGGAACAGTCTCCTGTGGGGACAGGCTGGGAGAGTTGGGGCTGTGCAGCCTGGAGAAGAGAAGGCTGCAGGGAGACCTCAGAGCAGCCTGCCAGTACCTGAAGGGGATCCAGGAGAGCTGGGGAGGGACTTTGGACAAGGGCTGGAAGTGCTGGGATGAGGGACAATGGCTCTGAGCTGGGAGAGGAGAGACTGAGAGTGGAGATGAGGAAGAGATTGTTGAGAGTGAGGGTGGAGAGACTGGCACAGGTTGCCCAGGGAGGCTGTGGATGTCCCTCCCTGGAGGTGTTGAAGGCCAGGCTGGATGAGGCCTTGAGCAACCTGTGCTTGTGGGAGGTGTCCCTGGGCATGGCAAGGGCTTGGCACTGGATATTGCTGAAGGTCCCTTCCAACCCAACCCGTTCTGTGAATCTATGAATCCAGAGTGTCCATGGATCCCCTGTGTTCATTCCTTGTCTGCTCTGCCTGGTCTATGTTGTCCTCTGAGCACTGCCCAGTGTCAGCAACGAGTTGAATCTGGGTGCTGAGTGAACAGGATCTGTCACTTTAAGGTGATGGTGCCCCTAGGCTGGGCATAGCTCAAATCCTGGGTTCAGTTTTGGGTCCCTCACTGCAAGAAGGACATTGAGGGGCTGGAGCAGGTCCAGAGAAGGGCACAAAGCTGGGAAAGGGTCTGGAGAACAGGGCTGGGGAGGAGCAGCTGAGAGAGCTGGGGGTGTTCAGTCTGGAGAAGAGGAGGCTGAGGGCAGAGCTCATTGCTCTCTGCAGCTCCCTGAGAGGAGGCTGCAGTCAGGTGGGGGCTGGGCTCTCCTTCCTAGGATCAGATGAAAGAAGTAGAGGAAATGGATTTAAATTGTGCCAGGAGAGGGCTAGGTTGGAGAGGAGGAACATTTTCTTTGGTGCGAGAGTGATCAGGGATTGGCAGAGGCTGCCCAGGGAGGTGATGGAGTCCCCATGCCTGGAGGTGTTGAGGAAAAGTGTGGCCATGGCACTTGTGGACACGGTCTGATGGCCATGGTTGGACTAGGTGATCCAAGCCATAGGATTCTATGACTCTTAGGTGGTGTTGGCAGTGCCACGTGGCTGTGCCCTCAGTGTGCAGTGCACAGCTTTCATCTCTGCTGTGTCTCACCAAGGCACTCATTGGTTTCTGTTTTTAGAAGCTGATTATGGTGTCACTGATCAAGAACAAACACTTCTGTCTAGGTTTGACACCCAGAAACCTTATCAGCTGCTGGATGCCAAGCAGGTGGAGATTAAAGCCATGGAGGCAGCCATGGCCTCCCTCCAGGAAGCAGCTGGGCTCTTTGAAGTCCTGGTGCCAGAGTACAAGCAGCTGAAGCAGTGCAGGAGGGAGCTGTGTCTTCTCAAAGAGTTGTGGGACATGATCTCTCTTGTCAGCACGAGCCTGGATGCCTGGCAGACCACCAAATGGGTGGCAATCAATGTGGAGAACATGGATCTGGAGTGCAGGAAGTTTGCCAGGGAAATTAGGAATTTGGATAAGGAGATGAGGGCCTGGGATGCATTCATGGGGCTGGACAGCAAGGTGAGGAACATGCTGACGGCCCTGCGAGCTGTGGCAGAGCTGCAGAACCCTGCCATCAGAGAAAGGCACTGGGGGCAGCTGATGCAGCTGACAGGGGTGAGCTTCCTGATGGACTGCAACACCACCCTGGCTGACCTCCTGAAGCTCAACCTGCACAACTTTGAGGATGAGGTCCGTGGTATCGTGGACAAAGCCGTGCGAGAAATGAGCATGGAGAAGGTCCTGAAGGAGCTGCGTCTGACTTGGAGCTCCATGGAGTTCCAGTATGAGCCTCACCCCAGGACCGGCGTCCCCCTGCTGAAGGCTGATGAGGAGCTGATCGAAACCTTAGAGGACAACCAGGTGCAGCTGCAGAACCTGCTGACATCCAAGTACATGGCCTTCTTCCTGCAGGAGGTGGCCGCCTGGCAGCGGAAGCTGGGCACTGCCGATGCTGCCATCGGCCTCTGGCTGGAGGTGCAGCGCACCTGGGCTCACCTGGAGAGCATCTTCATGGGCTCAGAAGATATCCGGACACAGCTGCCCCAGGTAGGGACCCCAGGCCTGCCTCCTCCTCTTGGCACTGTTGAGCAGGAGCCTCCCTGGAGCAGGATCAGGCCATGGGTAATGCCAGGTGCTGGAACTTAGCCCTGGATGCCCACAGCAGAATGCACTGGGTTGGAAAGGACCCTTCAAGGTCACCTTGGCTAAGCCTCTGCGGGCAGCAGGGACACCTCCAGCTAGAGCAGGTTGCTCATGGCCCTGTTAAGCTTGACCTTGAATGTCTCCAAGGATGGGCCTCAACCGCTTCCGTGGGCAGCCTGTGCCAGTCTCTCCCCACCCTCACTGGGCAGAACTTCCTCCTGATGTCCAACCTAACTCTGCCCTGCTCCAGTTCCAAACCACTGCCTCTTGTCCTAACCCCACAGGCCCTTCTGAGCAGTCCCTCCCCAGCCTGCCTGTAGGGTCCCTTCAGGTACTGAAATGCAGCTCTAAGGTCACCTTGGAGCCTTCTCTTCTCCAGGCTGCACAGCCCCAACACTCCCAGCCTGAAAAGTCCTTCAAATCAGAGCTCTTCCCCTTCTGCCTTCCTGGGTCAGAGGCTCCCTCAGCGCTATGGTGGTGTCCCTGCTGCCCCAGGAGTTTGTTGTGCTGTGAGTGGTGCCTGAGCCACACTGAGAGTCTGATTCCTCCCCTCCACTGCTGTGTCACAGACCCAGAGTTCCTGGAGTATGACCTGTTGGTTCCTCCAGTGCTCAGGCATGTCCTTGCTCTCCTCAGAGGGAAGAGGACTGGGGTGGTCTCTCAGACATTGCAAACTGGCATACCAGAGCTGGCACCAAGCAGCTTTGCAGCATCCCCTTCTCTGCCCACAGTGCTGGGGCAGGGGGAGAGCAGCTGTTCACCTGCTGCTTTGGACAGTGGAACAGTGTTGTGATGAGTGACCTCCTGGGGCTGCCCTGGGGTCCAGCTTCCAGTCTGCTTCCAGATTCCCTTCATTACAAACAAAACCTTCCAACCTCTTCCTTGGCCCTGCTGGGCCACTCACTGGGCAATTCTGGAATCCCAGGCTGGAAGGGGCTTCTGGAGAGCATCCAATCCTATCCCCTGCTCAAGCAGAGCACCCACAGCAGCTTGCCCAGCAGCACAATGCCCAGCTGGCCTTGGGAGCTCTCCACACAAGGAGACTCCACAGCCTCTCACTGAACTCCCATGAGGCCTTCCCCTCATATGGGAGCAGCTCCTGCTGCTGTGGCCAGCGAGGCCTGTAGCTGACCACTGGGCAGGAGGAGTTGTGAGGAGCACTTCAAAGGGGAGGTCAATCTCATGAGAATGGTTGGTGCTGGGCATTGCCTTCTGCATGGATGACTTGACCCAGGGCCTGTTTGGGATACTTCTTTTAAGCACATGGCTGGAAGAGCCCTTCTGAGCTGCTGAACAGGAGGCCCTCTGCAGAGGCTCTTTGCCCTCGGCCCAAAGGCAGTGCCTGCAGGGTGGGAGCTCAGCACACATCCACCTCTCACCCTCACTCTGCTCCTTCTGTTGCCCTGCAGGACTCCAAACGCTTTGAGGGCATCGATGTGGACTTCAGAGTGTTGGCCTACGAAGCCCAGAGAACCCCAAATGTCATCGAGGCCACCAACAGGCCAGGCCTGTCCCAGGCTCTGGAGGACATCCAGAGCAGGTAGGGAGGACTTCAGAAATCTCAGGGGTTTGGCAGAGACTCTGAGGAGTTTAACCTGTGCTCCAGGAATTCCCCTCTCTTCTTTCCCTCCCTCTCCTTTCTCTCTCTCACAACCCCTGCAGTGGGCTCTGGCAGGTTCCTGCCCCAGCCTGAGCAGTGCTGTGCCCAGGCAGCAGCAGGGCATTCCCTAGTTCCAGCAGCCTGTGGCCCTGCTGCACCCCAGAGTAGTGGCTGCTGTCCATGTTGGCAGCTCAGGCAGGGACATCAGCAGCAGGGCTGAGCCCCTGCATGTCCACCCCCAACAGGTGCTGGAAAGAGGCTCTCCAGGTGGTGCCCCAAGAGGGCCATGCTCCTCATATGAGCTCCTCCAGCTGGAGCACACTGCAGAGTGGGTCTGGGAGCTGTGCCAGTCACAACCCATTTCAAACAGCTTTCTTTTGGTTCTGATCAGCTGAGGTCCATGTTCCTCATGGCCTTGCTAACCATGTGGCCTTGCTAACCACGTTGTTGGCATCAGAGCACCAGGAGATTCATTTCAGATCTGAGCGAGCAAATCCCCTTCCAGGCTTCACAAGCACTACAAGCTGAGCAGATCTGAATCAGACTTCAAAATGTGGCTTATTGGACCGAAACCAGAGATGGAAGCTTCCACCCCAGCATGAAAGCAGCTGTAACTGGTGGGAGCTGGTCTAAGGCAGGAACTTAGGCTGAAAACCTTCCTGGCCTCTTGTTCCACCCTGTTCCTGGCTTCTGCTGCCCTTGGGCTGTTTGGCCCTGGCAGCAGATGAGATCAGAGAGTCACAGAACAGTCTGGGTAGGGAGGGACCTCCAGAGGTCATGCCGTCTAACCCCCTCCAGCAAGCAGGGAACAAGCCCCAGCTCAGGTTGCTGGGTTACTGTGGCTCTCTTGGTAGGAGTGGCAGATGCAGGACCTTGCACCTCAGACCTAAGCCTAATTGGTGGCTTTTAGCCAGCTGGCAATACCCAGCTCTTGCATGCCAAGTGCAGCGTTTGGGACTGACATGAATGATCTTGAGTTGGGGGTCTGCCATGCAACAACATTCAAAAGATCATAAAGGATCAAGGGTTTGCAGCTTGGCCTCAGAGGGGGAAAGCTTAGAGATCTGCTTTGGTTTAAACATAAAGGGTAAAAGCATGGGCAGAGAAAAGCTTCTGGAGTTGCCTCCAGTTTATTAGAGTCATCCCAGACAGGTACACAAATTCTGCCCAGCAGCCAGCACTGGTCGCTGGCAGCACAGAGCCAGCTGTGTGCTGGCTGCAGCCAGAGCAGGGAGAGCAGCAGCACAGGGAGGGGATTCTGTCCCTCTGCTCTGCTCTGCTCAGACCTCACCTCTAGCACTGCCTCCAGCTCTGGGGAACCCAGCACAAGGACCTGGAGCTGGTGGGGAGAGGGTCCAGAGGAGGCCACCAAGATGACCAGAGGCTGCAGAATCTCTGCTGTGGGGACAGGCTGGAAGAGTTGGAGCTGTGCAGCCTGGAGAAGAGAAGGCTCCAGGCAGACCTCAGAGCAGCCTGCCAGTACCTGAAGGGGCTCCAGGAAAACTGTGGAGGGACTTTGGACAAGGGCTGGGAGTGCCAGGCCAAGGGACAATGGCTTTGAGCTGGGAGAGGGGAGAGTGAGAGTGGAGATGAGGAAGAGATTGTTGAGAGTGAGGGTGGGGAGAGACTGGCACAGGTTGCCCAGGGAGGCTGTGGATGTGCCCTGCCTGGAGGTGTTGAAGGCCAGGCTGGATGAGGCCTTGAGCAAGCTGTGCTGATGGAAGGTGTCCCTGGGCATGGCCAGACATTGGCACTGGATGATCTTGAAGGTCCCTTCCAACCCAACCCATTCTATGAATGAATGGTTGTATGAGACTGGTAAATGAATTGGACAGAGATCCTCTTCCTGACAGCCTGCAAAGCTTTAAAACCTCTCCCTGTGTTTGAGTGGAATGAAACCATCCCTGGAGATATAACAATGGCAATGGTTTGAAACTGGAGAAGCAGAGATTTAGGTTGGACATCAGGAAGAAGTTCTTTACTCTGAGGGTGGTGGAACACTGAGCAGGTTGCTCAGGAAGGTGGTGGAGGCACCATCCCTGGAGTTATTCAAGGGCAGGCTGGATGGGGCTCTGAGCAGCCTGCTCCAGGTGGGTATGTCCTGGCTTACTGAAGGGGGTTGGACTGGATCACCTCTGAAGATCCCTTCCAGCCCAGTGCCTTCTATGATTCTGTGATTGCAGGTGCTGCAGAGGAGCAGGCCCTGTGCTCAGCTCATGGCTGGGGCAGTCTGTAGCACAAAACAGGAGAGGACATCACCCCTCCTGCCCCAGGCTCTGCCTACCTGTTTTGTCTCCCCAGGCTGTCGCTGTGTGAGAAGGCTTTGGCTGAGTATTTGGAGGTGAAGAGATTGGCCTTCCCCAGGTTCTACTTCATTTCTTCTGCAGATTTATTGGATATCCTTTCCAATGGCACCAACCCACAGCTGGTGAGCCTTGGTCTGCAGCCCCTTTGTCACCGCTGTCATGTGGAAGATGCTGTCTTGGGATTCTTCTGTAGCTTGAGTGCTTTGTGTGCCCCCCTCCCTGGGCCTGGTGACAGCTCTTTCCCATCTGCCTTCATTTGTCATCTCGGAAGGGCAACACCTGCACTGCCTGCTGCCTGAGCTCACCCTGCTGGTGTTTACAGATGGTTCTGCAGGCATTGCCCAGAGCAGAGAGAGATTTTGGATGCCATGAAGACAGTGGGTTTGTGTCTGCTGGGCTGCAGGCAGGTGGGAGGCGTCCATCTCTCTTGAGAGGGAGGAGGTCAGAGGATCCAGTGCAGCAGCATTATGGATGATTATCAGTGGGCCAGGAGACCTTGGCCACTTTGCCTGGCAATGCTCTGCTCTGGCTGGGGGCTGGAATCCAGCACTTATCCTGACTGTACTATGGAAAGCCAATATGGATGTCCACAGCAAGTGGAGAGTGTTGGAGAAGGAATTAATTCCTTACCCAATTCTATCTTGCAGAAATGAGTGAGCTCTGAGAAGAGTTCTCCCTCACTGCAAAGATGTCCACATGCATCCAAGGGGATGGCCAAGGGGATGCTTTGTCACTCTGAGGGTGCCTGCACCATGCATGGTGATCTCCACTCTGCTGGGCCTGCCTCAGGCACTTTGGTTATCCAATTCCTTTTGCAGGTGCAGCGTCACCTGCCCAAACTCTTCGACAACTTGGCCAAGGTGGAATTCCAGCTGGATTCTGAGCAGAAGCCAACCAAGGTTGGCCTGGGAATGTACAGTGGAGAGGAGGAGTTCGTCAGCTTCAGCCAGCCCTGTGACTGCAGCGGGCAGGTGGGAAGGCACAGTTCATCTGTCACGGCATGGCTTGGGTGGGAAGGGACCTTCAAAGCTCCTCCAGTCCCACCCCCTCCCCAACCAAAGCAGGCTGCTCACAGCCCCACACAACCCGACCCGCAATGGTGCCAGCCACGGGACAGCTCCCACCGCTCTGGGCAACCTGGGCCAGGTTCTCCCTACCCTCAGGGTCAAACATTTCTCCCTTCTCTCCATTCTCAATCTCCCTGTTTGAGTCCAAACCACCCCTCCTTATCCTGGCACAACAGTCCCTGCTATCAGAACTGTCCAGTCTGCTCTGCTGCCCCTTGTGTGGCCAAGATGGCTTAGAGCTTCACAGCTCCTCCTTTAAGGGTGAGAAAGGCTGGAGGAGATGCAGTGCAGTTTAATTCCTCCTCACACCACATCCCCTTTTCCCTCTCACTTAGCTGGGCTGCAGATGTCAGAGTCCACTGTGGGAGGAAGCTCTGTGGCCTTCTTTTAGCTGCATTTACCTGGCAGGTTCTGAAGCTGGGTCTTGTAGCTTGTGACAGACGATCTTGGGAGCAGGGGTGCAGACTAAACCCAGGTGTTGCACCGCACCTCTGAGAGGCATAGTTTGCAGGAGCAGAGCTTCTCCTCTGCCACACCTTCCTCCTCTCTGGAGATGAAGTGTGAAATGCAGAATCACAGAATGGTAGGGGTTAAGAGGGACCTCAGGAGACTACCCAGTCCAGACCCGCTGATGCCAGCTCCTAAGCTCCTCAGCGATGGAGCTCAGTTTTGAAATGATCTTCAGAGGGAGAGCTTAGCCTGTGCCATACCCAATGGAGCAGGATTGGCTTCCCAAGGTTCAGCAGCTCTCTCCTGCAGCTGGCACATTGTGCCCAAGTCTCATCGGTGATTCTGCCGTGGCCTGGAGATGGGACACTGTGGATTAAAATGCTCACCACTGGAGCTCATTTTGGTTTCTTCTACAGTTGGAGATCAAAACAAATCTGTCTTCCTGGTGTCTGGAAACAGATCCAGTCCTGCAGAGGTGGCTGAGACCACCCTGTCTGAAGATGCTGTGAGGCTTGTTTGACTCCCGATGCTTTTTGCCATTGCCTATCTTCACTATGGGCCAGGCTGGGAGAGGTGGGGCTGTGCAGCCTGGAGAAGAGAAGGCTGCAGGGAGACCTCAGAGCAGCATTTCAGTATCTGAAAGGAACCTGTAGGCAGGCTGGGGAGGGACTGTTCAGAAGGGCCTGTGGGGGTGGGATAAGAGGCACCAGTTTGGAACCAGAGCAGGGCAGAGTTAGGTTGGACATCAGGAAGAAGTTCTGCAGTTGGACTGGAAAATTCCTGAGAGTGAGGATGCAGAGACTGGCAGAGGCTGCCCAGGGAGGTGGTTGAGGCCCCGTCCCTGAAGACATTCAAGACCAGGTCGGATGGGGCCCTGAGCAACCTGCTCGGGTCAGACTTGCTCTGGCTGGAGATGTCCCTGCTGCCTGCAGGGAGTTGGCCCTTGGAGGGTCCCTTGCAGCCCGGTGCAGTCTGTGACTGATTACCACAGGTGCCTAAGGAAGCCAGCGTGTTGCTGTGGTTCCCTTCCCCTGCAGGTCGAGGTCTGGCTGACCCAGCTGCTGGGCTGCATGAGGGCCACGGTGAGGGCCCAGCTGGCCGAAGCGGTGGTGGCTTACGAGGAGAAGCCGAGGGAGCAGTGGCTCTTTGACTACCCTGCCCAGGTACTGCCTCTAGTCCTCACCTCCACACAGCTGCCCTGGGAAAGGCAGCTCTGGGCTTCTCCTCCACTTCTGACCCTCCCTCTTCCAGTGATGGCCTCCTGCTGTGGATGGGGATGGTTCTGGCCTCCACTGTGCCATCCAGAAGGGAGGAAGGATGAGCTGTCTTTTACCCTGGCAGTCTCCTGATGGAGTTTCCAGGCTGAGCTCCATGCTCTGATAGGGGTCTTGGGGGGAATATGCACTTTGTTGGCTTACAGGGTCTGGGGCCTTGGGCTGTGCCTGCTGCACCCAAGGGTCGTGGGAGGTCTCTGCACCCCGAGAGGTGAGAGTTGCAGCAGTGTTGGGTCCTAGTGAGGTTAAAGAGCCCCTCAGATACAGCTCTGGCAGCCTCCTGGTCTCCTTTGCTGCTGTGCTGAGCATGTGAAAGGTGCTGGGTTACTGAGGGGGATCTGCTGAAGGTGTCTGCTCTTGACTTGAGGCTCTGCCTGAACCTCACGGGGCAGATCCCTCCTGTCCTGTCTGCTGTGCCTGCTGTGTGACAGAACACGTCCTTGCACGGGCACTTCATCCTTCAGCTGCCAGCCATCAGGAGGCTCTGCTGCTCTCCCCTCTCTCTAGGTGGCTCTCACCTGCAGCCAGATCTGGTGGACGACCGAGGTTGGCATTGCCTTCTCTAGGGTGGAGGAAGGCTACGAGAACGCGATGAAGGAGTACCACAAGAAGCAGGTGGCCCAGCTGAACGCCCTGGTCACCATGCTGCTGGGGCAGCTCTCCCAGGGGGACAGGCAGAAGGTCATGACCATCTGCACCATCGATGTGCACGCCCGCGACGTGGTGGCCAAGATGATCGCGCAGAAGGTTGGTGGCAGGCGGCCAGGAGGCTGTCCCGGTAGCAGACCCCTGCCCCAATTTACTTCTACACTGCTTGTGGTGAGGGGACAAAAGGCCCCCATGAGCCTGAAGGGCTGCTCTGTACTGTGGCCCTGCAGCACCAAGGGGGTTGTTGTATCAGCCACACTGGGAGTGAGGGTGACTATGTGCTGGTGGGTGATGGAGTTGTGTTGGGAGGTGCTGGATGCAGGCTCAGTAATGACTACACAGAATCCCAGCATGGGCAGGATTGGAAAGGACATCTGGAGGTCATCCAGTCCAAGCCTCTGCTCAAGCAGAGTACCCACAGCAGCTTGCCCAGCAGCACAATGCCCAGGGGAGTTTGGAAGCTCTCCACACAAGGAGACTCCACACCCTCTCTGGGCAGCCTGCTCCAGGCCTCCAGCACCCTCACAACAAACAACTTTCTCCTCCTGCTCAGATGGAACCTGCTGGCTGCCAGTCCCTGCACATTGCCCCTTGTGCTGTCCCTTGGCACCACTGACAAAAGTCTGGCCCCAGCCTCTTGCCCCACATAGCTCCTTCAGCTCTTGTTGAGCATTGCTCAGCTCCCCTCTGGTGCTGCTCTTCTGCAGGCTCCCAGCCCCAGGGCTCTTAGGCTTTGCTCCTCACAGAGCTGCTCCAGGCACTTCAGCAGCTTTGCAGTGTGCCCTGGACTCTCTGCAGCAGTTCCCTGTCCCTCTTGCACTGGGGAGCCCAGAACTGGACTCAGCACTCCAGATATGGCCTCACTAGGCCAGAGTAGAGGGGCAGGAGAACCATCCCAGATCTGCTGGCTGCACTCTTCTCTTTATGAAGTAAGGAAAAGCATTCAGGATCTTCTTGGGGGACCTCCCTTGATCTGGTGTGGGACCTTTGGGCACAGCTCTCCAATGCTGCTCCCCTGTCCCTGAAACTGCAAAGTACCCAGCCCTGAAGGTGGGTGGGAAGGTGCCCTGAGTGGGCTGGGTTGTGATGCTGTCCTCATCTGTGTCCTCCTGGAGGAGCCAGGCTGCTCACAGGCTTTCTGCCCATAGGGCTCAGCTGGCATTGGTGGTTCAGTGTGTGTTGGAGCAGGTCATGTCCTGGGCCTGCCTGCTGGCTGTGGGCAGTGCTGCCCATGTCTGTCCTTGTGCCCCACTCCCCAGCCCTGCCTAGACAGCTAGAGAAGAGGCAAGAGGCTGTTCATGGACTGCTGCTTCCTCTGCCTTCTCATGAAGAGCCTTCTTGTGCTGCTCTCTTGGGTAGTCTCCTTCTCTCTCAGCAGACCGTGGATAGGGAGGTGACTTTTCCCAGCAGCTGGCAGGGAGGTGACCTTTCTCTCCACAGCTGCCTGTGCAGCAGGGACCTGCCCTCCTCTGAGGACAACCTCCCAGCAGCTTTGGTGCCTGCGCTGTGTGTGCCTGAGGTGCCCAGCTCTGCCCTGAGGGTGCTTCTGGCTCTGTTGCAGGTGGACAATGCCCAGGCATTCATCTGGCTGTCCCAGCTCCGACACAGATGGGCAGATGAGGAGGGGCACTGCTATGCCAACATCTGTGATGCCCAGTTCCTGTACTCCTACGAGTACCTTGGCAACACCCCTCGGCTGGTGATCACTCCCCTGACGGACAGGTGAGGCTGGCAGCAGCAGCACCGCTGGGCTCTGCCACACGGGGAGAGAATCCTGGGGTCAGGAATTGGGTTGGGTTGGAAGGGACCTCAAAGATCATCCAATGCCAACCCCCTGCCATGCAGATGCCTCCCACCAACCCAAGTTGCTCAAGGCCTCATCCAGCCTGACCTTGAACACCTCCAGGGAGGGCACATCCACAGCCTCTGTGGGCAACCTGTGCCAGTCTCTCCCCACCCTCACTCTCAAGAATTTCTTCCTCACCTCCAGGCCCAATCTCCCCTCTGGCAGCTCCAAGCCAACCCCTCTGCAGGCGCCGGGGACACGTCCAGCTAGAGTGGGTTGCTCAGGCTCTTGTCAAGCCTGACCCTGGATGTCTTCAGTGATGGGGCCTCAGCTACTGCTCTGGGCAACTCCAGTCTCTCCCTACCCTCACTGTGCACAACTTCCTCCTGATGTCTAACCTAACTCTGCCCTGCTCTATTTCCAAACCATTGCCTCTCATCCTAGCCCCACAGGCCCTTCTGAGCAGTCCCTCCCCAGCCTGCCTGCAGGTCCCCTTCCGGTACTGAAATACAGCTCTGAGGTCTCCCTGCAGCCTTCTCTTCCCCAGGCTGAGCAGCCCCAGCTCTCCCAGCCTGTCTTTATAGGAGAGGTTCTCCAGCCCTCTGACCATCCTCCTGGGTCTCCTCTGGACCTGCCCCAGCAGTTCCATGTGCTTCTTAAAGCCCTGAGGTTTGGACAGGGAGCGCAGACACTCACATGGAGACACCTCCCTGGTGTGCTGGAGAAGCTCTGGGCCTTGCTGCATGCTGGGTGACATTCTCTGCCAGCTTTGTAGCCTCCATCTAACTGTCTCTTGTAGTTCCTTCTTTCTCTTAAACTGGCCACAGTAGTCCAGATGTGGTCTCAGCAGGGCAGAGTAGAGGGGCAGGAGAGCCTGCCTCCAGCTGCTGGCCACACTCTTCCAAGGTAAGAGAGGCATCCAGGCCCCTGAGCAGGCCTCTGTCAGGCTGTGGAGTGGGATCCCTTGGGAAGCAAGAGGAAGGTCTCTCAGCAGAGCTGACCTTTGCCATCCTATCTGGGATGTGCTCAATATCCATGAGTGGCCTGAGGAACCAGAGCCAAGGAGGTTGGCGTGACCTTGGTGGAGGTGAAGTATCTGTTGGAGCAAAGGGAGCTGGGCAGAGCTGCTGCTGAATGCCCGAGGGGACCTCCAGCTCAGGCATGCCCCCTGCGTGCCCGCTGGGCTGTTTCACAGTGACCTGCTGGACCAGGTCTCAGCCTCTTTGCTTTTTCCCTTTCTGCTTGGCTGTGGCAGGTGCTACATCACCCTGACCCAGTCACTGCACCTGACCATGAGTGGAGCACCTGCAGGGCCTGCAGGCACTGGCAAGACAGAGACCACCAAAGACCTGGGGCGAGCCTTGGGCACTATGGTCTACGTCTTCAACTGCTCTGAGCAGATGGACTACAAGGTACTGCTGGGGGAGCCTGAGTGGGGAGAGGGAGACGGCTGAGTTCACCCTGAGCCATCACCTCCTCTCAAAGCCCTGCTGCTCTTCTTTCTACTCACTTCCCTTATCTTCTCTTTCCACTGAACTTCTTTTCCACCTCCTCCTTCTTCTTCTCTGAGACCTGCCAAGGTTCTTCAGTAGGCAGAGACTCAGACCATCCTTTCTGCCTCATTAAGCCTTCCCCTTCCCTTCTGGTGTCATATTCCATGTGAAATACTTCCAACATTTTGGTCTGTTCTGTTGAGACCAAAGCTCTGCTGGTATTTCAGCCCTGGTTGGTTGCTCTTGGCATACACACCTGGAAAGGGATCTGTGCTGCTCTCCTTGGGATGCTCTCCCAGAGCAAGGCCAAAATTCACAGAATCCCAGAATGCACCAGCTATGAAGGGACCCTCCAAGGGCATCTTGTCCAGCCCCCTGCAGGCAGCAGGGACAGCTCCAGCTAGAGCAGGATGCTCAAGGCCCCATTAAGCTGAACCTTTAACATCTCCAGGGGTAAGACCTCCACCACCTCCCTGAGCAGCCTGTGCCAGCCTCTCCCCACCCTCACTGGGCACAACTTCCTCCTGATGTCCAACCTAACTCTGCCCTGATCCAGTTCCAAACCATTGCCTCTCCATCTACCCCCACAGGCCCTTCCACACAGTCTGTGCTTAACCTTCAGCCACTGCAGAGTGCTGAAGGTTCTCTGCTAGGCTGGGGCAGGGAAGGGATCTCTGGAGATCATCTAATACAATTCCTCTGCTGAAGCAGGGTCCTGGATTCATGGAATGGTTTGGGTTGGAAGGGACTTTCAACATCATCCAGTTCCAAGCCCCTGCCATGCCCAGGGACACCTCCCACCAGCACAGGCTGCTCAAGGCCTCATCTAGTCTGGTTTTGAACACCTCCAGAGAGGGCACATCCACAGGCTCCCTGGGCAGCCTGTGCCAGTCTCTCCCCACCTTCACTCTCAACAATCTCTTCCTCATCTCCACTCTCAGTCTCCTCTCTCCCAGCTCAAAGCCATTGTGCCTCATCCTGGCACTCCCAGCCCTTGTCCAAAGTCCCTTCTCAGCAATCCTGGAGCCCCTTCACAGTCAGCCAGAGCTGGCTGCCCCGGCTCACAATGTCCAGGCAGGTTTGGAATCACTGCTGGGCCGAGTCCTCTCTGCCAGGCTGCACAGTGCTGTGCTTGTGGTGGCCTCAGATCCTATTTCCTTCAGCCTGTGGGCTCTGCCAGAGAGTGTGGGCTCTGCCAGGGAGTGGGGTAGCAGTGGAAGGATCACAGGAGTGCAGGCAGCAACCCAGGTGACAAACAGTACAGACAGCTGTCACTGCTGTCCCTGAGCTGTGCCTGCTGCCCCTGTCTGCTTCTCTGACTCCCACCACAGGCTCCAGATGCTGTCAGTATTCAAGCTGGGCAGTGCAGGTCACTTTTGGGCTGCAGTTGGTTCCATTGCTGATTTGCTTCTTTAATTGTTGTATTTTTTCTTTTCTTTTTCAGTCCTGTGGAAACATTTACAAAGGCCTTGCCCAGACAGGAGCCTGGGGCTGTTTTGATGAATTTAACAGGATCTCAGTTGAGGTCCTGTCTGTGGTGGCTGTGCAGGTGAGTGGAGAAATGCTGGGAGATAGCTACAGCAAGGGCAGAGCTGGGTAGACCTGGAGTCAAGAAGGCCACCAGCATCCTGGCCTGGACCAGCAAAGGTGTGACCAGCAGGACCAGGGCAGGGACTGTGCCCATGTGTTAGGTACTGGTGAGGACACAACTCAAGTATTGAGTTCAGTTTTGGGCCCCTCACTCCAAGAAGGACATTAAGGGGCTGGGGCATGTCCAGAGAAGGGCACAAAGCTGGGGAAGGGTCTGGAGAACAGAGCTGTGGAGGAGCAGCTGAGGGAGCTGGGGGTGTGCAGTGTGGAGAAGAGGAGGCTGAGGGCAGAGCTCATTGCTCTCTACAACTCTCTGAGAGGAGGCTGCAGTCAGGTGGGGGTTGGGCTCTGCTCCATAGGCTCAGGTGACAGAAGGGGAGAAAATGGCCTGAAATTGTCCCAGGGGAGGGTTAGGTTGGAGATGAGGAAAAAATTCTTTGGTGCAAGAGTGGTCAGAGATTAGAACAGGTTGCCCAGGGAGGCTGTGGATGCCACCTTTCAGAGGTGTTCAAGGCTAGGCTGGATGAGGCCTTGAGCAACCTGGGCTGGTGGGAGGTGTCACTGCCCATAGCAGGGTTGGGCAAGTCTCTTCCAACCCAAAACCATTCTGTGAATCCATGAATCTCTAGTGAGAGCTCTGTGTAATGGCTTTGGAAGCTCTTCCAGGCCAAGTGGCATCATTCCTAAAAGGAATGTGTGCAGCCCCGTGGGCACAGTGTGCTGCTCCTGAGAGCTGGGGTCAGCTGGGTGGCACCTTGTAACTGGAACCCACAGCAAATCTGCAGCCCTGGCTTATGTGCTTGCCCAGGGTATCCTGGGAGTGTGGGAGCAAAGGGAACAAACTGACTTGTGCCTGGCTCCACAGAGGAGTTTTCCCTGGGGAATCATTTGCTGGCTCTTCATCTGATCCCTTCAGTGCATTGCAGTGGGCAGTGCTGCATGAAGCACAGCAGAGTCTTCACAGAAGTGCTGAGATTGCCCTGCCCATCCCCTGCAGAGTCCCAGCTCCCTGAGCTGATACAGGATGGGAGAATCAAAAGTGCTTCAGCTGCAAGAGGCCTCTGAGGTCACTGAATCCAACCCTCAATCCAGCAGGTTGAACTCAGCTGCACCCAGGGCTCTGGGAGCACGTGGCACCATGAGCTGGAGCCCATCTGAAGCCCTGCAGAGGGGTCAGGGTGTGGGCATGAGTAGTGGAGACTTGTGCCCAGAACCTTCTGGATGAAAAGGAAGATTTCAGAGTCACAGAATGGTTTGAGTTGGAAAAGGCCTCTGAGGTCATCCAGTCCAACCAGCAACCCAACCCCACTATGGCCACCAAACCATGTCCCCAGGTGCCATGGCCACAGTTTGCTGGAACACCTCCAGAGATGGGGACTCCACCACCTCCCTGGGCAGCCTGATAGTCTGTCTCTTTGTCTCCTCCTTTCCTTCCTCTTACCAGCCCACGAGGAAGTCTGGAAGTGTTCCACATGGGTGGCAAGTTGATGTGAGCAGAGATGCTCCATCCTCAGCTCCTGCCTGCCTGGTGGGTGCAAAGGAGGCACCCAGGGTGTGAGTCCCCACTGGCAGAGACTGAAATCTGGGCCAGCCCAAGTATGACCTTGGGCAGCAGGATGGGACAGGTCCTGCTGCCTCTCCTGGCCCTGACTTTGAAGGAGAGCTGTGCCTGGATGTTGTCCATGTCCTGAGCCTCACTGGTGCCCTCTGAAAGCTGCAGCTAAAGCCAGCTGCCAGGGGAGTTAGGGTGGAGGGCAGTTGCTCAGCTGCACTGTCCAGACCAAGACAGCTCTGACGTGAGCAGAACTGCAGGTACTCAGCCTTGAGGGGCTCTGGTGCTGAGAACTGAGGTGCCAAAGTACCAAAGTTCCTCTGGAACCAAGTGTCAGCTGGCTGCTGGCTTTAGAATCTCTTCTGGGATTCTACAACTGGAACCCAGGAAGCTCCTCCTCAACATCAGGAGAAAACTTCTTTGGTGTGAGGGTGCTGGAAGCCTGGAGCAGGCTGCAGGAGAGGTTGTGGAGTCTCCTTCTCTGGAGACTTTCAAGACCCATTTAGATGCATTCCTGTGTGACCTGCCCTAGGTGATCTTGCTTTGGCAGTGGGGTTGGACTGGATGATTTCCAGAGGTCCCTTCTAATCACTACCATCCCTACCTTCTTTTGGACTTGGTGTGGCAAAAAGCAAGCTCTGGAGGACAGAAGCTCCCACATTTCTGTAAATGCTTTGGTGGAAGAGGTTCTTCTGAGCCCCTCCATGAACTCCTCACCTTTCCCATGCTTGTAATTACATTGGAGCAGGACATACAGGGTGGCCAGCAGGGGGATGGAGACTCCCTTTGTACAAGGAGTGCCACGGCAGACAAAGGGGGATGGGGACAAGTGACTGCTGGGGACATTCCCATTGGACTGCAGAAGGAAATGTTCCACAGGGAGAGCAGTTGGACACTGAAATCACCTCCCAGGGGAAGTGGTGGAGTCCCTGCATGGGGCAGTTTGAAGGCTCAGCCTGGCAGGGTGCTGGGACAGCTCATTCCAACTGGGCTGTGACCTAGAAAGGTTGGAGCAGATGACCCCTAGGGTCCCTTCCACCCTGACAGTCTGTGATCTCTGATTGGTACCTCATGTGGCACCCCAAAAGAGCCCCAGGTGGGTCCAGCAGTTTGCATATTGTTCCTTCTCCACTTCTCTTCCGTCAGGTTCTACTTTAAAGTTGTCAGTCGTTGAGGATCTTAAAATAAAAAGGGCAGGTGACCAGAGCAGCCCAGATATGGCTCAACTGCTAGTGCCAGCCTGCAGCCAGCAGTGGGGCTGGCATGCCATCAGTTTGTGCCCTGGCTGCTGCTGGGAGGGTAACCATGGCGATGGTTAATTGGCAGCCTCAGCCCCGCAGCTCATGTCCTGTGGTTCCTGACACACAAACATCCCCTTAATTGTTGAACGTGGAGCTGGCAAACAGCAGTGAGGTGTTGGTGGGGGTGTGCAGGGCTGTTTGCAGAGCTGTGATCCAGCTTTGGGCAAGTGGCTGCCTTAAGGAGGTGTGGAATTCTCTCAACTGAGAATGGTTGGGTTGGAAGGTACCTCAAAGCTCACCCAGTGCCAACTCCCTGCCATGGACAGGGACACCTCCCACCAGCACAGGCTGCTCAAGGCCTCATCCAGCCTGGCCTTCAACACCTCCAGGCAGGGCACATCCACAGCCTCCCTGGGCAACCTGTGCCAGTCTCTCCCCACCCTCACTCTCAGCAATCTCTTCCTCATCTCCACTCTCACTCTCCCCTCTCCCAGCTCAAAGCCATTGTCCCTTGTCCTGGCACTCCCAGCCCTTGTCCAAAGTCCCTCCCCAGCTCGCCTGGAGCCCCTTCAGGTTCTGGCAGGCTGCTCTGAGGTCTCCCTGCAGCCTTCAACGAGAACAAGGCTGTAACCAGGCAAATGCAAAAGCTGAGGCAGTTAGGGAAGGCGTTGGGGGAAGTGGTGCAGCTTCTGCCTTTGGGGTTATTTTAGGCATCTGATGTCCCCAGATCTCTAAAAGCAGGATTGAGAGAGCAGTTGGTAGCTGTGCTGAGGCCAACTTTACTGGAACATGCTCCTCTCCTGCACCTGGTTAGGCAAGGGGAGCAGGCGCAGGGGGGAGTTGGGCTGTTGTGAGGAGTAGGTGGGCAGAGGGATGTCCTGCTGGGTCACACTTCTGGGGCTGAGGCACTGCCATGGCCCTAAGCTACTCATCCAGATGGCTTTTCAACCCCTCCAGGGAGGCTTGTGGTAAAGAAAATGTTTCTGTTCTTCAATGTAAACCTCCCCTGGTACAACTTGAGGCCATTTCCCTTTGTCGGGTCACTTGTTGCCTAGCAGCAGAGCCCAACTCCCACCTGGATCCAACTCTAGTCAGGGAGCTGCAGAGAGCAATGAGCTCTGCCCTCAGCCTCCTCTTCTCCACACTGCACACCCCCAGCTCCCTCAGCTGCTTCTCCTCAGCCCTGTTCTCCAGACCCTACCCCAACTTTGTTGCCCTTCTCTGGATGTGCTCCAGCCCCTCAGTGTCCTTGTTGGAGTGAAGGAGACCTAGACTGACCCCAGGACTCGAGGTGTCCTCAGCAGTGCCCAGCAGAGAGGGCACTGCTTTAGGTACTGGCTGTGCTGTGGATGCCTGCACAGCTCTGTTCCCCCCTTCATGTGCCTGTCCCCTGCTGCACTGTGCAGCTGGAGCAGATGTTTTAGCCTTTGGTGATGGTTTTACTGGGAGGTGTGCTGGGATATGTCCCACAGGTGATGTCTAAAGCCAAAGTGAAAAGCAGCCAACTTTGGAGGCATTTGCTGCTCCAGAGCTGCTCTTTCTGAGCTGTGCACCTCAGTGACTCCTGGAGAGAGGTGCCAAGTCCTTGCAGCTCCTTTTCAGTTTGCCTGCCCAGCCTCTGCAGCTGTCCTTGCTGCTCTCCCAGGCTTTGATTGTGGTGGGAGGTTGCTGTGGCCACCCAGAGTTACTCTAAACAGTGCCTTGAGCTTTTTCTGGTCAGTAAAACCCCAGCACAGAGCAATGCTTCGCCCATTGCCCGCGGGCCAGGCGTGAGGTCCTGCTGCCAGCTGTGCCCTTCCTGAGCCAGCCCCAAGCCTTGTGACTCTGTCCTGGTTCCTAGGTGAAGAGTGTGCAGGATGCAATACGGGAGAAGAAGAAATCCTTCAGTTTCCTTGGAGAAGACATCAGGCTGGTACCGTCAGTAGGCATCTTCATCACCATGAACCCAGGGTACGCGGGGAGAACAGAGCTCCCCGAGAACCTGAAAGCTCTCTTCAGGTGAGGCCAGCTCAAAGTTTCTGACTTGTGTAAGACTTGGCACAGGTTGTTTTTGGAAACCTGTGGGCTTGGGAATTCACCTGTCCTGGGGATTCCTGCACCTGGGCTGGGGCAATGCCAAGCACAAATCCAGACTGGGCAGAGAATGGAGAGAGCAGTGCTGAGGAAAAGGATTTGGGAGTGCTGCATGAAGAGAAGCTCAACATGACCCAGCATCAAGTGCTGCCAGCACAGCCCCAGCCCATCCTGGGCTTATCCCAGCAGTGTGGGCAGCATGGGCAGGGAGGGGACTCTGCCTCTCTGCTCTGCTCTGCTCTGCTGAGACCTCCTTGCAGTGCTGGGGCTGCTCTGGAGTCCTCAGCACAGACAGGGACCTGCTGGAGCAGGGCCAGAGGAGGCCACAGCAGTACTGGCAGGGCTGGAAGGGCTCTGCTGAGGCCAGACTGTCAGAGTTGGGTAGCCTGGAGAAGAGAATCTCCAGGGAGACTTTAGGGCAGCCTTCTAGTACCTGAAGGGGCTACAGGAGAGCTAGGGGGGGACTTTTTAGCTATGGAGTGACAGGATGAGAGACAGTGGCTTCAAACTGGAAGAGGCTGGATTTAGATCTGACATTAGAAGCTGAAGTGCTGAAGGCCAGGTTGGATTGGGTCTTGAATGATCCATTCTAGTACGAGGTGTCCCTGCCCACTGCAGAGGGGCTGGAACTAGATGAGGTCCCTTCCAAGCTAACCCAATCCATGGGTCTCTGACTCCCAGATAGTTTCAGCCTTGCCCAGCATGCCTGGCTCTGGGAATGCACAGGCTGGGCAAAGGAGCTATGACCCTTGCCATGGGAAAGGCAGAGTGGCATCTACCTCAGAGAAGAGGTAGATGCAGCCTCAAGGCCTGCAGTCATGAAAGAGTTGTCCTGCAGTCTCCTCTTGCCTGTCTTCCTAGGCCATGTGCCATGGTGGTGCCAGACTTTGAGCTGATCTGTGAAATCATGTTGGTGGCTGAGGGCTTCATCGAGGCACGGGCACTGGCCAGGAAGTTCATTACTCTCTACCAACTCTGCAAGGAGCTGCTGTCCAAGCAGGTGAGCCTGCCTCGGCGGGGGTGGATGCTGCAGTGATGCCTGCTGATCTCCTGGGGCTCTGCTGCTCACCTCTGTGGCCAAAGCTTCACAGCTTTGCTTTAGTGACTACACTTGAAGCAGCAGCTGGGAGAGCTGGGGAGCTTATGATCATCACAGCAATGGCTTCATGGAGCTGCTTTCCTGCAGAGTGCAGGGGCAAAAGCCCCTGAGCAGCTGTGCTACCAGGCACAGTCCAGACTAGGGCTTGTCCTGCTGGAAAGAAGCCCTGTGGAGAAGGGCCTTGGAGTCCTAGTGAACAGCAAGTTCTCCGCGGGACAGCAATGGGCCCTTGTGGCCAGGAGGGCCAATGGAGACTGAGAGCTCTGGGGCTGTTTGGGACGGAGAAGAGAAGGCTGAGAAGGGATCTGATCAGTGCTTATAAACCTCTGAGGGGTGGGGGGCAAGTATAAGGGGCCAGGCTCTTTTTGCTGGTGCCCAGTGATAGGACAAGGAGGAGTGGACACAAACTGGAACCCAGGGAGATCTAGCTCAGCATGAGGAGAAACTTCTTTGGTGTGAGGGTGCTGGAGCCCTGGAGCAAACTGCTCAGAGAGGTTGTGGAGTCTCCTCCTCTGGAGACCTTCAAAACCCATCTGGATGTGTGCTGTGTGCTCTGCCCTGGGTGCCCCTGCTCTGGCAGGGGGGTTGGACCAGATGATCTCCCCTAACATGCTGTGATTCTGTGATTGCTAGGAGAGATATTTTCAGTGGACCCAAATGTGTTTGGGGCAGTGTTCAGTGACCCTTTCGAGTCTCTTAGTTCCCATTGTTGCCACTGCCTGCCAGAGGGTTTTGATGTCTCTGAGTTTGATGTCTCTGAGAAGTGAACTCTCTGAGTTCAGTTCCCTGTCCTGTCAGCTGGTGCCCAGGTGGAGTCACTTCCAGTGTAGTGCTCTTATCACTCCTGGCTTCCCTTGGCATCATTTATGTACAACAAAGTTGTGCCTAGATAGAAAACCTGATCTTGACTAAGCCAGCATGAGATGCTGTCTTGGCACAGAAACATCCTGCTGTGGCCTGGAGGTCTTGGTGGCAGCCATGGCTGGAAGGTCTCAACAGGGCAGGATAAAGAGTTGCTTGTTGGCTTCACAGCTCCTCTCATGCCTTTCTGACATCCTTTTTACCAGGTCCTGGAATGATGCCATGGGAGGTTTAGATTGGAGATGAGGAAAAAATTCTTTTCTGCAAGAGTGGTTAAGGATTGGCACAGGCTGCCCAGGGAGGTGGTGAAGTCCCCATGCCTGGAGATGCTGAAGAAAGTTGTATGATCGTGGCACATAAAGCCATGGTTTAGTGGCCATGGTGGTGTTGGGTTGAAGATTGGACTGGATGACCTCAGAGAATGGTTTGGGTTGGAGAAGCTCTCTAGTTCTGTGATTCCCTACTGGTTCCTCCTTGGTGGACTGCCCCTGGGACGTGGCTGCTCACCTTGCAGTGGGCAGGATAGGGAAACTTGGACGCCTGTGGCCTCCTATGGACTAACAAACCTCTCACCTTGGTAGCTGCTGCAGGTGCAGGGCTCTGTCTTGGCCTTGCTTTGGGTGCTTTAGGATTCAGGTGAATGAAACTGCTGAGGTCTCTGGAGTTCAGGTCCTGCTGCTGCCTTGCTGCCAGCACACTGGTGGCATGGCATTGATAGTCCCACACTGCTGGTGTGGCACTGATATGCACACAGTGGTCACACACTGGTGGTCACACAGTGGTCACACACTGATGGTGACACAGTGGTCACATGGTGGTCACACACTGATGGTGACACAGTGTCACAGAGTGGTGGTCACACACTGATGGTGACACAGTGGTCACAGAGTGGTGGCCACACAGTGGTGATCACACACCGATGGTCACACAGTGGTGGTCACAGACTGAATTGTTTGACTCTTCAACCCTGTCCTTGATGGGAGTCTCCCCTGCTGAGCTGGCAGTCAAGTGTGTCAGGCTGGTGGAGGCCTGTGGCCACAAGGCAGCCCCCAGATGGAGATGTCTTTGCCTTGCTGGTTTGCCTGGCAGTGCCAGCTGCTGGTGCACGGTGCTTTGCTGCCAGCATGTCCCCAGCCCTCTGGTTTGCCCCCACAGGATCACTACGACTGGGGCCTGCGTGCCATCAAGTCCGTGCTGGTTGTGGCCGGGGCCCTCAGGAGAGCTGACCCGGAGCGCCCCGAGGAGCAGGTCCTGATGCGCTCTCTCCGTGACTTCAACGTGCCCAAGATCGTCACTGACGACCTGCCGGTGTTCGTGGGGCTCATCGGGGACCTCTTCCCCGCGCTCGAGGTGCCGCGGAAGCGCGACCTGAGCTTCGAGGCCTGGGCGAGGCAGGCGGTGCTGGACCTCCAGCTGCAGCCGGAGGACAACTTTGTGCTCAAAGTAAGAGCAAATGATCTGCTGCTCTACCTGCTTCGAGGACTGGAACTGTCAGAACAGGTCCAGAGGAGGCCAGGAAGGGGCCTGCAGGCAGGCTGGGGAGAGACTGCTCAGAAGGGCCTGTGGAGACAGGACAAGAGGCAGTGGTTTGGAACTGGAGCAGGGCAGAGTTAGGTTGGACATCAGGAGGAAGTTGTGCCCGGTGAGGGTGGGGAGAGGCTGGCACAGGCTGCCCAGGGAGGTGCTTGAGACCCATCCCTGGAGATATTCAGGATCAGCCTTGCTGTGTCCCTGTGCAGCCTGCTCTAGCTGGAGGTGTCCCTACTGTGTGTAGAGGTTTAGACAAGATGCCCTTGGGGGATCCCTTCCAACCTGATGAATTCTTTCATTGACTGTCTGATTCTGTGAAGACAATCAGGGACTGGAGCACCTCTCGTAAGACAGGCTGAGGGAGTGGGGCTTGTTCAGCCTAAATGGAAGAAGGCTTTGTGGAGACCTTAGAGCAGCCTTCCCAGAGGGCTACAGAAGAGCTGGCAAGAGGACATTTCACAAGGGTGCGGAGAGACAGGACAAGAGGCAATGGCTTCAACCTAGAAACAGCTGGGTTGAGATGAGCCATGAGGAGGAAATTCTTTACAGGGAGGGTGGTGAGGCACTGCAGTAGGATGCCCAGAAAAGTCATGGAGGCTCCAAGCGTGGTCACAGGGCCTTGAGCAGCCTGATCTGGTGGGAGCTGTCCTTGCCCATGGCAGGGGGTTTGGAACTAGGTGATCTGTGGGGTCCCTTCCAGCCCAAACCATTGAGTGATTCTATGATTCCCCAGCACCATTCTGTCACTTGTGTTTGCTGTTGGCTTTGCTTCTCCAAGAGAGCCCTGCAGAATATTGTCCCTGCAGGCAGGTGCTGGTGGAGGACAGCAGGTGCTGGGTCTGATGCAGGTGCACCCTCCCTTAAAGTCAGCACTGGCTCAGAGTTCACAAAGGAGCTAACTCCTGTAGGCTGCTGGCAGCAGGGTGCCAAGGGCAAAGCCTTGCTGGCTGGTGTCTCTCGGGGGCAGACTGTGCTGGGGGTTTGTCTGAAGGCTCAGCACTTCCCCCATGGCGATCGGTGTGGCTGGACCAACCTGGGCATTGAATCCATTTGTGCCTCTGTGCCATGTCTTTCTAAAGAGGAGGTGGAGGGGGAGCTGTGCTGTAGAGCTGAGCCTCAGCTGGGTGCCTGTGTCTAACTGCGGGGGTCTGCCCCAGGTGGTGCAGCTGGAGGAGCTGCTGAGCGTCCGGCACTCTGTCTTCGTGGTGGGCAGCGCGGGCACGGGCAAGTCGCAGGTGCTGAGATCCCTCAACAGGACCTACCAGATCATGAAGAGACGTCCAGTCTGGGCAGACCTCAACCCCAAGGCTGTCACCAACGATGAGCTTTTTGGCATCATAAACCCATCAACGAGAGAGTGGAAAGATGGTAAAGGTCTTCTGCTGCCTGACTCTGTGCCGCTGGCTGCCCCTGACCTGCATCACAAGGACACAGCTTGTCCTGGAGGGCAGAGAAGTGCCTGTCCCACCTCACCAGGAGAGAGGCTTCTGTCTGCTGTTTGCCTGATGGGTTTTCATGCAGAGCAGTGGAGCAGAGTGCTCTGTGCAGGTTTCACTTGCTCTGCAGTGCTTCTGCTCTATCCCCAGCCTTCTTGCTCTTCTTACCATTCATTATTCACTCCCCCGGAGATGTGGGATCTTCTCCTTCATTTCACTGACATTTTGTGCTGTTACTCACTGTCAGTCTCTGCTTGTTCTCCCCTCAACCTCTCTAAAGCCATGACCCAGAGTTCAATGTCCCAGAGACACTTTTAGTCACCAAAAAAACCACATTTATAAGAATTTCCAAGGCACATTTAGATGTTTTTCTCTTCCTGTTGTGCTCCTTGCCTCCTTTTGCCACTGAGTATCTGCTCTTCCCTTGTCATTTGGGCTGGAAAAGGCCTCTGAGATCACCCAGTCCAACACCAACCCAGCACCACCATGGCCAATAAACCATGGCCACACCTTTCTAGAACACCTCCAGGCATGGGGACTCCACCGCCTCCCTGGGCAGCCGCTGCCAATCCCTGACCACTCTTGCACCAAAGAAATTTTTCCTCATCTCCAACTTGACTTTCCCCTGGAACAATTTCAGGCCATTTTCTCTCCTTCTGTCACCTGAGACTAGGGAGCAGAGTCCAACCCCTACCTGACTGCAGCCTCCTCTCAAGGAGTTGCAGAGCAAAGGAGCCCTCAGTCTCTTCTCCACACTGCACACCCCCAGCTCCCTCAGCTGCTCCTCCCCAGCCCTATTCTCCAGACCCTTCCCTAGCTTTGTTGCCCTTCTCTGGACTTCCACCAGCCCCTTAATGTCCTTCTTAGAGTGGAGGGCACCACTTCTGGCCTAGGCAGGGTTGCTGTGATCTTGTCTCCTTTATCAATCTCTGTTTCTCCCTGTAGATATGGGCAGAGGCTGCCCAGAAAGGTGTGGCTGTGGCACTCAGGGACATGGTTTGGTGGCCATGGTGGAGTTGGGGTGCTGGTTGTACTGAGTGGTCACAGAGGGCTTTTCCAACCCAACCAACTCTATGGTTCTAAGATTCTGGGTGAAAGTGGTGAAAGTGAAGCTCCTGTGTAGGTCTGCAACTGTCTGCAGCGGTGGTAACTGATAAAGGTTTCTTTCTCCAAAGCAATCTGGCTCCATGTGGATGGGGTAGAGGATGCAGGGAGGTTTGCAGGCTTTGGAGGAAAGCTTTGGGCAGGATCACTTTTAGCAGGTTGCTGGAGAGAACTGTTAGCAGCCATGGCACCTTCAGAGCTCCTCCACGTCTCCTGTCCCCCCCCCAGGGCTGTTCTCATCAATCATGCGAGAGCTGGCGAACATCAGCCACGATGGACCCAAGTGGATGGTACTGGATGGAGATATTGATCCAATGTGGATTGAATCACTTAATACTGTGATGGATGATAATAAGGTAACGAAGAACAGAAGGCTCCAGAGAGACCTTCTGGAGGCTTTGCAGTGCTTCAAGGGCTGAGCAGAAAGCTGGGGACAGAGTTTTGAGCAGGGCCTGTGGTGCTAGGACAAGGGGGGAGGGTTTGAGCTGACAGGAGATTGAGAGTGGAGAGAAGGGAGAAATGTTTGGCCTTGAGGGTGGGGAGCCCCTGGCCCAGGCTGGGCAGAGAGGTGGGAGCTGCCTCATGGCTGGCACTAGTGCAGGTCAGGGTGTATGGGCTGTGAGCAGCCTGATCTGGTTAGAGATGGCCCTGCTGGCTGCAGGGGGTGGACTGGAGGAGCTTTGAAGCTCTCTTCCCACCCAAAGCAGTCTGTGACTGTGGACATGAGTTACAGAGGGAGGCACAGCTGCTCTGTGTGGGGAGATTCACAGACTCACAGAATGGACTGGGCTGGAAGGGACCTCCAAGCTCATCCAGCTCCAACCCCCTGCCATGGGCAGGTACACCTCCCAGCAGCCCAGCTTGCTCAAGGCCTCATCCAGCCTGGCTTTGACCACCTTCAAGGAGGGGGCAGCTTCTATGAGAAATGGAGTGGGGTGCTACCCCTGCTCCTCTCCCCCTCCCTGCAGCAGAGTTGGTGACCTCCTTTGAGGTCCTCTATGTGAAAGCAGCTTCTTTGCCGGGCAGGAGCTGGGCTGGCTGCAGCCAAGGACTGCAGTGCAAAATGCTGGAAGCTTTTAATTCCTCTTCCTGGGGAGCTGTCAGTCTGTTTGCCCGTGTCTGCCTGCAGGTGCTGACCTTAGCAAGCAATGAGAGGATCCCCCTGAAGCCAAGCATGCGACTGCTCTTCGAGGTCAGCCACCTGCGCACGGCCACCCCTGCCACCGTGTCCAGGGCAGGTGAGTCCTGCCCTCAGCTGCCCACGGGGGCTCTGCGTGGGCTCAGCAGGACCTGGGGCCACTAACCAGCCTCTTGCTGGCCAGCTTGGTCCCTCTTGAAAGCTACCAACCTGGAAGCACAGAGGCCTTTGGTAGGCAGGCTAGATCCCTGAAATAGCTGGGCAGTGAGGAGCTCCTGACCCCAATGCAGGTGGGGAACTGTCAGCACCTTGGGGAGTCACCCAGAGCTGGCTGCCTGCTGCTGGGTCAGTGCTGCTGAGAGAGGGCCTCCTGTTGTGCCTAGCTCTGCGTGGATGTGGTGAGCAGAGCACAGGCTCTGGCCCAAAGAGCTCCTCAACTGGAGATGTTGGTGAAGGCTGGGGAATGGAATGAAGGTGTCTCTTAGTTATACCTGTGGAGGAATGGGGCCTGGAGCAATGAGGTGAGCCAGGCAAGGCCATGACCTGCACTTTGGGCAGCTTATGAGTGATGTCCTGGTGTCCCGCTTGCAGCCTGTGCTCTGCTCATGCTTCTGCTCTGCAATGCAGCAGGAGAGGGGTCGGTAATAGGGCACTCAGGTGGACTGAGGAGGGTTTTAGTGGTGTGAAAGGAGCTGAGGGGTGAGGAACGATGTGCTGTGTCCTTACCGTGTGCCTTCTCTGCCCTTGGGCCCAAGGGATCCTGTACATCAACCCCTCGGACCTGGGCTGGAGTGCCCCTGTCAGCAGCTGGATCGACACGAGAGAGGTCCAGGCTGAACGGGCCAACCTGAGCATCCTCTTTGACAAGTACCTGCCCAGCTGCCTGGACACCCTCAGGACAAGGTACCCCCTGCACACTGACTGCCTGCTGCGCTGCAGAGGGCAGCACACTCTGCACCGGCCAGAGCAGCTGTGCTGTGCTGGAGCTGTGCTGCACATGGACGTGTCTGGGTTCCTCCCTGCTGCTGAGACCCTGAGCACCACTGGCTTCATAGGTTCACAGATGGCTTGGGTTGGAAGGGACCTCAAAGTTCATCCAGCTCCAACCCCCTACCATGTCCAGGGACACCTCCCACCGGCACAGCTTGCTCAAGGCCTCATCCAGCCAGTGAAAGTGAAGAGCTTGGATATTTGGAAGGGCCCTGGAGTTCCTTGGCTTGAATTAGCTTCAGAGCTGTTCCCACACATAAGCTGTGGTTCCTGCTTATCACAGCATCCCAGCATAGTGGGGCTGGAAGGGACCTCTGGAGATTATCCAGTCCAACCCCTTGCTCCAGCAGGACACCCACAGCAGCTTGCCCAGCAGCACAACGCCCAGCTGGCCTTGGAAGCTCTCCACACAAGGAGACTCCACAACCTCTCTGGGCAGCCTGCTCCAGGCCTTCAGCACCCTCATACCAAACAAGTTTCTCCTGCTCAGATGGAACAGAGTTCCTGCTCCTGGGTTCCAGTCTGTGCTCATTGCCCCTTGTGCTGTCCCTGGACACCACTAACAAGAGTCTGGCCCCAGCCTCTTGGCCCCCACAGCTTCTTCAGCTCTTGCTGAGCATTGTTCAGCTTCCCTCTGGGGCTGCTCTTCTTCAGGCTCTCAGCCCCAGGGCTCTCAGCCTTTGCTCCTCAGAGAGCTGCTCCAGGCCCCTCAGCAGCTTTGCAGCCTACCCTGGACTCTCTCCAGCAGTTCCCTGTCCCTCTCAAACTGGGGAGCCCAGAACTAGACGTGGTACTGCAGAGCTGGCCTCACCAGGGCAGGATAGAGGCACAGCAGAACCTCCCTTAAGCTGCTGGCCACACTCTTCATGCACCCCAGGTCCCCATTGACCTTCTTGGCCACCAGGGCACATTTCTGGCTCATGGGAAGTTGGTGTCCTCCAGCACTCCCAGCTCCTTCTCCACAGAGCTCTTCCCAGCATCTCCCCCCTCCCCTGTCCTGCTGCAGGAAGTTGTTCCTCCCCAGAAGCAGGACCTTGCACTTGCTCTTGTTGACCTTCACAAGGTTCCTCTGCCCAGCTCTGCAGCTTGGCCAGGTCTCACTGTCTGGCTGCACAGCCTGACAGGTGGCAGCCACTGCTCCCAGTTTAGGATCACCAGCAACTGGTTCAGGGTCCACTGCATCCCTTCACCCAGGTCACTGAAGATGCTGAACAAGGCTGTCCCTGGGGAGTGTCTAGGAAGCAGCTCTTGTTTCATGCTGTGGTGAGGGCTGACCAAAGCAGAGTCCAAACCAATCTGACTAAGGGAGCTCTCTCCCATCCTCTGCTTGCTTCCCGTCCTTGCACCTTCATTTAAAATCCTGAGTGTGGAGCTGAGCATGAGAGCTGCCAAGGACAGTCACAAAGGTGTTCAAGGCCAGGCTGGATGAGGCCTTGAGCAACCTGGGCTGGTGGGAGGTGTCCCTGCCTGTGGCAGGGGGTTGGAGCTGGATGATGTTGAAGGTCTCTTCCAACCCAACCCATTTTGTGAATCCATGAATCCAGAGTGTCCATGGGTCCCCTGTGTTCATTTCTTACCTGCTCTCAATGTTGTGTCTGCTCTGCCTGGTCTACGTTGTCCCCTGAGCACTGCCCAGTGTCTGATAGGGGTTGAATCTGGATGCTGAGTGTACAGGATTTGTCACTTTAAGGTGGTGGTGCCCCTGGGCCACCTTGCAGGTCCTTTCCAATCCCACCCATTCCATGATTCCCTTGCTTCCCTGGGCTGTCAGTGCCTGTGCTGCTGTAGCTGTTTGTGTTTTCCATGACTGCAATGTCCTTCCCTTAGGTTTAAGAGGATCATTCCCATTCCTGAGCAGAGCCTGGTCCAGCTGCTGTGCTGCCTGCTGGAGTGCCTGCTGACAGAGCAGAACACTCCTCCTGACTGTCCCAAGGAGCTTTATGAGCTTTATTTTGTCTTTGCTGCTGTCTGGGCCTTCGGTGGGTCTTTGTTTCAAGACCAGGTAAGAAGAGAGCTGTCTCTTCAGCATCTCTTACACAGGACTTTCCTCTTTGTTATGTTCTTGTGCCCTCCAGAGCTGTGCTTGTATTCATGCTGCCATTTCCTAAGGCTCTTATCTAGAGCCACACAATTGTCTTGGTTGGAGGAGACCTTCCACACCACCCAGTGCAACCATTAACCCTCCACTGCCACTAATCCTCAGCTCCACATCTCCAAGTTCAAAAGCCCTCTATGGATGGGACTCCACCACTGCCCTGGGCAGCCTAGGCCAGGCCTTGACAACCCTTTTGGGGAAGAAATTGTTCCTCATGTCCAGCCTGAACCTCCCCCAGAGCAACCTGAGGCTCTTTCCTCTTGTCCTGTCACTTGTTCTCTGGGAGAGGAGACCAATCCCCACATCAATCCCCATCAGCTCCTCCTTGCTAGCATCCCCTGGCTGTGCCAAGCTGCCTTGAAGTGCAGAGAGTGCCTCAGAGAGCAGAGCCTGAGCTGGACAGGGACAGCCTGAGAAGGATGGAAGCTGAGCAGGGGCACAGCACTCCTGTGGAGCACTGGCTGAGGCTGGGCTGTGCCTTGCTGCTTGTGAAGCTCTGTAAATGTTAGGGCTGAAGGTGTGAGGTGCAGCAGTTGGAGCAAGGGAAGCCTGATGAAAAGTGATTCAATATAACCTCTGGTTATTGCTCTGCAGCCAAAGTGCCCTTCAGGCTGACCTTTTGCTGCAGAAATGCCAGGAGGAGCAGTGGGGAAGGCTTCCCAGAGCTCAGTGCCTGTCATTGGGCAGCAGGGCCCTGACTAAGAGCAGATGATGGATTTGCCTTTTGCAGGCTCTGAGTGAAGCAGAACTCCTGATGGGATTGATTCAGGAACCTGTTTGAGCTTTACAGGGCTCTGGCAGGGCTGGAGCAGCTCCACTTAACTGGGCTGGGGAGGATGGGCAACCTCTGGCAGTGCTGCTGTGGGCACTTTGCCTGGGCAGGGGTAAGGGCACCCTCCTGAGAAAGCTTTTAGCAGCTCTGCAGGAGCCTCTTGGTTGCTGGCCCTGAGGAGCTGGAGCAGCAGGGAAGTGTAGAATGGCAGCTCTGCTGCTTCCCCCGACAGCAGGAGGCTGCAGTCATGGGCACTGGCCATGTGGTGGTCAAAGCTCTGCTCTGCTGCTGGGTGGTGGCTCAGGAGGCTTTCCAGAGGACATTTGGTTCAGTTCATTCACAGAACCACACAGTGGTAGGGGTTGGAAGGGAGCTCTGGAGATCACTGAGTCCAACCCTCCTGCCAAAGCAGGTTGCACAGGATGGTGCCCAGGAGGGATTTGAGTGACCCTAGAGATGGAGACAGCAGCAGCTCTGTGGGCAGCCAGCTTCAGTGCTCCACTAGCCTCAAAGTAAAGAAGTTCCTCACCTTAGGATGGGACTTTCTGTTGCATACAGACTTGAGGCTCAAGTTTCCCGATGGAGCCTCAGCAGTCCATGGGCACTGTGCTGGGTGGTCCCCCTTGGGCTTCTGGCCTGGCAAAGCACATGGAATGCTTGTGGGGAGGAGAGACCTGCACATGCCCCAGGAAGAAACTGTGCTGCTAGAACCAGCAGCTCACAGATGCCTTTCTCACAGCACTTCTCACTTCTTCACTGACAGATGTCAGAGCTGGGCTGGCACCAGCTTAGTGCCAGAGGCTCTCCATGGAGCCCTCTGCTTCCCACAGGGAAGAGAAAGGGAAGGAGGCAGAGAGACTGATGGGGTGGGAAAGAAACTGAGCCAGCTGGGCTCAATGCCATGGGCTAGAGACACAGAGACACGAAGCAGTGTGGAACCCAGCCCCTGATGGCACCATTGGCACCACTGCTGCTGGGGGCAGGCACTGGGCAAGGCCCAGCCTGGACTCAGCAACAGACGGGAACCAGATTCAGGAGCTGGGTTCTAGAACTAGATTCAGGAATAGAGGGATAGGGATGGGAGGCAGAAGGGACAGAGTCCTGCTGGGACATTGGCCAGGGAAGCAGAGGCTTGAGCCTGGGGATCCCTCAGCTTGCTCCTGAAGATGCCCTCCATGGGCTGCAATCCCTTGTTGGGCAGTTGAGGGTCCCCTGTCCTGGCTGCTCCTTCCCATAGATGCCACCTCTGCCTTCCTGCCCCCCAAGGTGTGGCAGAAGCTGTGGCAGTGCCCTGGGTGTGTCCAGGAGCCAGTCCAAGGCAGAGGCTTTCTGCAGCCCAGCCTGTGTCAGGAAGTGTCCCCATCAGCTCCTCCCTGCTAGCAGCAGCCTCTGGCTGTGCCAAGCTGCCCTGAAGTGCAGAAAGTGCCTCAGAGAGCAGAGCCTGAGCTGGGCAGGCACAGCTCTGAGCTGGATGGGCTCTGGTCCAGCTCACACCAGGCCTTTCCTCCACCCAGTTCTCCCCAAGGCAGAAGGCCATGGTGCCCCTTGTGTACACGGCAAGGTACTCAGGGGCAGTTACCTGCCCGGTGTCATACGGGAGACATGGGGCAGGGCACTAAGCTCAGCATCTAAAGGCAAAGTGCCAGCCTAGCTCCTAAGGAGATCCAAACCCTGTGTGTGCAGAAGGATGCAAAGGGAAGGTGACAAGAGCATGGCTGCAGCCAGGGCCACAGGGCACTGCAGAAACCCAGCAGAGCCAGAGAGCCACAGCCCCTCCCTGCTGCTTGGTGTCTGCACTCCTGCTTCTCCAAACCCTTGTGGCTCAAAAAGAGCAAAGACATCAGCTAAGCCTGCAACTCAGCCTGAGTGTGACTGATGAGGAGAGGCTTTGGTAGGCTCTCTGCCACCAGTCATGGCCACAGCTGTAGGCAGCTGCTGTGTGCAGATGCCTTGGCAGGGAGGCTCGGCTTGATGATCTCTGGAGTCCCTTCCAACCTCTAAAGTTCTGTGATTCTGTGTCCTTGGCTGTTGGGAGAAGCAGGCTGCAGCAATCAGTCAAAGCTGCCTTTAGGCATGGGCACATCTCTTTCTTTATCCAACTGAGCCATTGGCCTCAGCCCAGACACACCAAGGGTGCCCACCACAGGGGTATATAACTAGGAGTGATGAGAAGAAAAGAAGGAAATGAACAATTAGGCTTAATTGTAGGCAAAGAGATAAAATCACTGGGCTGGGAAATGGCTTTGAGGGTCCAGTCCCTGCCTGGTGGGCTGGGATAAATAACATTGCCCAGCACTGGGCTCCAGAGTAAGATGTTTGCCCCACTTTGTGTCTTGCAGCTTGTGGACCACAGGGTGGAGTTCAGCAAGTGGTGGGTGGCAGAGTTCAAGACCATCAAGTTTCCCTCCCAGGGCACAGTCTTTGACTTTTACATCGATCCAGAGACAAAGAAGTTTGAGCCTTGGTCTAAACTTATCCCCCACTTTGAACTGGATCCAGAAATGCCATTACAGGTGGGTGACCCTTGCAGGCCTTAGCCTGGCAGCAGTGCCTGTGTCTGAGTGGCTTACATGGGTGCTCTGATGGCATCTCACTGAAGGTCAAGCACCTCATGATGAGGAATTAGAGAATCACAGAAAGGTAGGGGTTGGAAGGGACCTCTGCAGATCATCCACTCCAATCTCCCTGCCAGAGCAGGGTCACCCAGGGCAGGTCACACAGGAACACATCCAGATGGGGTTGGAAGCTCTCTAGAGGAGGAGACTCCGCAACCTCCCTGGGCAGCCTGCTCCAGGCCTCCAGCACCCTCATACCAAACAAGTTTCTCCTCCTGTAGAGATACAACCTCCTGGGTTCCAGTTTGTGCCTGTTGCCCCTTGTCCTGTCACAGAACAGCACTCCAAAGAGCCTGGCACCTTCTTGCCCCCCCCTCCTCAGATATTTGTAAACATTGCTCAGCTCCCCTCTGGGGCTGCCCTTCTGCAGGCTCTCAGCCTTTGCTCCTCACACAGATGTTCCAGGCCCTTCAGCATCCTTATAGCCTCCTCTGGACTCTCTCCAGCAGATCCCTGGCTCTCTGGAACTAGAGAGCCCAGAACTGCCCCACAGTGTGGTCTCAGCAGGGCAGAGCAGAGGGGCAGGACAACCTCCCTAGACCTGCTGGCCACACTTTTCTTCATGCAGGGCAGGAGCCCGTTGGTATTGCTCCCTTCCCAGTGCCATCTAGAGGCTGCGATCACACAATCACTGCCATCCAGGTTGGCAAAGCCCCTCAGGAGCACCAAGTCCAACCTAGAACCCTCCTCTACAAGGTTCAGCTTAAACCATAGCCCTAAGCACCACATCCAAACGACCCTTAAACACACCCAGGCTGGGTGACTCTACCACCTCCCTGGGCAGCTCATTCCAGTCCCTGACCACTCTCTCCATGAAAACCTTTTTCCTAGTGTCCAGTCTAAACCTCCCCAGGCTCAGCTTGAGGCCATTCCCCCTTGTTCTGTCTCCAGTTCCCTGTGAGAAGAGCCCAGCCACAGCCTCTCCACAATGTCCTCGCTCACCTCCTGCTTCTCAGAAGTGTGCCGTGGGGGCTGTGGCAGGGATGGGGCCATTGACCTGCTTGCCTTATCCCTGGCAGGCCTGCCTGGTGCCCACCCCCGAGACGGTTCGCCTGCGGTACTTGGTGGACAGGCTGCTGGCACGGCGCCGCCCGCTGCTGCTGGTGGGCAGCGCTGGCACTGGCAAGTCCGTGCTGCTGGGGGACAAGCTCTGCTCGCTGGACACGGAGGCCTACGTGGTGAAGAAGGTCCCTTTCAACTACTACACCACCTCTGCCATGCTGCAAGGTAAGGCAATGGCTTCTGCCTGGCAGCTCACTGAAGCCCTGTGCTATCTGCTGGGGTTTGGAGCAGGCGGAGCCCTGTGGTGCTTGCAGGAAAACCTCAGGGTGAGCTCTCTGTGCCCTCAGAGTCAGCTGCCTGTGTCCTCATGACTGAGCTGTGCCCTCAGGGTGAGCTGCCTGTGCCCTCAGGGTGAGCTGCCTGTGTCCTCAAGGTGAGCTGTGTCCCCATAGTGAGCTGCCTGTGTCCTCAGAATGAGCTGTGTCCCTCAGGGTGAGCTGGCTGTGCCCTCATGGTGAGCTGCCTGTGCCCTCAGGGTGAGCTGTGTCCCCATAGTGAGCTGGCTGTGCCCTCAGGGTGAGCTGACTGTGTCCTTGTGATGAGCTGGCTGTGGCCTTAGAGTGAGCTGTGTCTTCATGGTGAGCTGTGTCCTCATGATGAGCTGCCAGTTGGCTGATGATTCCAAACTGGGAGCAGTGGCTGGCACCCCTCAGGCTGTGCTGCCAACCAGTGAAACCTGGCCAGGCTGCAGAGCTGGGCAGAGGAACCTCATGAGGGTCAACAAGGGCAAGGGCAGGGTCCCTTTGCTGTTGCTGTCAGAGGCCTGAAATTCCACTGCACTGTGAGGAGTTTGCTGCAGACTTGTGTGGCCTCAGGAAGGGCTGATTTTAGATGTTAATTAAGGCCTAATTAAATTTACATTAAATGCTTATTTGGAACACTTAATTTAACTTGCTACCAGAAATGTCAAATTTTGTGCTTCTGTTGAAGGCAGAGAGGGAAGCTGCAGCAAGGGAAAGATTCAGCATTTTGCTTAGCACAGCTCAGTCCTTTGGGCACCAACTGTCAGTGCCAGGGATCAGCTGGACTGGGAGTGGTGGCAAAGCCAAGAGGCTGCAGAGCACCCAGGCAGCAAAACCTGGGGGTGGAAAAGATCTGTGGCCTGAAAACCACCAGAATGGGAACCTGCAGAGATTCACAGAATGCACTGGGCTGGAAGGGACCCTCTGAGGGCACCTTGTCCAACCTCCTGCAGTCACAGGGACACCTCCAGCTAGAGCAGGCTGCACAGGCACACAGCAAGGCTGAGCTTGAATGTCTACAGGGATGGGCCTCAACCACCTCCCTGGGCAGCCTGTGCCAGTCTCTCCTCACCCTCACTGGGCACAACTTCCTCCTGATGTCCAACCTAACTCTGCCCTGCTCCAGTTCCACACCTTTGCCTCTCATCCTATCCCCACAGGCCCTTCTGAGCAGTCAGAGGCTGCCCCCTCCTCACTGCCACTTCTCTGCAGGGAGCTGCAGAGAGCAACGAGCTCTGCTCCAGCCTGATCCTCCCGAGCTCCCCCAGTGACTACTCATAGGACCTGTGCTCCAGGCCCTTCTCCAGCCTCGCTGCCCTGCCCTGCCCTGGACAAGCGTCAGCCCCTCAAAGTTCTTCCTGCAGTGAGGGGCACAGACCTGGGCACAATACTCGAGCTGTGGCCTCCCCAGTGCTGAGCACAGGGGGATGGGCACCTCCTGTCCCTGCTGCCCACCCTGCTTCTGATCCAAGCCAGGATGCCATTGGCCTTCTTGGCCACCTGGGCACTGCTGGCTCATGCTCAATGACTGCCAACCAACAGCTCCAGGCTGCAGCCCTCTCCCAGCTGGAGCTTTCTGGCCACATATCCCCAGGTCTGTAGCTTCCCATGGGGTTGTTGTGACCCAGGTTCAGGACCTGCATTGGCCTTGTTGAACTTCACACAATGAGCCTTGGCCCATGGCTCTCACTTGTCCAGGTCCCACTGCAGAGCCTCCCTGCCCTCTAGCAGCTGGACACAGCTTGGTGCCATCTGCAGACTCACTGAGGGTGCCTCGGTGCCTTCACCCATCAGAGTCATCAAAGAGGACAGGCCCTGGTGCTGCGCCCTGGGGGACACCACTGGTGACTGAACTTTGTTCCTGTGCCTCCATACAGGTGCCCTTGAGAAGCCCTTGGAGAAGAAGGCTGGCAGGAGCTACGGCCCAGTGGGCACCAAGCAGCTGGTGTACTTCATTGATGACCTCAACATGCCACAGGTGGATGCCTATGGCACGGTGCAGCCCCACACACTGATCAGGCAGCATCTGGACTATGGCCACTGGTAGGAGGCTGGGCCATGCAAGGTCTGGGGGCTCCACTGCTGGGGACAGGGCTGGAGAGGAAGTTGACAGTGTGGAGGCTTCTGCTGGAGCCACAGAGTCACAGAGTGGGCTGGGTTGGGAGAGATAAGAGAGACCTTTAAAGGTCATCTGCAGCCAGCAGGGACATCCCCAACCAGAGCAGGCTGCTCACAGCCCCTAACACCCTGACCTGCACTGGTGCCAGCCATGGGGCAGCTCCCACCTCTCTGCCCAGCCTGGGCCAGGCTCTCCCCACCCTCAGGGACAAACGTTTCTCCCTTCTCTCCGCTCTCAATCTCCCTCTGTCAGTTCAAACCCTCCCTCCTTGTTCTGGCACCACAAGCCCTGCTCAAAACTATGTCCCCAGCTTTCTGCTCAGCCCTTGAAGCACTGCAAGGCCCCCAGAAGGTCTCCCTGGAGCTTCTCTTCTCCAGGCTGCCCAAGCCCAACTGTGCCAGCCTGGCCTCACAGCAGAGCCCTTCCAGCCACTCAGGAGTCTCCAGTCCAGCAAACTGTGGTGCCAAGTGTCACATAGAGGAGGGCAGCTGTCCTGTGGGGCCAGGCTGGCAGAGTTGGGGCTGTGCAGCCTGCAGAAGAGAAGGCTCTGGGGATACCTCAGAGCAGCCTGCCAGTATTTTTGACAAGGGCTGGGTGAGCCAGGGCTTTGAGCTGGGGAAGGGGAGACTGAAACTGGAGATGAGAAAGAAATTCTTTGCAGTGAGGGTGGAGAGAGACTGGCACAGGCTGCCCAGGGAGGCTGTGGATGTGCCCTGCCTGGAGGTGTTCAAGGCCAGGCTGGCTGAGGCCTTGAGCAGCCTGTGCTGGTGGGAGGTGTCCCTGGACATGGCAAGGGGTTGGCACTGGATGAGCTTTGAGGTCTCTTCCAACCCATCCCATCTGTGATTGCCACCCCAGGGACAGAGGTGAGGCAGAAGCTGGTTCCTGGCTGTATGCTCACCCTGCTGCTCCTTTGTTTTCCCAAAGGTATGACAGGACCAGGCTGTCTCTGAAGGAGGTGACAAACGTGCAGTATGTGGCCTGCATGAACCCAGCCGCAGGGAGCTTCACCATCAACCCTCGCCTGCAGGTACTGCCCTGCGCTGCAGCGGGCACGGCTCTGGGCACACGCGGGGGGCATTGGTCAGGCAAGGGCAAGAGGAGCACTACTGGGCATCCTCTCAGCAGGTTTGCAGGTGACACCAAGTTGTGTGCTATGGTTGACACACAGGAGGGAAGGATCCATCCAGAAGGACTTGGAGAGGAGGGCCCAAGCCAGCTGCCTGAAGTTCAGCAAGGCCAAGGGCGAGGTCCTGCAGCTTGGTCAGGGCAATGCCAATCACAAAGGCAGGCTGGGTGAGGAGTGGCTCAAGAGAAGCCTGGAGGAGAAGGCCATGGGGGTGTCAGTTGGTGTCAGCACTGGTCACTGGCAGCCCAGAGCCAGCTGTGTGCTGGCTGCAGCCAGAGCAGGGAGAGCAGCAGCACAGGGAGGGGATTCTGGCCCTCTGCTCTGCTCTGCTCAGACCTCACTTCTAGCACTGCCTCCAGCTCTGGGGAACTCAGCACAAGAAGGACCTGGAGCTGCTGGAGAGGGTCCAGAGGAGTCCACTAAGGTGATCAGAGGCTGCAGAACCTCTGCTGTGGGGGCAGGCTAGGAGAGTCGAGGCTGTGCAGCCTGGAGAAGAGAAGGCTGCAGGAAGACCTCAGAGCAGCCTTCCAGTACCTGAAGGGGCTGCAGAAGAGCTGTGGAGGGACTTTACACAAGGGCTGGGAGTGCCAGGATGAGGGACAATGGCTTTGAGCTGGGAGAGAGGAGACTGAGAGTGGAGATGAGGAAGAGATTGTTGAGAGTGAGGGTGAGGAGAGACTGGCACAGGTTGCCCAGGGAGGCTGTGGATGTGCCCTGCCTGGAGATGTTGAAGGCCAGGCTGGATGAGGCCTTGAGCAAGCTGTGCTGGTGGGAGGTGTCCCTGGACATGGCAGGGGGTTGGAGCTGGATGATGTTGAAGGTTCTCTCTAACCCAACCCATTCTATGACTTTCTGGTCTTTTCTGTCTTTGCAATTTGAAATCACTGAAGGTGTTTTGTGGCAGCTGGCAGCTGCCAGGACTCAGCTGGGTTAGTGTCTGTTCCAAGTAGAGTGATTTGGCTTCATCAAAGCTCAGAGCCCTGTAGTTCCTCAGTGGTCTGAGCTTCCAGCAGAGCAGTTGTGCAGTGCAGGTGCAAAGGCCTTGTTTATCCAGCAGGATGATGTCCCCTCCCATCCCTCCTCTGATGGACAGTGAGAAGAGGGAAACAACCTGGTCCAGCTGCATGCAGGCCACAGCATCCCAGGCAGGAAGGGACCTCAGGGATCATCTGGTCCAAGCTTCTGTGGGAATGGAAGCCTAGATGAGTCTGCCTAGCACTGCATGAGTGGCCTGGAGCACAGGTCCTGTGAGGAACCACTGAGGCAGCTGGGGAAGATCAGGCTAGAGCAGAGGAGGCTGAGGGCAGAGCTCATTGCTCTCTGACCTCCCTGCAGGGAGGTGGCAGTGAGGAGGGGGCAGCCTCTGCTCCTTGGTGGCAAGGGACAGGAGCAGAGGAAATGGCTCCAAGCTACCCTGGGGGAGGCTCAGGCTGGATCTCAGGAAATATTTCTGCCCTGGAAGGGTTCTCAGAGATTGGCACAGGCTGCCCAGGGCAGTGCTGCAGTCACCATCCCTGGGGTGTTCCAGCAGCCTGTGGAGCTGTGCTCGGGGCCCTGGTTTGGTGCTGAGCCTGCAGTGCTGGAGGGAGGGCTGGGCTGGGTGAGCTTGGAGGATCCATTCTGTGATTCTGTGTGTCCAGTCCCCTGGGGCACCTCTGGTTGTTGCCATCTCTCTGACTCTTTCTTTCTCCTCCTCAGCGTCACTTCTGCACCTTTGCTGTCTCCATGCCTGGGCAGGAGGCCCTCTCCAGGATCTACAGCACCATCCTCACTCAGCACCTGGCCAGTGGGCACTTCCCAGGGCCTGTGCAGAAGTCAGCTCAGCAGCTAATTGCCCTGGCCCTGGCCCTGCACCAGAAGGTAGCTGCCACTTTCCTGCCTACGGCCATCAAGTTCCACTACTTGTTCAACCTGAGAGACTTCTCCAACATCTTCCAGGTAAGGCAGTCCTGGGCACTTGTCTCAGAGCCATGAGAGCCTGTAGACCACTGTCTCTGTGGTCCAGCCAGCCTTGGTGAGCAAAACACAGCCTCCCACCTAGCAATGGCCCAGGATGTATGTGTCTGAGTCCAGGGGCTGACCTTGGGCCATTCCCTGGCTCCTGCTTGGTTTTGGATGGATTCCAGGGCCTGCACTCATGATTTTGAGGAACATTAGAATCGCAGAATTGTTTGGGTTGAAGCTCATCCAGTCCAACAGCAACCCAGCCCCACCATGGCCACTAAACCGAGCTTTGTGCTGATTGCTGAAACGGAGTGCCCACAGCAGAGCCAGCTCTGCACCAAGGGGAAATTGTTCTGCTTTAGAACTGTTTTGTCCCAGCAGTGGAGAGCTTTTTGCTCTCCTTGCCTCCCCAGGAATCCCATGCTCAGGAGCTGTTACTGCTCAAAGAGCCTTGCGGAGTCTAAAGATGGTTGAGAAGTTCTGGGAATGTTCTGAGCAGGCAGCTCAAGAGGTTTGAAACACCACAACCTGCTGTAACCCACTCTGTGTGTCATTTCTTTCTGCCCTTATTGACATCTGGTGTAGAAAGCAGGGGCTGACAGTTCAGTGCCTTGTGGTCTGCTCCATCAAACAAGAGATGAAGTCATGAGAGGCAGTGAGAATCCCAAGAGCAGGACCTTGACAGAGTTAATAGCTCCACTGTGTCCAGAAGGACTCAGCCCTGTCACTTGTGCTCAGCCTTTGAGGGTAGATGTGGGGGACCTTAAGTCCTGCCTGCTACTGAGCCCCTGCTTTCAGAGGCAGAGAGAGAAAAGGAGCATTTCATCTGCGAAGCTTTCATCCTGTCTGCAGCATGCTTGGAGGCTGCTAAGCTGGTGGCAAGTTAGAGAAGGTCCTGCCTGATGGAGGTGTGGCAGCTCAGGTGGCTTTTCCTTCCTCACTGGGTGCAGCAGGGGGGCTCTGGCTCCTGGGTCTTGCCATAGATTCATAGAATGATATTGGGAAGGTGCTCCAGAAGACAATGGGACAATGGCTTTGAGCTGGGAGAGAGGAGACAGAGTGGAGATGAGGAAGAGATTGTTGAGAGTGAGGGTGGGGAGAGACTGGCACAGGTTGCCCTGGGAGGCTGTGAATGTGCCTTGCCTGGAGGTGTTGAAGGCCAGGCTGGATGAGGCCTTGAGCAAGCTGTGCTGGTGGGAGGTGTCCCTGGGCATGGCAGGGGGTTGGAGCTGGATGAGCTTTGAGGTCCCTTCCAGCCCAAGCCGTTCTGTGATTCTGTGCAGACCTGCAGGAACTGCAGCCCTGACTCCTGGTCCTTGACCTGCAGCACTTCCTGATGTCATTGCTGCAGTGTCAAGGTCACCCTTTGGTCCTGCAGGATCCTTTGGGCTCCTCAGAAGGTCTGATCTGTTCTTTCCCTCTGCAGAATGTCCTGTCTCTGGTTAAAGTCCAATACTCCTGTGCCTGGGCACCAGCCATGCCTCTGGGTCCACAGGCACCACTGGGCTCCATGGGTTGTTCTGCTGTGGGCAGTTCAGCCTTGGTGCAGCAGAGAGGTCTCTGCAGTGAGGCCTCCCTCTGCATCCTGCTTGTCCAAGATCTCTTCTCTGCTGGCTCAGCCCAAAGAAGGCTCTGCTGCTGTGCTCCTCCCCAGCTGAAAGGGTTGCCATGGAACTCTGCTCTAAATGATATCTGTCAGCTCTCTAAGATAATAATCACAGGCTCAGCAGGGCTGGCTTGGCCTTTTTATTGCCATCCCTGTCAAGATCTCCCAGCAGCATGTCACATTAAGGGCTGTGGCAACTGAAGAGGAGCAGCCTGCAGCTCGTCCTGACAGTGAGCTGTGGCTCTGCTGTGCCAGGCTCTGGAGGAGCTTTGCCTCCACAGGTGCTCAGCAGAATTCTCTGAGTCACAGAAGAGACTGGCTGAAGAGACCTTTCAGATCACCCAGCCCAACGCTGACCCAGCACTGCCAGGGCACCACTAACTCATGGCCCTCAGCACCACATCTCCATAGCTCTGAAACCTCTCCAGGGATGGGAACTCTACCACTGCCTTGGGCAGCCTGGGACAGGTTTGACAGCCATTTCCATGAAGAAACTGTTCCTCGTGTCAAATCAAACCTCCCCTGGTGCAACTTGAGGCTATTTTCTCTTGTCCTCTTGCTTGTAATGCTTGAGGAGAGCCCAACCTCCACTTCACTGCAGCCTCCTCTCCAGGAGCTGCAGAAAGCAATGAGCTCTGCCCTCAGCCTCCTCTTCTCCACACGGAATACTCCCAGTTCCCTCAGCTGCTCCTTCCCAGCTGTTTTCTCCATACCCTTCCTGAGCTTTCTTTCCCCTCTCTCGACACACTTTTTGGTCCTTTGCAGGGAGAGGCTTTTTTCAAGTCACCTAGGGCAGAACTCACTGAGGAGCCCTGAAACTTCAAGCTTGCTAATGCCATGTCCAGGGGCAGGGCTGAGCTGGCCACCAGAAGAGTGCCAGAGGCTCTCCATGAAGCCCTCTGCTGCCCAAAGGGAAGAGAAAAGGAAGAAGGGAGAGAGACTGGTGGGATGGGAAACTAGGAAAGCTTTAACTAGAGCAGGCTGCTCACAGCCCCACACACCCTGACCTCCACTGGTGCCAGCCATGGGGCAGCTCCTATCTCTCTGTTGAGAGTCATCACTGAGTGAGATTCTTGTGATGATCTTTTTAAATCAGTGCAGGACCTAATGGCTTTCTCCTTCCTGGAGCTCTTCTCACTCAGAGCTGGTTTCTGAAATGAGTGCAGCAGCAGCAGGCTGGCAGCTGGGATGAGGAAGGTGAACCCCAGCTGCTGCCTGCCCCGGGCCAGAGAGCAGGGGGAGGCTGATTCCCAGCACTGCCTATTTTATCTATAAATAATTAGATGGCTGCTTAATTGATGCTGCTGAGGACTCTGTCTGCTCTTAATGGGCTCAGTTTTAGGTGACACCTCTTTGAAATTTCCTCCTTTACTGCATGTTAATGGAGCTTATGGTGCGGTGTGAGAAGCAGCCAGCAACTGGGGGTCCCTGCAGGCAGCATCCACCTAATTAAAATTAATTGATTGAAATTAAATTCCTCACCATGAAAAATTCCCAACTCTTATTTTTTCTTTCTTCTTTACCAAACGACCATGGAGTGGTGCTGGGATGCAGAAAGCTGCATGCCAGGGTTGGTGCCTGCCCCTGTATGGGCTCTGCTCCTGAGGTCTTATAGCAGGGAGACTTCAGTGCACCTTCCAGTACCTGAAGGGGCTCCAGGAGAGTTGGGGAGGACTTTGGACAAGGGCTGGGAGTGCCAAGCCAAGGGACAATGGCTTTGAACTGGGAGAGGGGAGAGTGAGAGTGGAGATGAGGAAGAGATTGTTGAGAGTGAGAGTGGGGAGAGATTGGCACAGGTTGCCCAGGGAAGCTGTGGATGTGCCCTGCCTGGAGGTGTTGAAGACCAGGCTGGATGAGACCTTGAGCAAGCTGTGCTGGTGGGAGGTGTCCCTGGGCATGGCAGGGGGTTGGAGCTGCTCTGCTATGGGGACAGGCTGAGAGAGCTGGGCAGTGTTCAGTCTGGAGAGGAGAAGGCTCCAAGGAATCCTTATTGTGGCCTTGCAGTACCTGAAGGGGGCTACAAGAAAGCTGAGGAGGAACTTTTTAGAGTGTCAGACCTGGGGGGGATGGATCCAAGCTAGAGGAGGGGAGATTTAGATTGGACATTAGGAAGAAGTTCTTCACCATGAGGGCGCTGAGAAACTGGCACAGGTTGCCCAGAGAGGTGGTGGAAGCCTCATCCCTGGAGGTGTTTAAGGCCAGGCTGGATGTGGCTCTGAGCAACCTCATCTAGTGTGAGGTGTCCATGCCCAGAGCAGGAGGGTTGGAGATGGATGATCCTTGAAGTCCCTTCCAGCCCTGGCAGCTCTGTGATTCTATGATCTTGAAGGTCCCTTGCAACCCACCCCACTCTGTGATTCTCTCAGGAGCAGCAGCCGAGCCAGGCTGTGCTGGCGATGCTGGTTGGGTCATGCAAATGAGCTCTTGTGCTCACAAGAACATGAAGAGCGCTGGGGGACTGCAGGTGACACAGGATGTGTTCTGCAAGGGCTGCTGAGCAGAGGCTTGTTCAGAGGCTCTCCTGCAGGCTGCTCCAGCAGCTGTGTCTGCAGTGCTGCAGCTCCTTGCAGTGTGGTAGCTGGGGGCTGGGTGAGGTTGGTCCCTTTGGGGTAGTGGAATTAAAGGATCACAGCAACATTTCAGCTGGGAGAGACCTTTAAAGTCATCCAACACTAACCCAGCACTCCCAGGGCACCACCAACCCGTGGCCCTCAGCACCACATCTGCACAGTTCTGAAACCCCTCCAGGGATGGGGACTGCACCACTGCCCTGGGCAGCCTGGGCCAGGGCTTGGCAACCCTTCTGGGGAAGAAATTGTTCCTCATGGCCAACCTGAACCTCCTCTGGTGTATCTCGAGGCCGTTTGCTCCTGTCCTGTCACTTGTTCCTTGGGAGCAGAGCCCAACCCCCACCTGGCTCCAGCCTCCTCTCAGGGAGCTGCAGAGAGCAATGAGATCTCCCTCAGCCTCCTCTTCTCCAGATCCCTCAGCTGCTCCTCACAAGACTTTTGCTCTAGAGCCTCCACCTCAGGATGGTTTTACTAACTCTGTATTCTCCACAGGGCCTCCTGTTCTCTACCCCTGAATGCCTGAAGCAGCCCCACGACCTGGTGAAGCTCTACCTGCATGAGTCCAGCAGAGTGTACAGGGACAGGATGGTTGAAGAGAAGGATTATGAAACCTTTGACAAAATCCAGCTGGAGCTGGTGAAGAGGTTCTATGATGTGAGTGTGGAAGTTCATACCTCTGATAACAGCCTCCATGATTGCAGGGAAAGGAGTTCCTTGGAAAAGCAAAGTGTGGGCCCCAAGTCTGCCCCTTTCAATGTTCTTCATGGGATCTCAGGAGAAAAATCTCTCTAAGTTGTGTTCTGGGGTGCAGAAGTTGAGATATGGTCGCTGCTGCCCTCTGAGGGCACTGGGCAGGGACACACAGAGCAGACAGCAGCTTCTCCAGCTCCTGATGCCCATGGAGCAGCCTGGTGCTGTGCCTGTTCCTGCAGGGATTTTCTTGTGTGGGTAAGGAGCAACAGGTTAGAGCAATGTCAGCAGGGAGGCTTCTTCCCTCTTCCTCTTCCCCTCTTGCCTTCCCTCTGTTCCAACTCTATGAGCAGAAAAAGGCATCTGCTGGAGCACCACACTTGGAAAGATGGCATGGAGCTGGAATCCCAGACTGGCTTGGGTGGGAAGGGACATTTCAAGCACCTCCAGTGCAACCCCCTGCAGCCAGCAGGGACATCCCCAACCAGAGCAGGCTGCTCACAGCCCCAACACCCTGACCTGCACTGGTGCCAGCCATGGGGCAGCTCCCACCTCTATGCCCAGCCTGGGCCAGGCTCTCCCCACCCTCAGGGACAAACATTTCTCCCTTCTCTCCGCTCTCAATCTCCCTCTGTCAGTTCAAACCCTCCCTCCTTGTTCTGGCACCACAGGCCCTGCTCAAAACTGTGTCCCCAGCTTTCTGCTCAGCTCTTGAAGTACTGCAAGGTCTCCAGGTCTCCCTGGAGCTTCTCTTCTCCAGGCTGCCCAAGCCCAACTGTGCCAGCCTGGCCTCACAGCAGAGCCCTTCCAGCCCTGCCAGCACTGCTGTGGCCTCCTCTGGCCCTGCTCCAGCAGGACCCTGTCTGTGCTGTGCTGAGGGCTCCAGAGCTGCCCCAGCACTGCAGGGAGGTCTCAGCAGAGCAGAGCAGAGGGGCAGAATCTCCTCCCTGCCTCTGCTGCCTACACTGCTGGTATAAGCCCAGGACATGCTGGAGCTGGTCTGGCAGTGCTTGGTGCCAGCTCCTCTCCAGCTCTGCACCCCCAGCACCCCCAGGGTCCCTCCCCACAGGGCTGCTCTCCAGCCCTCATCCCAGCTTGCATGGCTACCTGGTGTTGCCTTGCCCCAGGTGCAGGACTTTGTACTTGGCCTTGTTGAGTCTGCTGAGGTTCACACAGTGCCACCTGTCCAGGTCTCTCTGGCTGACTTTCTGTCCCTCTGGTGTGCCAGCTGCATCCCCCAGCCTGGGCTCCCTTGCAAACTCCCTGTAGGAGCCTTGATCCCATTCTCTAGCCAAATTTGTCTCTTTGGCTTTGACAGGACATGGAGGACACTTTAGAGCAGAGCAAGAGGCTGAACATTTATTGCCACTTTGCTAAGGGCATGGGCGAGCCCAGCTACAGGGCAGTGCCAGCCTGGCAGGACTTGAACCAGATCCTTGTGGAAGCCTTGGAGAGCTACAATGAAGTCAATGCTGCCATGAACCTGGTGCTGTTTGAGGATGCCATGTGCCACGTGTAAGGACTCTCTAGCTTGAAGGGCTCAGCACAGCTTTATTGTGGAGGTTGCTCCCTTAGGGCCCCCTGGGGGATGCAGGGATCCATACCCACAGCTGGAGCTGTGCCTCTGTGGCACAGACACTGCTCTGCTGCCCTAGCTGGTCCTGGGAGGGTGCTGTAGACAGTGTGAGGGTGCCCAGGGCTGTCAAGTGGAGAGCTGCAGGCTGGCAGCTCACTCTGCCTGCTGCGAGGATATCTTTGGCCCACAGTGCCCTGCGTGTGGCACAGACACTGACTGGGGGAGACAGGGCTGAGGGCTTGGCTGTCTTCCCTTGGCAGCCAGCTCCAGAGCCACTTAGACTGGCAGTGCCCAAACGCTGCCACAGCTGCCTGAGGGCTGGATTGGCACGATGAGATCGAATCACAGAATGCACTGGGCTTGGGTTGGAAGACCTCAACCTTGCTTGCTCCAGCCTCAACCTGCCCTGCTCCAGACCACTGCCTCTTGGCCTACCCCCACAGGCTCTTCCACACAATCTGTGCTGAACCTTCAGCCACTGCAGAATGATGAAGGTTCTCTGCTAGGCTGGGGGCAGGAAGGGACATCTGGAGATCATCTAATCCAATTCCTTTGCTGAGGCAGGGTCGTGGATTTGTGGAATGGTTTGGCTTGGATGGGACCTTCAAGATCATCCAGTTCCAACCCCCTGCCATGGGCAAGGACACCTCCCAGCAGGCCAGGCTGCTCAAGGCCTCACCCAGTCTTTACTGGGGGCCTGCATCAGGGCCTTGAATTCTCTGTTCCTGCATCTCGTTGTACTGAGCTTTGCCTTGGCCTCCCTGGGAAGATGTCCCAGGCTCAGCCTCCAGCCCCAGACAGCTCTGTCAGGCAGGATTTGGCAGGTGTGGAGGGTAGGACAAGAAGCAATGATTTGGAACTGGAGCAGGGCAGAGTTAGGTTGGACATCAGGAAGAAGCTGTGCACAGTGAGGGTGGCATTGCCCCTGTCTGAGCTGCCACCAAACTCTTCTTTCCATCAGCTGTGTGCTGTGCTGAGCTCTCAACAGATGCTCTTTGAGGTCCCTTCCAACCTAAACCATTCTGTGATTGCCTTGTCCCTTAGACTGGCATTTTTCCTCCCATTCCAAAGACAGTTTTTTAGTGGATAGAATATGGCTTGAGGAGCATGAGGCAGAGAGGGAGAGAGTGAAAAGCCTTCACTAAGGAGAGGTTCTGTGTGCTTGGCTGCAGCTGCCGCATCAGCCGCATCCTGCAGTGCCCCCGTGGAAACGCGCTCCTGGTCGGCGTGGGTGGAAGTGGCAAGCAGAGCCTGACCAGACTGGCAGCCTTCATTAGCTCCCTGGAGGTGTTCCAGATCACTCTGAGCAAGGGCTATGGCATCCCTGACTTGAAGGTAGGTCACGCTTAAGGTTTACTTGAAGGGGAAGGAAATCAAGAGCAGAACCTGCCCTGAAGGCTTTGTCTTGATGTGCTCTGACCAACCTGGTATGGGGATACCAAAAAGCTTCAGACACAGCTCAGAGAAAGGGTCCAAGCCTCTGGAGGCAGCCAGCACTGAGGGGGTGACTGCAGAGACCCCACAAAGGCTGCAAAGCTGCTGAGGGGCCTGGAGCAGCTCTGTGAGGAGCAAAGGCTGAGAGCCTGCAGAAGAGCAGCCCCAGAGGGGAGCTGAGCAATGCTCAGCAAGAGCTGAAGGAGATGTGGAGGGCAAGAGGCTGGGGCCAGGCGGTTGTCGGTGGTGCCCAGGGACAGGCCAAGGGGCAATGGGCACAGACTGGCACCCAGGAGGTTCCATCTGAGCAGGAGGAGAAAGTTGTTTGTTGTGAGGGTGCTGGAGGCCTGGAGCAGGCTGCCCAGAGAGGCTGTGGAGTCTCCTTGTGTGGAGAGCTTCCAAGGCCAGCTGGGCATTGTGCTGCTGGGCAAGCTGCTGTGGGTGCCCTGCTGGCGCAGGGGGTGGGACTGGATGGTCTCCAGAGGTCCTTTCCAGCCCCTCCACGCTGGGGTTCTGGGATTCTGTGAGAGGTTGAACCAAAGTCTTTTCCTCCTGCTTCACTTCCAGCATTTTAATATACTGACCAGCTTCAGCTATTCATAGAGTCACAGAATAGGTTGAGTCAAAGCTCAACCAGTGCCAACCCTCTGCCATGCCCAGGGGCACCTCCCACAAGCACAGCTTGCTCAAGGCCTCAGCCAGCCTGGCCTTGAACACCTCCAGGTCAGAGGCAGCCACAGCCTCCCTGGGCAACCTGTCCCAGTCTCTCCTCACCCTCACTCTCAACAATCTCTTCCTCCTCTCCACTCTGTCTCCCCTCTCTCAGCTCAGAGCCATTGTCCCTCATCCTGGCACTCCCAGCCCTTGTCCAAAGTCCTCTCCAGCTCTCTTGGAGCCCCTTCAGGTACTGGAAGGCTGCTCTGAGGTCTCCCTGGAACCTTCTCTTATCCAGGCTGCACAGCTCAAAGCCATTGTCCCCCCTCCTGGCACTGCTGCAGGCCCTGGTGGCTGTGGCTGTGGCTGCAGCCCATGCTTTGCAGCACAGTGCAGCCTTGACTCTGACTCCACCTGCTTTCCACCCTCCAGGCAGACCTGGCAAGGCAGTACCTGAAGGCTGGAGTGAAGAACATTGGCACTGTGGTGCTGCTGAGCGATGCACAGTTGCCTGAGGAGCAGTTCCTGGTGCTGCTGAACGACTTCTTGGCATCAGGTGAGGCTTTGCTGCTCGGCTTTGCCTCTGCTGCTTTGCAGCAGAGCTTCACACATCTTCTAGCCACGCAGATAAGCAGTCTGTGCTCTCAGTGACAATGTCCCTGGGTGATGGTCCAGAGCAGGAGCAGTGCCCAGTCTTCTTTGAGGGGATGCACTCAGGCACAGAATCACTGAATGGGTTGGGCTGGAAAGGACCTTCAGGATTATCCAGCTCCAAACTCCTGCCATGGGCAGGGACACCTCCCACAAGCACAGGTTGCTCAAGGCCTCATCCACTGTAGCCTGTAATACTTGGCAGGACAGAGTCTTCTTGGCTTCTCTAGACATCCTGTGCCAGTGCCTCACCACTCTCAGGGTGACAAATTTCTTCCTAATGCCTCATCTAAATCCAGGCTTTTCCAGCTCAAAGCCATTGTCCCTCATCCTGGCGCTCCCAGCCCTGGTCAAAAGTCCCTCCCCAGCGTTCCTGGACCCCCTTCAGGTGCTGAAAGGCTGCTCTGAGGCCTCCCTGCAGCCTTCTCTTCTCCAGGCTGCACAGCCCCAACTCTCCCAGCCTGTCCCCACAGCAGAGGTTCTCCAGCCCTCTGATCATCTTGGTGGCCTCCTCTGGACTCTCTCCAGCAACTCCAGGTCCTTCTTGTGCTGAGTTCCCCAAAGCTGGAGGTAGTGCTGCAGGTTCATGTAAGTTTTGAGTTGTTTGGCACAGTAGTTGCAGAAGAGTCAGTCCAGGTGCTAAGCCCTTGGTTCCTCTCACAACACAGCTCAAGTCAGTGTGGCTGAACACTGCCTGTGCCAGGGGCACTGGAGCTGCAGTGGCCATGGAGCTGGGGCACCAGGGACCCACTGGGTAACCTGGAGTGAGTGCATTCCCCAGAGTGCCCAGGAAGTGACTGCTGCTAATTGCCAGCCTCTTGCTGACTTCTTCAGGAGCTAGTAGAGGGAAGGCAGCAGCTGGTTCAGTGCCCTCCATGAGTGGTCAGCAGTGGAGAGTTTACAGCATGGTGCAGTGATAGCTTGTGAGCAGCTCCAGAGTTATGTGGCTGTAGACTGGCCAGATGGCTTCAGCAGCAAACAGGATGCCTGAGATGAATCTGGAAGCAGGAGTAAGGACAGAGATGGCTGCAGAGGGCAGGGAGTAGCTCCCCAGCTCTGAGGTGTACTGTAAGTGACACAAACATCTCAGCACTGCAGGGGAAGTTCTGCAGTATCCTGGAGCAGGGCACAGTTGGTGTGGCCTGGCTGTGGCATGTCCAGGTCATCTTACAGTGCTCCTCAAATGCATCATTGTGGTCTGTGGTTGTTGTGAGCGGAATCTGGGACAGGGCCAAAATCTTACTTGGAGTCTAGGGAGGCCACCAGGTCAAGGGAGTGCCACAGCAGTGCTGGCAGAGCTGGAGGGGCTCTGCTGTGAGGCCAGGCTGGCAGAGTTGGGCTTGGAGAAGAGAAGCTCCAGGGAGACCTTCTGGAGGCCTTGCAGTACTTCAAGGGCTGAGCAGAAAGCTGGGGACAAAGTTTTGAGCAGGGCCTGTGGTGCCAGAACAAGGAGGGAGGGTTTGAACTGACAGAGGGAGATTGAGAGCAGAGAAAAGGGAGAAATGTTTGTCTCTGAAGGTGGGGAGAGCCTGGCCCAGGCTGGGCAGAGAGGTGGGAGCTGCCCCTTGGCTGGCACCAGTGCAGATCAGGGTGTTGGGGCTGTGAGCAGCCTGCTCTGGTTGGGGATGTCCCTGCTGGCTGCAGGTGGTTGCACTGGAGGAGCTTGAAAGATCCCTTTCAACACAAACCATTCTGGGATTCTGTGAGGAAGCCCAAAACTGCACCCAGTGAGGGCAGGACCATGCAGGGAGCTGGGTTGAAGCTTGGACTGGATGACCTTGAAGTGAAGACACTCTGTGAGCTGATACTATGTCAGAGGTGCTGGCTGATGGCTCTGCCTGCTCTCAGTTCTCTCCATCCTTATCTTTCTTACTCATTTCACTCCTTGTCATCACTAAAGAGCTAGACCAAGGCACAGCTATAAGTCTGTCTGATCAATCATCTGTGTCCTCTCCTGGCTGATCAGTGCTCATATTGGCAGCAGGTTGCTCAGTCATGGTGATGTCCTTTAAACCAGAATCAGGAAAGGAAGTGAGGAGGAGATAACTGAAGGAGTCATTGGAAACACCTTTGCTGGGTGCATTCTTGTCAGCCACTTGCAGCACTGTTACATTTTTAAAGGGGTTTAGAAGATTCCTCCCTTGTAAAGCCTTTTGCTGACCTGGGAGCTCTTTGCCTGCTCAGATGGCATCCACTAGTTGCAGGTATTCGTGGAGTCACAGAACGGATTGGGTTGGAAGGGACCTTCAAGGCCATCCAGTTCCAACCCCCTGGCATGGGCAGGGACACCTCCCACCAGCACAGCTTGCTCAAGGCCTCATCCAGCCTGGCCTTCAACACCTCCAGGCAGGGGCATCACTGGGCGACCATATGGTACATGGAACCAATTCATTTGCCAACCCAAAGTAGTTTCATTTCTCTGTGGGACACATCAGGTACTGGATTTTTCTTTTGTAATCTCATTAGCAGGGTAGGTCTGAGAGAAATGGACTTTGTGTACAGTGGAGCAGCAATGGTGTGGCCACCAAGAGCAGGGCAGAGATTGTGCCCCTGTACTGGGCACTGGTGTGTCCACAGTTCAAATCTGGATGCAGTTTTTGTTCTCACACTCCAAGAAGCACATTGAGGGATTGGAAGAGGTCCAGAGAAGGGCAACAAAGGTGGGGAAGGGTCTGGAGAACAGGGCTGGAGAGGAGCAGCTGAGGGAGCTGGGGGTGTTGAGCCTGGAGAAGAGGAGGCTGAGGGCAGAGCTCATTGCTCTCTGCAGCTCCCTGAGAGGAGGCTGCAGTCAGGTGGGGCTTGGGCTCTGCTTCCTGGGCTCAGGTGATAGAGGGAGAGGCAGTGGCCTGTAATTGTGCCAGGGGAGGGTTAGGTTGGAGATGAGGAAAAATTTCTTTGGTGCAAGCGTGGTCAGGGATTGGCAGAGGCTGCCCAGGAAGGTGGTGGAGTCCCCCATGCCTGGAGGTGTTGCAGCAAGGTGTGGCCGTGGCACTTGGGGCATGGTTTAGTGGCCATGGTAATGCTGGATTGCTGTTGGACTGGATGGTCTCAGAGGCCTTTTTCAACACAAACAACTCCATCCTATGGTTGTTTTCCTTCTGCTTTTACAAGTTTGCTCCTACAAGTGTTTGTTTTTTAGCAGTTGAACTTCTGTGCCTCTTTGCTGCTGGTGATGCCCTTGGGCAGCTGGCACAGTGCTTCTCCTCCAGGAAGGGGCTTCTCTGACTCCCTGTGAAGGGAGGCAGCTGAGTCACTTTGCTCGATAAAATGCAGACCAGAACTGCTCTGCCTTCTTCTCTTAGGAGAAATCCCTGACCTGTTCCCTGAGGAGGAAGTTGAAAACATCAGCAGCAGCCTGAGAGGTGAAGTCAGGGCCCGGGGGCTGGTGGACTCCAGGGACACCTGCTGGAAGTTCTTCATTGAGCGAGTTCGGCGCCAGCTGAAGGTGAGAGAGCCGAGAGGAAGGCTGGTGTCTCACCACCCGTCTGGGGCACAGGCAGGAGGTGGAGATGCTTTGAGACACCTTGTAAGGAGGTTGGACTGCAACCTGCAAGGCTTTTCTGCCAGCTGACAACATGGGCAGGGCTTGTCCTAGTGAGCGGAGCTAAAGCAAAGGAAGTTGTGTCTGTGTCACCCTGCTTGGGCTGGGAGTGCACCAGGGGACCTCCACTGGCCAGCCTGGAGAAGAGAAGGCTGCAGGGAGACCTCAGAGCAGTCTGCCAGTCCCTGAAGGGGCTCCAGGAGAGCTGGGGAGGGACTTTGGACAAGGGCTGGGAGTGCCAGGCCAAGGGACAACGGCTTTGAGCTGTGAGAGGGGAGACTGAGAGTGGAGATGAGGAAGAGATTGTTGGGAGTGAGGGTGAGAAGAGACTGGCACAGGTTGCCCAGGGAGGCTGTGACCTGCCTGGGGGTGTTGAAGGCCAGGCTGGCTGAGGCCTTGAGCAGCCTGTGGGAGGTGTCCCTGGGCATGGCAGGGGGTTGGTGCTGGATGAGCTTTGAGGTCCCTTCCAGCCCAGACCATTCTGTGATTCTATGACCATTGTCTCTTGGAAAAGCTGAGCAACACCAACCTTTACCTTTCCATTTTGAAGACCATGCAGGGGGGTTTGACTGGGGTGTGTCAGGATTAGGTTCTGCTGCTTGGCAGAGTCGCACAGGGGATCCTCATGTTGTTGAAAATCCATAACCAGAAGAATTTAAACCTGATTGTCTTAAAAACTGAGTGCTGGGAGCTGAGCGGGACAGAATAGTTGGGCTTGATGATCTCAAAGGTCTCTTCCTACCTTAATAGTCCTATGATTCTGTGGTTCTGAAGTGAGCTTCAGCCTGTATTGCAGCACAGAAAGACCTTATGGATATGTCCTAAGATCCCCAAACAGTTCCAGTGCTTGCCAGGTACATGGAAAAAATACAGAGCAGGAGGAATTAGACTCTTCCGTGGTGCCAGAGCAGGGATGTGAAGTGGGCAACAAGTGAAGAACTGCTGTCTGCTCAGTGTATGCCTTTCCTTCTCCTCCCCACTGCTACCTCTGTGCTGCTGGGACGTGCTTGTTGGTGTAGGGTGTGTGTTTAGGGTGGGGGACTGCTCAAGAGCTGATTTCTGAGGGGGCACCATGCCACAAGACAGATGCCTAAGGACAGGGAATCCAGTCCTCTCTGCCCTCCCTCGGTGCAGAGGGGAATTTCTAATGAGTGCTGCTGCTGGTTTGTAGCTCTCCTAGCACCTCGGTTGTCTCCTGCCTGGTGTCACTCCCTAGATATATCCCTGCTGAGCTGTGAGGTGCAGTGGAAGGGCAGCGAGGATGTGATGTACCTGGGACTGGTCCCTTCCCCTTGTCTGCCCTTCTCCTTCACGACGTGGTGAAGCAGATGGATGGGGGCAGCTGGGAAATGCTGTTTATTGTCCCAGCACTTTATGATGGCATCAGACACTGTGCAGAAAGCTGATCAAGCTGTGGCTTTTCCAGACCCTGCTGCACCTCTGGGAACAGCACAGGAGCACAGCTCTGCCCAGTGCAGCATGAGCAGCAACATAGCTTCTGCCTCGGGGTCTGGAGAGAGGGCAGGTGAAGAGGAGTGCTGCTGGAGATGAAGAGCTCCCTGAAGCATGCCACACTGAGGTGCCCAGGGCTTATGCTTGAAGGTGCAGGAAGGGATGCCCTCTGAGTGGCCATGTCAGAGGAGCCTCTTCTGAAATGGAAATGAAAATGGGTTTGTGACAGGCTGGATCCAGCAGCTTCTGAGAGCTAGATCTTAGCTCATGGTGGAGCTGATGACACCTTACAGAGACACTGGAGCTGACAGCAGCTGCCCCAGAACATCTGCAAGGCTCTGCTGGCCCAGCCAGGGCAAATAAGTCAGAGAGGGATGAAGCACAGAACGAGACCTCATGCCTCCTGCCCTTGGTTAGGTGCTGCTGCTCCACTGGGTGGTGGCAACTCCATAGATTCATGGAATAGATTCACAGAATGGTTTGGGTTGGAAGGGACTTTACAGATCATCCAGTGCCAACCCCTTGCCATGGGCAGGGACACCTGCCACCAGCCCAGCTTGCTCAGGACCTCATCCAGCCTGGCCTTGAACACCTCCAGGGAGGTTGTGGATTGCAGATCACAGATCACATTCTGTGATTCTGTGGTCCACAGCCTCCCTCGGCAACCTGTGCCAGTCTCTCCCCACCATTGCTGTCAACAATCTCTTCCTCATCTCCACTCTCAGTCTCCCCTCTCCCAGCTCAAAGCCATTGTCCCTCATCCTGGCACTCCCAGCCCTCGTTCAAAATCCCTTCCTTGCTTTCTGCCCTTCTGGTCTGGCTTCTCTAAATAACTTCTCACTCTGCTCAAAGCAGGTTTTGGGTTTCATCCACCTCAACCCTGATGTCTTCCCAGGTGGGCTTGTGGTCTTGCCAGGAGAAATTAGATCCATTCACTTTAATTCCTGGCTGCACCAGTTGAATCTGGATGCCAGATGCCTGCTGGGTGAAGCTTTGTGTCACTGCCACAGCAGGGACAAGTGGTTCTATTAAACCCTGTGCAGCTTTCAGTGTGTGCCAGGTTCTGCTTCTGCTCCTGGCAGTGCCTGCACCAGGGCTCAGATTAGAATCATAGAATCAGTCAGGGTTGGAAGGGACCACAAGGATCAGCAAGTTCCAACCTCCCTGCCATGGGCAGGGATACCCTACCCTAGATCAGGCTGCCCAGAGCCTCATCCAGCCTGGCCTTATACACCTCCAGGGATGGGCCCTCAGCCACCATCCTGGGCAACCCATTCCAGGCTCTCACCACTCTCATGCTGAACAACTTCCTCCTCACATCCAGTCTGAACCTCCCCACCTCCAGCTTTGCTCCATTCCCCCTAGTCCTGTCATTCCCTGATATCCTGAAAAGTCCCTCCCCAGCCTTTTTTGTAAGTGCAGGATTAACTGCAGAGGAGAGCTGTGAGTGCTCCTGGGTTAGCCCTGCTCCATGCCTGCCTTGCAGGATGGAGGCTGCTGTGCTCTTAGCCGGTGGGGGTGGGAGATCTTCCCTTGGGAGTGGCTGAGAGAGTCCAGGCTGGGCTTGCCTGGTCAGAGCCCACAGCCTGCTCCTGGTTTCAGCTGCTGCCCTCTGCCTGCCCGCAGGTGGCTCTGTGCTTCTCACCGGTTGGCAGCAAGCTGCGTGTCCGCAGCAGGAGGTTCCCTGCCATCATCAGCTGCGTGGCCATGGACTGGTTCCAGGACTGGCCACGGGAGGCCCTCGAGTCCGTCAGCCTCCGTTTCCTGCAGGAGACAGAGGCCATGGAGGTGAGCTCCTTGCTATCAGCACCGGGGGGCACTGGGCTGGCACGGGGTCACCACTGGGCTGGCACCAGCTGAGCGCCAGAGGCTCTCCACATAGCCCTCTGCTCCCCACAGGGAAGAGAAAGGGAAGGAGGGAGAGAGAACGATGGGGAGGGAAAGAAACTGAGCCAGCTGGGCTGGAGAGAAGGACAATGCCATGGGCTAGAGACACAGAGACACAAAGCAGTGTGGGACCCAACCCCTGATGGCACCATTGGCACCACTGCTGCTGGGGACAGGCAGGAGAGGCAGCAGACAAATGGGTGCAGAAAAGAACCTGAGCAACATGACTGTTGCAGGGCACCTGCCCCTTGCTCTCTTCACTTGTGTCTGAGCCTCTGTGGTTGTCATGGGCAAAACCAGGACAAGTTCTCCCTGATCACAGACTCACAGAATGGGTTGGGTTGGAAGGGACCTTCAAGATCACCACCCCCTGCCACAGGCAGGGACACCTCCCACCAGAACAGGTTGCTCAAGGCCTCATCCAACCTGGCCTTAAACACCTCCCTGGGCAGCCTGTGCCAGTGTCTCACCACCCTCACTCCCAGCTCTTGTCAGAAATCCTTCCCCAGCTCTCCTGGAGCCTCCTTCCTGTTGTCAACTTGCTGCTGAGCTAAGAAGGATCCAGTTCTATTTATTTAGCTTTTCTGGGCTGGATTGTGGAAGAATAAAGTCTTCAATGTCTCTTAGGCTCAGTGTGTGCTTCTCCTAGCTTGCAGGGAAGAAAAGGCCACATTTCTGCTGCAGAGGGTGAGGGTTTGTAGAGCTGAGCGCTAGAAAAATTGCTTGGAATAAGATAAAGTGGGAGATAAAAAGATATCAAGAGAGGGATAAAGCACACAGGCAGACAAAGTTATTTCAGAGATAACAAATGAAAAGGGATCAGCTGAGATGTTCCAGCCTGGATTTAGCTGCAGCAGAACAAAAAGTGAATAAATTCCTTTCTCTCCAGCGGGGCTCTCTGTCAGGTGGAGTCGTTGTGTTTAAAAGCAGCCTCTCCTTGGCTTCTCCTCTCACCTTTAGGACTCGGTGAAGGACTCCATCAGCAGATTCATGGCTCACGTCCACACTAGCGTCAAGGAGGCCTCGCAGCTCTACCTGAGCCGGGAGCGGCGCTACAACTACACCACCCCCAAGTCCTTCCTGGAGCAGATCAAACTCTACCAGACCCTGCTGAGGAAAAAGGGCAAGGACTTGAAAGCAAAAATGGAGAGGCTGGAGAATGGGCTGGAGAAGCTGAAGAGCACTTCTGCTCAGGTGGGCAAGCCTGCGGGGACAGTGCTGCTTAGCTGCCCGCTTTGGCTGCCAGAGACATCTCTGGGTCCTGGTTGTAAGCACAACTTTAATGGCTTGAGGGCAGCCTTGAGGGTGTCAGTTGGTGTCAAAGTGCCCAGCAGCCATCACTGGTCACTGGCAGCCCAGAGCCAGCTGTGTGCTGGCTGCAGCCAGAGCAGGGAGAGCAGCAGCACAAGGAGGGGATTCTGCCCCTCTGCTCTGCTCAGACCTCACCTGCAGCACTGCCTCCAGCTTTAGGTTTTCAAACCTAAAGAGGAGGATTTTAGTACCTGGATGTGCCTCTAGCCCTGAGGAGCAGTGCTGCCATCATCAGCCTTCTCCAGGTCCCTGCTGTGTGGCTGCTGTGACAGACTACTGAGGACATTGATGCATTTCACAGACTGCCCAGTGTGGCTTCAGCCTGAGGGGCAGTTGTGCAGGTGGCTGCAGGGGACTTTTGGGCAGCTCGAGTTCCAAAATCAGCTCTTGTCCTATTCTCCCTCCCACCTGCTTTTCTGCTGTGTTTAAACTTGGGCATAGAACCACAGCTTCACAGATTGCTTTGGATTGGAAGGGACCCTCTAAGGGATCTTGTCCAACACCCCTGCACTCGACAGGTTGATCAGGGTCTCATCAAGTCTCCTTCTCTGCAGACATTCAAATCCCCCCTGGATGTGTTCTTGTGTGATCTAATGCAGGTGATACTGCTCTCAGGGGCTTTGCACTGGCTGGTCTTTTGAAGTCCCTTCCAACCTCTAACCTTCTCTGTTTTTGTGATCTCTGGGGGTGGGTTCCTGGGCAGTCTGTACCAGTCTCTCCCCACCCTCATTGTGCAGAGCTCCTTCCTGACATCCAACCTAAATCTTCTGTCCCAGTTTCAAGCCATTGCCCCCTGTCCTGTCACCTCGGTGATAAGATCACCTTCTGAACAGCCCCTTCCCAGCCTTTCAGCTGTGGAAAGACCTGGACACCTTGACCAGACACTGGACATCTGACCAACTCTTCTAGAGAGATGTCTTCCATCACCTCCTGTTCCTCTGTCTTCAGCACTCAGAGCAGCAGAAGCCAGCTTCAGTCGTTAGGACACAGGAGCCCTGGGAACGGGTGGGATGAGTCACTTGTTTTGAAGATGGCTCTGAGGAGGTCATCTGCAGTGTTCAGAGCCAATCACTGAGTCATGGGGGATGGCTTTGGTTGCTCTTGCATCTCTGGGTTGTCTCTCTGTGAATGGCTGACCTCTGGGTTGTGTTTTGTGTTCCTGAAGCAAGGCAGAGACAGCCAGAGCAGTCCAGGCTGCTGGGACCCTGCCTTCCAGGCTTCCTGCTCTGTAGGGCCATAAAAATGCTCAGAGGGCTGCAGCAGCTCTGCTATGAGGACAGGTTATGAGAGTTGGGGCTCTGCAGGAGGGGCAAGGTGTGAAAGGAAGTGTAGTTGCTGGGCAAGCTTCTGTGGGTGCCCTTCTTGAGCTAGGAGGTTGGACTGGCTGATCTCCAGAGGTCACTTCCAACCCCCCTGTGCTGGGATTCTCCGCCACAAAACATCTGAGCATGGCACATCCACACCTCCTTCAGCAGGGTTGGGCTGGGGGATCTGAGCTCCTGCTCACAGCTGAATGTGTTTGGTTCTGTAATGAGAGAAGCTTCCTGCAGGTGCCAGGTCCATGGTGAGGCTCCTGGCAGTACCGAACCAATCCCGTGGACACCTGAAATGAAAGCATCCACCTGCTTCCCATGGGGTCCTCCTCCAAGCACTGTTTGTGGTGCCCTGGCACCTCTGCCCGCTCAACAGAGCTGGGGCAAGCTCCTTAGCAACTCTTCCTGCTGGTGCTGGTTTCACTCCTGCTGTGTTGCTCACTGCTAGCAGCCTGCTGGGCTGTGGCATGGGCATGGTTCCTCAGCTGTGAGCCAGGCACCAAGAGCCATGTGGAGCAGCAGCTTTGCTGTGCTGCCAGGACATTGCTTGCTCTGCATACAGGCCCTCTGTGGCGCTGGGCACCACTCAGCACCACTCTGGAGCCAGCCCCCGCGGGTGGGCAGGGCAAGGAGCGGCTATGGGGTGCCCATCTGTTTCTTGCCTCTAGGTGGATGAGCTGAAGGCCAAGCTGTCAGTGCAGGAACTGGAGCTGAAGCAGAAGAATGATGATGCTGACAAACTGATCCAGGTGGTGGGAGTGGAGACAGAGAAGGTGAGCAAGGAGAAGGCAGTGGCTGATGAGGAGGAGCAGAAGGTGGCACTCATCACCAAGGAGGTGGAACAGAAACAGAAGGACTGTGAGGAGGATTTGGCCAAAGCTGAGCCTGCCTTGGTAGCTGCCCAGGAGGCACTGAACACCCTCAACAAGGTAGGGTGCAGGTTCCTCTGGGAATCCACCATCTCCCTCCTGCTGTGGGGTGCTGTGCCATGGCCCAGGTTCAGGGGCTTTGTAGTGGCCCTTCTCCAACTTCTTCCCAGCTGGCACATGCTTGGTTCATGGTGTTACTGGGAGCAGCCACAAGGCTGCATCCTTACCCTTTACTCATGCCCACAGGGAGCAGAAGGAGCTGGCAGTGGGTGCTGCGTTTACACCTCCACTGCTGGCTGGTTCCACTGCCCCTCACCCTGTCCCACTGGGAAAGGGAGGTCACTTTACTGCCAGCCTTCCTCAGGACCCAGGGACGAGTGTCTCAGAGGGATCAGCAGTGCTGTACCTCTGTCCTGCTGCCCATGCTCAGATATTGTGCCAGCCTGGAGAAGGACAGGAGGGCTGCAGGGCACGGGCACAGGCCAGGTCATGCTCCAGACTTGTCTGAGGCAGTTAGCCCTGAGCTGCCAGGAGCGAAGCTGTAGAAGGAGAAGCTGCAGGTGCTGCCAGGGTGACTGGCAGTCAGCTGGCCTGAGGGTCCTGTGACAAGGAGCTGGTGACAGCAGAGTGTCGTGGAGGCAGGGAATTAATGTGGCTGAGTCAGGAACACAGAGGGGTGGGGTGGGTGGAGCCTTAGCTTCAGTGAGAGTGCCCTAGAACCATGGACTGCCGTGAAGGCTGGCTTGGAAAAGCCCTCAAAGATCAGTGAGTCCAAACCCTGCCAAGCCTGGTGCTAGCCCATGGCCCTCGGCACCACAGCTGCTTGGCTTTTCAATCCCACCAGAGCTGGGGACTCCACCACTGCCCTGGGCAGGCCTTGACAACCCTTTTGGGAAAGAAATTGTTCCTTGTGTCCAACCTAAACTTCTCAACTTCCCAACCCCTACCTGGCTCCAGCCTCCTCTTGGGGAGCTGCAGAGAGCAATGAGGTCTGCCTTCAGCCTCCTCTTCTTGACACTGCACACCCCCATCTCCCTCAGTTGCTCCTCACAAAATTTGTGCTCTAGACCTTAGAAGCTGTTCTAGGGCAGCTTTGTTGCTCTTCTCTGGAACTGCTCCAGCCCCTCAATATCCTTCTTGGCATGAATGGCCCAAAACAGGGCACAATACTCGGGGTGTGGCCTTACCAGTGCCCAGAATTGCCCTGCTCCTGCTGGCGCCATTGTTGATCCAGCCCAGGATGCTGGTGCCTTTCTTGCCCACCTGGGCACACCCTGTCTCATCTTCAGCTGGCTGTTGACCAGCACCCCCAGGTCCTTTTCCACTGGGCAGTTTCCAGCCACTCTGCCCCAGCCTGCAGCATTGCAGGAGGTGTTTGTGTCCCAAGCCATGAGCAGCCATCAGGATGCAGTGGGACACAGTGTCACAGGTCCCAGCCCTGCTGGAGGAGACCAGGCAGCTCTCAGCCACCAAGGCCAGGCTCTTCCCAGAGGTGCCCTGGCACAGGATGAGAGGCAATGGACAGAAGCTGGAACCCAGGAGGTTCCACTTCAATATGAGCAAAACCTTAGTGTGAGGGTGCTGGAGGTCTGGAGCAGGCTGCCTAGAGAGGTTGCAGAGTCTCCTCTGGAGACTTTCAAGACCCATCTGTGTGTGTTCCTGACCTGCCCTCAGAGATCCTGCTGTGGCAGGGGGTTGGACTCTGTGGTCTCTGGATGTCCCAGCCCCTACCATTCTGTGATTGTTCAGGGATGTGGTTCCTATCTGCCAAGCTTTCAGCACCTGTGGCTCTGCTGCAGGTTGTTTTGTTCCTATAAGGGAAGGAAACCTCCAAAGGGAAGGGTTTTGTCTCTTTGTTAGTTTGGGGTTTGTGCTGGAGCTGCAGGAGGATCTCATTAGGTGAAGCTGAGGGAGATGCTGAGGTGCTCTCCAGGGAGCTGGGAAGTGCTGCTAGCAGAGTACAGGAAGGGCTGAGCTCCCTTAACTGCTGATCAGAGATGCAGCAGGCAGCTTGCCCTGCTTGCTGACATGAATAATCAGCAGCAGCTCTGCAGATGCAGTTTCTCCCCAGTTACCCCAGTGGTGGTGTTCAGAAAGCACTGTCAGGTGCAGCATTGATGGGGCAAGCAGTGGCGGAAGCTGGCTGTGGAGCACAGAGACAGAGCTGCCAGGAGCTCAGTCAGGGGCTGGGTACATGAACATCCCCTGCTGGGGAGGTGGGAGTGGGGAAATGATGGTCCTGGGATTGCCCTCCCCTGCCACTGGGTCTCTACTTCATAGATCGACAGAATGGATTGGGTTGGAAAGGACTTTCAAGACCATCTAACTCCAACCCCCTGCCATGCCCAGGGACACCTCCCACCAGCCCAGGGTGCTCAAGGCCTCATCCAGTCTGCCCTTGAACACCTCCAGGCAGGGCACATCCACAGTCCCCCTGGGCAGCCTGTGCCAGTCTCTCCCCACCCTCACTGCAAAGAATCTCTTCCTCATCTCCAGTCTAAACCTCCCCTGCTTAAGCTGGGCACGAAGCACTCTCGAGGCAGTCCTGTAGACAGTCAGTTTGTGCCCTCTTGGGAAGGAGTCCTTGGTCAGTGCTGCTCAGTCTCTGCACAGCTTAGGGTGAGCAGAAGGCAGTGACAGTGCCACCCTGTGTGTGTCTGACAGCCTCCTTGTCCCCTCTGCAGAAGAACCTGACGGAGCTGAGGTCCTTCGGCTCGCCCCCTCCCGCCGTCAGCAACGTCCTGGCGGCGGTGCTGGTGCTGCTGGCGCCCGGCGGCAGGATCCCCAAGGACAGGAGCTGGAAGGCGGCCAAGGGAGCCATGGCCAGGGCCGACAGCTTCCTGGACACTCTGGTCAGGTTCGACAAGGAGAACATCCACGAGAGCTGCCTGAGGGCCCTTCAGCCCTACTTGCAAGACCCTGAGTTCCAGCCCGAGCTGGTGAGCAGCAAGTCGCTGGCGGCGGCAGGGCTGTGCCGCTGGGTGCTGAACGTTGTGCGCTTCCACCAGCTCCACTGCCAGGTGCAGCCCAAGCGCCAGGCCCTCAGCGCCGCCAACGCCGAGCTGGCAGCCGCCCAGGACAAGCTGGCCAGCCTCAAGGCCAAGATTGCTGTAAGTGCTGCCCTTTGAGGGCATCCTCTGCTTCGGGGAAGCTGCTCCTGCACTGCTGTGCTCGAAGCGGGCAGTGAGGAGCCAGAGGGGCTGGGACAGCTGTCTGAGGAGGCCAGGCTGGGAGCCCTGGGGGAGACTGAGAGCTGTTACTAACAGCTGTAGATATCTGAGGGGTGGGGGGCAAGATGAAGGGGCCAGGCTCTTGTCAGTGCTGCCCTGTGATAGGAGCAGGGGCAGTGAGCTGGAACCCAGGAACTTCCACCTCAATATGAGGGAAACCTTCTCTGGTGTGGGGGTGCTGGAGGCCTGGAGCTGGCTGCCCAGAGAGGTTGTGGAGTCTCCTTGTGCGGAGGCTTTCAAGCTCTGCCTGGGTTTGTTCCTGTGTTCCTTACAACCTCTAATATGCTGTGATCCTTTGTGACCTGCCCTCCACAATCCTGCTTTGGCACAGGGGTTGGTATGGATGATCTCCAGAGGTCCCTTCCGACCTTCCCCACCCTGTGGTTCTGCGGCAGTTGGTACATTGTAGCCTTTCTATCTCTTTTGCCAGTGCTTAGAATGATAGAATCATTTTTGTTAGGAGAGACCTTTAAGTTCATCAAGTCCAACCATTAAACCAGCTGCTGAGCAGAGGCTTGTTCAGAAGCTCCCCTGCAGGCTGCTCCAGCAGCTGTGTCTGCAGTGTGGTAGCTGGGGGCTGGGTGAGGTTGGTCTCTTTGGGGCAGTGGAATCGAAGGATCACAGCAACATTTCAGCTGGGAGAGACGTTTAAGGTCACCCAACACTAACCCAGCACTGCCAACCCATGGTCCTCAGCAACCACATCTGCACAGTTCTGAAAGCCCTCCAGGGATGGGGACTGCACCACTGCTCTGGGCAGCCTGGGCCAGGGCTTGGCAACCCTTCTGGGGAAGAAATTGTTCCTTATGCCCAACCTGAACCTCTCCTGGTGCAGCCTGAGGCCATTTGCTCCTGTCATTTGTTCCTTCTTTCCTACATTTCATCTGTTCTTCTCCAGCTTTGCTTGCACCTTCAGGGGAAGGCTCTTGATTAATTCTCCTTATTCTCACCTGGTTTGTAAAATGTCCTTTACCTCTGCTTGGGAGTCCCTGGCAAACTCATTGCTTCAAACCAGTGTGTTCCAGTGTGCTGCAGGAGGGCAGGCAACTGGAACTGGAGGCTGATTCAGAGTGCTGGAATCACAGTCCCTAGGGCTGAGGTTATTTTCCAGGATGATGATGGCTCTGGTAGGAGCTTCATCATTTGTCACTGCATGGCTCCTATCAGCACAGCCTCTGCATTGTCCTTGCCTAGGATTTTGTTACTTCCAAACAGAAATTATCATTCGTGGAGGGGACCCCCCCAGACAGCAGCAGTGTCCCATCACTTGCTGGTACAGAACTGTGGAATAGTATCACAGAATTGCCTTGAATGGAAGAGACCTTCCAGATCATCCAGTCCAACATCAACCCAGCACTGACAGGGCACCACGAAACCATGGCCCTCAGCACCACATCTACACAGCTCTGAAACCCCTCCAGGGATGGGGACTCCACCACTGCCCTGGGCAGCCTGGGCCAGGCCTTGGCAACCTTTCTGAGGAAGAAATTGTTCCTCAGGTCCAACCTAAACCCCCCTGGAAGCAACATAAAACCATTTTATCTTGACCTCTTTCCTCTTGTTCTCCAGGTCCCACTCAATGCAGCAGCCCTTGGCTGCCCCCCAGCCCTTGCCTTTTTTTAGGTGCTGTGGATCTGGGATAGCTCCTCAGGAGTCCCCTGTGGCTGTGCTTTTGTCCAGGCACCACAGATGGTGCAAAATCCTCATTGATAACCACGGTGTGCTTCACTAGAGACAGGGAACTGCTGGAGTCCAGAGCAGGCTGCAAAGTTGCTGAGGGGCCTGGAGCAGCTCTGTGAGGAGCCAAGGCTGAGAGCCTGCAGAAGAACAGCCTCAGAAGGCATCTGAGCAATGCTCAACAAGAGCTGAAGCAGCTGTGGGGGCAAGAGGCTGGGACCAGACTCTTGTCAGTGGTGCCAAGGGACGGCACAAGGGGCAATGGGCACAGACTGGCACCCAGGAGGTTCCATCTGAGCAGGAGGAGAAAGCTTTTTGGTGTGAGGGTGCTGGAGGCCTGGAGCAGGCTGCCCAGAGAGGTTGTGGAGTCTCCTTGTGTGGAGAGCTTTCAAGAGCAGCTGAGCATTGTGCTGTGGGTGCCCTGCTTGAGCAGGGAGTTTGACTGGATGATCTCCAGAGGTCCCTTCCAACCTCACCATTTCATCTTTCTGTGATCCAGGTCTAAATTAAAAACCCAAACTAAGTTCTCCAGCTGCTCTGGGCAGCCTGGCCAGGCCTTGACAACCCTTCTGCTCCTCGTGTCCAACCTAAACCTCCCCATGGGCAATTTGAGGCCGTTTCCTTTTCTTTTATCACTTGTTAGTTGGAAGCAGAGCCCAACCCCCACCACACTGCAGCCCCCTCTCAGGGAGCTGCAGAGAGCAATGAGCTCTGCCCTCAGCCTCCTCTTCTCCACACTGCACACCCCCAGCTCCCTCAGCTGTTCCTCATAACATTTGTACTCTAGACCCTAGACTCTGCTCTAGAGCAGCTCTGTTGCCCTCCTCTGGAGCTGCTCCAGCCACTCCATGTCCTTCTTGCACTAAGGAACCAAAAACTGAGCTGTGGCCTCACCAATGCCAGCTCAGGATCACAATTCCTGCCCTGCTCCTGCTGGCCACAGCAGTGCTGATCCAGGCCAGGATGCTGGTGGCCTCCTTGGGCACCTGGGCTCATGACGGCTCCTGTTCAGCACCTTCAGCTCTTTCTGCACCTTCATGTACACACAGACAGACACTTCTGTGTTGAGCCACACTGAGCAGAGCCTGCCTTGTGCTCTGGAGTGCCCAGGGAGCTGAGGCTAGCTCTGATGTGATCCTTTTTCACTCCCAGGGCTGTTTCCAGCATGCAGCTCAGTGCTGAAGTGCTTTACCAGCAGCTCAGCCTCTAGTGGATGTGCTGGATGCAGATAAATCGATCATTAATCAGCTGCTAAATGCTCCAAGGGCTTGTGAGAGCCCTTGGTTTGTTTCAGACCTGCCCATGAATGGCTCTGGCCAAGCTTTGCTCTCCAGGTGGTTTGGGCTTCTTGCAGCCCGTCTCAGCACTCTGCAGCTGACCTGCACCTGAGATGCTCCCACCCAGTGCTGATGGAGCTCTTTCACAGCAGTGACCCAGGGCAGGACAATTAATTGACTTCATTGTTGCATTTGTAGAAGCAGGGTGTGGAGATTGGCTTGGAGATGGTTCAAGCATAATCCCAGCCGCTCAGGGAGCCCACTGAGGGATCTGAGCACAAACTGGTGAATCAGCAGAGCTTCAAGGACTGAGCTGAGACCGAGGGAGCTGCAAAACTGGGAAACACAAGATCCTGTGTCCTCACATGCCTTGCTCAGTGCTTAGCCCCAGAACCTGGCAGTGGCACTGGACACAAGGGCCCCTTCCCCAGACAGAGCCCCAGGTCTGTGTGCTGTTTGCCTCTGCCTTGTGCCAAGGTGTGAGTTATAAGCAGGTAAATCCATGCTCTGTGTTGGCTCCTGGTGCTGCAACACTGCACAGGGACTGCACCCTGCAGTGCTGGGGCAGCTCTGGAGCCCTCAGCACAGCACAGACAGAGACCTGCTGGAGCAGGTTCAGAGGAGGCCACAGCAGTGCTGGCAGGGCTGGAAGGGCTCTGCTGTGAGGCCAGGCTGGCAGAGTTGGGCTTGGGCAGCCTGGAGAAGAGAAGCTTCAGGGAGACCTTCTGGAGGCCTTGCAGTGCTTCAAGGGCTGAGCAGAAAGCTGGGGACAGAGTTTTGAGCAGGGCCTGTGGTGCCAGGACAAGGAGGGAGGGTTTGAGCTGACAGAAGGAGATTGAGAGTGGAGAGAAGGGAGAAATGTTTGTCCCTGAGGGTGGGGAGAGCCTGGCTCAGGCTGGGCAGCGAGGTGGGAGCTGCCCCATGTCTGGCACCAGTGCAGGTCAGGGTGTTTGGGCTGTGAGCAGCCTGCTCTGGTTGGGGATGTCCCTGCTGGCTGCAGGGTTTGGACTGGATGAGCTTTGGAGGTCCCTTCCCACCCAAAGCAGTCAGTGAGTCTATGGTTCTCTGGGTGCCAGGCTGGGCAGTGTGAGCTGTGGTGGCTCCTGGGCAGGCCCTGCTGGCAGGTGGATCAGCTCTGGAGCAGGCTTTGCCTTCAAGCCCTTCTGTTATTGTCTCTTTCCTTCTGCCCTGCAGCGCCTCAACGAGAACCTAAGGAAGCTCACAGCCAGGTTCGAGAAGGCCACAACAGACAAACTCCAGTGTCAGCAGCAAGCTGAAGCCACAGCCTGTACCATCGCCCTTGCCAACCGCCTGGTGAGTGCCAGCAGCTGCAGCTCCGCGGGCACGGGGGGAGCTCTCGGTGGCTGCTGAGCTGCCAGCCATCTGCGTGGCCAGTGGTTGGACTCAGGGATCCCAGAGGGCTTTGCCTACCCAAACTGTGCTCTGATGCTATGAAGAGCAGAGCCTGTCCCCACCGTCAGACCCTTGGTGACCATCGCAGTCTGTTGTGTCTTCGCACCACACAGCCTCTACTGCTCTGCTGGGGCAAGGCTCTGCCGCTGCCTCACAAGAGTGGGACAGACAGAATGGCTCCTGCTCACTGCCTCCCCAGTTGAAGAGGGACAGGGATCTGCTGGAGAGAGTCCAAGGGAGGGCTACGAGGACGATGAGGGGACTGGAGCACTGCCTGATGAGGATAGACTGAGGGCCCTGGGGCTGTATAGTCTGGAGATGAGAAGGCTGAGAGGGAATTTAATCAATGTTTATAACTATCTGAGGGCTGGGGGTCAGGAGGGGAGGACAGGCTCTGCTCACTTGCTCCCTGGGATAGGACAAGGAGCAATGGATGGAAGCTGCAGCACAGGAGGTTCCAGCTCAACACAAGGGGGAACTTCTTTCCTGTAAGGGTCCCAGAGCACTGGCATAGGCTGCCCAGAGAGGTTGTGGAGTCTCCTTCTCTGGAGCCTTTCAAGGCCTGTCTGGATGTGTTCCTAGATTGTGTGAGCTAGATTGTATGGTTCTGCTCTGGCAGGGGGGTTGGACTGGATGATCTCTTTCAGTCTCTTCCAACCCCTGACATCCTGTTAGCCTGTGATCTGGTGTGCTGCTGCCTGCAGCCCCACTCCATCCAGCACTGCCCTTAACGCTTTGTCTTGTGGCTTCTGCACCAGCTTTTGGCTTGCAGGAGGCTGTTGGCTGAATGAGCTCTGCCCTGGCAGAGATCAGGGCTGGAGCTGGTTCCGGCAGCTGGCACTGCTGGCTCTGGCTCCCCCTGCAGCTCACGTGGAGGGCCCCAGCTGTTGTGTGGCTTTAAAGCTTGTGCTTCACTGTGTCTGCAGAGGGGACAGCAGCAGCAGTAGGGGTTGGTACCTTTCCCAGTGACACAGACACCCTCAGCAAAGCTGCAGATGACAGCAAGCTGAGTGGTGCAGCTGACTCACCTGAGGAACAAGATCCATCCAGAGGGACCTGGACAAGCTGCAGAAGTGGTTGTGTGTGAACCTCGTGAAGTTCAACAAGGCCAAGTGGTTTGGGTAGCCCTTGCTGATATCGATCCAGGCTGGGGATGAAGGGCTGGAGAGAAGCAGCCTTGAGGAGAAAGACTTGGGAGCGTGAAGCTGGAGAGGAGCTGGCACCGAGCGCTGCCAGCCCAGCCCCAGCCTGTCCTGAGCTGATCCCCAGCAGCATGGACAGCAGGTTTGGTGGTGACCTGGCAGTTCTGGGTTAACAGTTGGACTTGATGGGCTTAAAAGTCTCTTCAACCAAAACAATTCTGTGATTCCATACTTCTGGCAGGGGTCAAAGAGAAGCAGCAGACAAGTCCCTCCCTGTATTGACTTGGCTCTTTTATGTAGCCACCGAGGGGAGGTTTCTGCTTTCATCTTCCTCAGGTTAATTCTCACTGAGCGCTTCCAGAACCTTTAATTAAGACAGCAAAAGCAGCTTTTTTCCTCTCAAAGAGCCATTTGTGTTTCTGGGCAGATTTTGCAGGATATTTTCCTGTCTCTTTCCACTGCTTAACAAAGCCCTGTTCAGCGTGGGATGCGGAGGTCACCGTGGCTCACAGAGGAGTCAGGAAACAACAAACCACAGACTACAGAAAGAAAATGTTTCCTGAAAGGAAGCAGAGAAATGATGGTTTCAGCTCTGCTGCCTGAGATCTACCTGCATGTTTGTGTGCTTCAGATTAAGCACGGCCTCAGCCTACCCCCAGCAGCACCTCCACAGAGCTAGGGCAGACTGCAGGAGGTGCAGCAGGTACCAGCGCAGGGTCCTGCAGCTGGGTTGGGCCAGCCCCAGGCACAAATCCAGGCAAAGGGGGTTGAGAGCAGCCCTGAAGAGAGATTCTTGGAGGTGTTAGGTGCTGAGCAGCTCCCCAGGAGCCAGCAGTGCCCTCCTGCAGCCCTAAGGCAGCTGTGTGCTGGCTGCAGCCAGAGGAGTGTGGGCAGCAGGACAGGAGGGGATTCTGCTCCTTGGCTCTGCTCTGCTCAGACCTCACCTCCAATCCTGCCTCCAGTTCTGATGTCCCCAGCAGGAGAGGGACACAGAGCTGCTAGAGAGAGTCCAGAGGAGGCCACAAAGATGCTCCAAGGGCTGGAACAGCTCTGCTGTGAGCACAGGCTGGAGGTGTGCAGCCTGGAGAGAAGGCTCCAGGGGGACCTTGGAGCTGTCTGCTGGTGCCTGAAGGGATCCTGCAGGAAGGCTGCAGAGGGACTTCTCATAAGGGTGAGTGGAGACAGGACAAGGGGAAATGGTTTGAAGTGGAGGCAGAACAGGGTTACAGTGGAGCTGAGGAAGAAGTTCTTTAGTGTGAGGATGGTAACAGTCTAGCAGAAACTGCCCAGGGAGGCTGTGGCTGCCTCCTGCCTGAAGGTGTTCAAGGCCAGGCTGGATAAGGCCTTGAGCACTCTGGGCTAGTGGGAGGTGTCCCTACCCATTGCAGAGAGTTGAACTGGATGAGCTTTGAGGTCCTTTCCAGCCCAAACTGTTCCACGAGTCTCTGATTTCTCAGAGGTGCTTAACGTGGAAATTATTGACTGAACTCCTGACCGCTGAGGTCCATGCCCAGCTGTGGCAGTGAGCTAAGGACAAGCTGCAGGTCTGGGCTCAGGCTGGCTCTTTGTGTTTTCTTAGCTGGATGGAAAAAATAATCCCTGAGAGACAGAAGGGTTTTAGCTTCTGCAGGATTTGTAAAGCTTTGTAGTTTCCTTCAGAAAGTGTTGTGATTCTGCAATCAAGGCAAGGCAAAGGACTCAAGCGTTGGGCAGACTGCCCTGGGCTGCAGCTGTGGTCCTTGTGATGATGCTGCACTGTCCATGGGCTGACAGCAGCAGGTTTGTGTCACAGGCAGTGTAACCTCAGGGAGGGAACAGGAATCTTTTTACGTTGAAGTTGTGTTCTTCTCCTCAGCTGTGAAGTGAGACTGAGCCCAGGATCCGGTTCAGCACCTGCCAAACAGCAGCACTTGCTCAGGTTATTTGCTAGTGCTGGACCACAGCCTGAGCTGTTCACTGCCTTAGAGAGTCCTAAAATCAGAGAATGATGGAATGGTTTGGGTAGGAAGGGACTTGCACAGCTCATTCATTCCAATCCCTACAGCCAGAAGGGACATCCCCAAACAGAGCAGGTTACTCACAGTCCCAGGCAACCTGACCTGTACTGGTGCCAGCCATGGGGCTCCCATCTCTCTGGGCAACTGGGCAAAGCTCTCCACACCCTTACTCTCAACAATCTCTTCCTCATCTCCATTCTCACTCTCCCCTCTCCCAGCTCAAAGCCATTGTCCCTCAGCCTAGCATTCCCAGACCTTGTACAAAGTCCCTCCCCAGCAATCCTGGAGCCTCTTCAGGTACTGGAAGGCTGCTGTGAGGTCTCCCTTCAGCCCCATCCCTCTCAGCCTGTTTCCACATGGGAGGTTCTCTATCCCTCTGATCATTTTTGTGGCCTCCTCTGACCCTTTAACAGCAGTTCCATGTCCTTCTTGTGCTAGGGGACACCAGAATTCCAGGCAGTGACAACATTAACATCACCTACCCACAGTTGCTGCCTGGAGACGTTTTTCCCAAGGCAGCAGTTCCCTCTCCTTTCTTCGGGAGAGAAACAGCAGAGCCAGAGAGAAGGAAATCTTTACCCTGCATCTAGGCTTACACCAAACTGAGCCATCACAGGAGTGGCACAGATGGGGTGAGGAGGAGTAGTGCTGGGCAATACCCTGGATTCTGCTAGAACAAAGCAGTGAAGTTGTTGCTCTCTAGCTGGTAAACATTCCCTGCCACATGTGTGCTGACTGCATGAGAGCCTCCAGCTGGTCAGAGGAAGAGGCTGAGGGCTTGGGAAGGCAGTGTGAAGTGGGGAGGCTTTTGTGGAGTACAGAAGCTGCAGTGGGGTTGTTTGCATCCAGGTTGTGTCTGTGGCTTGCTGAGACCTGTGAATCCACACATGGACAGACACAGAACACCACTGAGGGTCTCCTGCTGCTGCAAACAATCTGCAGCTTCAAAGAGTGCAACCAAGGAAGCAAACAAGGAGGAAAACCAAAGCTGTGATCCCTTCAGTGGCTGCTGCTGCCAGGTCTCCAAATGCAAAGCTCTGGAAGGAGACCTGAGCAATGCTGGGAGCCCTTCTGATGCTGCTGTGAAATCCAATGCCAGCCCTGCCCGGGAAAACACAGCCAAAGACAGCCAGACACAGCAACCTCCAAGGCAGTGTGTGAGCCCCTGGACAGTGTTTCCTGCAGAGACTCTCCAGGGCTCCTGGCTGGAGCTGGAGAGCAGATGTTGTGACTGTCACTTCAGTCACAGCACCACAGATTGTCAGGGACCTTGAAAGCTCATCCAGTCCAACCCCCTGCCAGGCCAGGATCACCTAGAGCAGGTCACACAGGAACACATTCAGGTGGGTTTTGAATCTCTCCAGAGAGGGAGACTCCATGAGGTCACCTGCTTGGTGTTTGGTTTCTTTTGGCTTGTGGGGCAGCAGCTTTCCTGTGCCTGCCACTGCTGCAGCCAAGAGCTGCTCCCAGAGCCCCTGCCCTGATCTGTGTGACTTGGGAATTCCAGGTTGGGGGCCTTGCCTCGGAGAACGTCAGATGGGCTGAAGCTGTGAAGGACTTTAGACAGCAGCAGAGCACCTTGTGTGGAGATGTCCTGCTGGTCACAGCCTTTGTCTCCTACCTGGGCTACTTCAGCAAGCAGTACCGGCAGGAGCTGCTGGAGGGCAGCTGGAAGCCCTATCTACAGCAGCTCCAGGTGAGCCCTGCTTCCCCCGAGCCCCTCTTTCCTCGCTCAGCTCTGTGATGATGAGGTTCACCTTCACTGCTTTTTGACAGCAGCCTAGGAAGAATTTCTCCTTTCCCCCCAGGTGCCCATCCCCATAACTCCGTCCCTGGACCCTCTGAGCATGCTGGCAGATGATGCTGAGGTGGCAGCCTGGCAGAACGAGGGGCTGCCTGCCGACCGCATGTCCACTGAGAACGCTGCCATCCTCGGCAGCTGCCAGCGCTGGGCACTCATGGTGGACCCACAGCTGCAGGGCAGCAGCTGGATCAAAGCCAAGCATGGAGAGCAGCTCAGAGTGATCCGGATTGGACAGAAGGGGTAAACATCAGCCTCAGCATGGCACGAGGGGATGGAGCAGGGCCAGAGAAGGGCAACAAAGGTGGGGAAGGGTCTGGATAACAGGGCTGGGGTGGAGCAGCTGAGGGAGCTGGGGAGGGGTGTTGGTGTGGAGAAGAGGAGGCTGAGGGCAGAGCTCATTGCTCTCTGTAGCTCCCTGAGAGGACGCTGCAGTCAGGTGGGGGTTGGGCTCTGCTCCCTAGGCTCAGGTGAGGAGAGGAACTGGCCTGGAATTGTGCCAGGGCAGGGTTAGGTTGGTGATTAGAGGAAAAATTTCTTTGCTGCAAGAGTGGTCAGGGATTGGCAGAGGCTGCCCATGGAGGTGGTGGAGTCCCCATGCCTGGAGATGTTCCAGTAAGGTGTGGCCATGGCAGTGCTGGGTTGCTGGTGATGTTGATTTAATGCCCAAAGCTGTTCTGTCGATCTGTGAATCCTCCTTTGTGCCCAGCATCAGTTCCAGCTGATCCCAGTGTGCTTCCCACAGGTACCTGGAGACGCTGGAAGCAGCCCTGGCTGCAGGGGAGCTGGTGCTGGCTGAGAACCTGGAGGAGTCCCTGGATCCAGTCCTGGGACCATTACTGGGGCGAGAAACAATCAAGAAAGGAAGGTGAGACTGGAGGAGGTTTAGTGCTTGTGTGGACGGGCTCAGTGTGCCCTTGGGCCTTCTGCTGCCCACCTCACAGGGTGGGTGCTCATCTCATCCTACCTTCCCAAGCTGGGCCACTGCAACCCTGGCCAGCAGGGGAAATTCACTCAGGATGGCTTTGAAATAAACCCAGATGGTTCCTTTTGTTGGACAGTGCCACTTAAACTTCATGTGAAAGAGGGCCCTGGAATCCTCCTCTGCAGTGACCTTGGTGGTGCTAATTGGCTGCCCTGATGCTGAGCTGTGACTAAAATAGCTCTCGCTGAGGGGATGGCAGCAGAGGCTGCGGCACCGCTCGGGAGTGCAGCTGCAGGTGTAAGTGTCAAGAGGATCTGTGTTCATTAGTGAGGCCAACTGCTTCGTGGCAGCTGCTGGTCACCCTCCAGCCAAGAGGAGGTCAGCAGGAGGGGCAGAAGGCAGTTCCCTTTCTCCTTCTTTGTGTGAAAAATAGGCACATTGTCAGTGCCTGCTCGAAGCACAGCAACAAAGCAAAGTTCCTCTGGGGCAGCATTCCCATGGCCAGGCACAAGGCTGCCAGAAGCTTCTCCTCTGTCCCGTGCACCCAGTGCCAGCTGGCTCCAAGATGGACCTGCTACTTGGCCTTGTTCCTTATGGCCAACCTACACCGAGCCTGGGGTTACTTGAAGCCATTTCCTCTTGTTAAATGGATTGTTCCTTAGGAGCAGAGCCCACCCCCCACCTGGCTCACACTCTCCTCAGGGAGCTGCAGAGAGCAGTGACGTTTTCCCTCAGCCTCCTCTTCTCCACACTGAATCCCCCCCGCACCTCCCTCAGCTGCTCCTTCCCAGCCCTGTTCTCCAGACCCTTCCCCACCTTTGTTGCCCTTCTCTGGACCTGCTCCACCCCCCAATGACCTTCTTGGAATCAGGACCCAAAACTGAACCCTGCACTCAAGCTGTGGCTTCACAAGTGCCCAGTACAGGAGGACAAGCCCTGCCCTGCTCCTGCTGTCCACACCATTGCTGATCCAGGCCAGGCTGCTGGTGCCCTTCTTGCTCACCTGGCACACCCTGGCTCTGCTTCAGCTGCTGTCAATCAGCACCCCCAGGTCTTTGTCTTGTGGGCACTTCCCAGCCGCTCTGTCCCAAGACTGGAGCCTTCCTGGGGTTGTTGTGCCTTAAGCGCAGGTCCCTAGGAAATGTAAGGGGCCACTGCCTGTCCCGTTCCTCTTGGGTGAAGTGTCCTGGAAGGGTCAGGGTCTGATGATTGGAGGCTAATTGGAGTATTTTGATGAGAGAAATTAGATGATTGGTTGTGAAAAGAAAATAATAGCGATGTCTGTATCACTCACTTGTTCTGGTGAGTGGTACAAAACCAAGCAACATAAACAAAGTCAGGCAGTCAGGCAGTCTCTGGCTGGCTGCTGCTTGCTTCACTAATTCCTCTGCCTGCACCTGTGTAACCCCAACTAATCGTTCTGCTTCTGACTCCTTAACTGGCTATCTCAGCCCTGCACATAAAACCTCTGACTTAATGGTGGGGGTGGGAAGGAGGAGAGGAGTTGGTTTGGAAGGCTTCCTGGGCAGCTCTGCTGTTCAGGAGGGGTTTTGCACTTCTGTATTACTTTTAGCTTGTACAGAGTTGTAAATATCTGCGTCTCTTGTGTATATGTGCTTGTATATTTGTGCCAGGCTCTAAAGAGGGCCTCATTCCTTAACTTCCAGCTGGCTGAGTTGGTCTGGTGGGGAAGGGGGGGGCAGGAAACTCCCAAGCTACCCCAGAGGGCCTCACGCTGCTTTGGCTGTGCTGGCAGGTACATCAGGATTGGGGACAAGGAGTGTGCCTTCAGCCCCTCCTTCCGGCTCATCCTGCACACCAAGCTGGCCAACCCCCACTTCCCCCCCGAGCTGCAGGCCCAGTGCACTCTCATCAACTTCAGCGTGACGCGCGACGGGCTGGAGGAGCAGCTGCTGGCTGCTGTCGTCAGCATGGAGAGACCTGACCTGGAGCAGCTGAAGGTCAGCAGCTGGGGGTTGGCACTGGGACCAAGGATGCACAATGACAATGACGGCAACAGACAGCTGCAGCAGTGACCAATAATGCTTTTTATGGCAGTGCCAAGGTATTGGTGGCTCATGTGCCATGGGGCACAGATCAGAGAACTACAGCATCCCAGCTTGGGGGGGACCTCAAGCGTCAGCACCTGGTCAGACCTCTCCTGGCAAAAGCTGCATGAGCCTAGACAAACCTGACCTTGAATGTCTCCACCACACCTGTGGGCAGCCTGTGCTAGTGTCTCACCACCACAGAATCATAGAATCAACCAGGTTGGAAGAGACCTCCAAGCTCATCCAGTCCAACCTAGCACCCAGCCCTATCCAGTCAACCAGACCATGGCACTAAGTGTTCCATCCAGTCTTTTCTTGAACACCTCCAGGGACGGCGACTCCACCGCCTCCCTGGGCAGCCCATTCCAATGCCAATCACTCTCTCTGTGAGGAACTTCCACTGTGCAGAACTGCCTCCTGATGTCCAGCCTAACTCTGCCCTGCTTCAGTTCTAAACTACTGCCTCTTGTCCTATCCCCACAGGCCCTTCTGAACATCCCTTCCCAGCCTGCCTGCAGGTCCCCTTCAGATACTGGAAGGCTCCTCTAAGGTCTCCCCAGAGCCCCAACTCTCCCAGCTCATCCTGAAAGCAGAGGTTCTGCAGCTTCTGATCACCTTGGTGGACTCCTCTAGACCCTCTTCAGCAGCTCCAGGTCCTTCCTGTGTTAGGGGCTCCCTATCTGGCCCTGACCCTGCAGGTGAGGACTCCCCAGAGCAGAGGGGCAGGATCCCCTCTCTCCATCTTTGGCCACGCTGCTTTGGATGCAGCCCAGGCTACCCTTGGCCTTCTGGGCTGCCAGTGCCTATTGCTGGCTTCTGCCCAGCTTCTCCCCCACCAGCAGCCCCAGGTCTTCCTCTGCAGGGCTGCTTTCAGTCTCATCACCCTCAGCCTGGACTGGTATCTAGGATTGCCCTGACCCAGGTGCAAGAGCTTTCTGCTGAGGCTGTGAGGGACAGGCTCAGCACTGGGCTGCAGACACTACAAAGAGCCACTTTGCTTTGGTGCTTTGCGCTGGGGGTGGCTGGAGGATGCCTACAATTAGCACAGTGGAGTCATTAACTGCTGCTGTGTCAAGGTCCGTCCCTTTCAGCCTCAGCAGCACCACTGGTAGTGGCTACTGTTACAGAGAGAGAGACAAATTCAACCTCCAATCCTGTCAGCAGTTAGGAAATGGATAATTAGGCTCTGAAAATGAGCAGCTCCAAATGGGCAGCACTTCCCTCCTGTGCTATACAAGAACTGACTGTTGGGAAGAGTGGAAATGATAGGAATGAGGGATGACATCTTTTGAGGTCACTGATCCAGCAGGGAGTGTGTGTTGTGGGGCAAGGAGGTTGGGCAGAGCATCAGGGAAAGGGGCTGACTGATAGGACAAGGCACTGGTGAGGGCACACCTTGAGTATTGGGTTTAGGATTGAGCCACTCACTCCAAAAAGGACGTTGAGGGGCTGGAGGAGTCCCAGAGAAGGGCAACAAAGCTGGGGAAGGGTTTGGAGAACAGGGATGGGGAGGGGAAGAGGAGTCTGTGGGTGACCTCATTGCTCTCTACAGCTCCCTGGCAGGAGGCTGCAGTCAGGTGAGGGTTGTGCTCTGTTCCCTAGTAAGAAGTGAGAGACAGAGAGGAAATGGTGTCAAGATGCACCAGAGGAGGTTCAGGTTGGACATGAGGAACCCCATCTCTGGAGGGGTTTCAAAGCCATGGAGATGTGGTGCTGAATGCCATGGTTTGGTGGTGCCCTGGCAGTGCTAGGTTGAGGGTTGGACTGGGTGATCTGGAAGGTGTCTTCCACTGAACACAGTTTTATAATTCCAAATGATGATGCTAGCACTGAGGAGGCTGAGGAGCTGTGGGCTCCTTCAGCCAGCACTGAGCAGCTGCAGGTTGCTGTGGGATGTGACTTTCCCTCCAAGAATATTTCAGACCTTACTCTTGGTCTCAGCACAGCAAAATAACACAGAGCCCTCTGTGCTCTCCATCTCATCTGCTTCCCTGCTGCTACAGTCCTGCTGCCCCAGCAGGCATCAGGGAGGAGGAAAGCAGCTTGGTGGTGAAGATGTTCTGCTGGCTGGAGAACAGTCAGTACAAAACAATCTCTCCCCTGCTGGGAAAAAGGTAGAGCTTGGTCTGCTTTGGTGTGGTGAGGGGGCAAAGCCTGGGACTGCACTGAGCTCTGCAGATGGCTGCTGGCCAGGGACTCAGGACCTTCTTTTTGCCTCTCCTGCATTTACTGATGTGGAAAAAAGCCATTCATGCTGTTGTCTGAGAGCTGGGGAGAGCTCCTTGAAGACACAGGTTTGAATCTTTGGGTGCCCCAAAGGAGAGGGCACTTGTCTGGGTGTGTTTTCAGCCACCCTTTGAAGCCTAGAACAAGAGGGACAGGCCTTTGGTGGCTGGGAAAGGGTTAAGGGCTTGGAGACAGGTGGGGATGACTCTTGTGGTGCTGCACAGCTATAAGTAAGGTCAGCATCTTGCTGTGGAACCCAGAATTAATGGGAGATAACCACTGCAGCCAGTGGTGTTCCCTAGGGGTTAGTGCTGGACTCAGTTGTGTTCAGTATCTTTTTCAGTGGCCTGGATGGCCCCTCAGGCTGTGCTGCCATCCAGACAGATCTGGACAGACTGAGTGACGGGAGAAGGTCAGTAAGGACAAGAGCAGGGTCCTGTATCTGGGGAGGAACAACAACAGGCACCAGTACAGACTGGGGCTGCCCTGCTGGAGAGCAGCTCCATGGAGTGCTGGTGGGCAGCAAGTTCTGCATGGGCAGCAGTGTGCCCTTGGGGCCAGGAGAGCCAATGACAGCCTGGGGGGCATCAGGAAAAGTGTGGCCAGCAGGGCTAGGGAGGTTCTTCTCCCCCTCTGCTCTGCCCTGCTGAGACCACAGCTGGAATGCTGTGTCCAGTTTTGGACTCCCCAGTGCAGGAGAGACTGAGACCTGCTGGAGAGAGTCCAGTGGAGAGCCACGAGGGTGACTGGGGGACTTGAGCATCTGCCCTGGGAGAGAGACTGAGAGCCTGATTAGTCTGGAGAGAAGGAGGCTGAGAGGAGATCTGATCAATGTGTACAAATACCTGAGGGCTGGGGGTCAGTGTCTGGGGCCAATCTCTTTTGGGTGGTGCACAGCAATAAGGAGCAGTGGATACAAACTGGAAGAGAGAAGGTTTCACCTCAGCATGAGGAGGAACTTCTTTGGTGTGAGGGTGCTGGAGGCCTGGAGCAGGCTGCCCAGAGAGGTTGTGGAGCCTCCTTGTGTGGAGAGCTTCCAAGGCCAGCTGGGCATTGTGCTGCTGGGCAAGCTGCTGTGGGTGCCCTGCTGGAGCAGGGGGTGGAAATGGCTGATCTCCAGAGGTCCCTCCCACCCCTCCATGCTGGAGTTCTGAGATTCTGTGAGAGGATGGACCAAAATCTTTTCCTTCTGCTTCACTTCCAGCATTTTAATACTTTCCCCATGAATGGGCTTAGTTCTCCTGGTGCCTTCTGTGCCGTTGAAGGTCTCTGTGAGTTGATAGCTTGGTGGGTGTGGAGCCATCCCCAGAGCTCTGCTCATGCCCAGGGGTCACAGAGAGCAGGGTTGTGCACCGTGGCCTCTGGCAGTGCCAGTCAGAAGCCTGTTGCCCTGTGCAGGAGGTTGATCCTTTCTCTTCCAGGTCTTCTGTGGCTCACACTTTCTGAATTTATTGCTTGCAGTCAGATCTCACCAAGCAGCAGAATGGCTTCAAAATCACCATGAAGACCCTGGAGGACAACTTACTGTCCAGGCTGTCCTCAGCATCAGGGAACTTCCTGGGAGACACTGCCCTGGTGGAGAACCTGGAGATCACCAAGCAGACAGCTGCAGAAATTGAAGAGAAGGTAGGAAGGCAGTGCCAGGCTGGAGAAAAGCTGTGTGAGATACCTGGGAGGGCTTGAGGGGGGAACACAAATGATTTACACTGCTCATCTCTGCCCCTTCTGCTGAAGAGGTATAAATGGGAGTGCTCTCCACTCTGGGCAGCTTCAGGCCACCCAGCACTTAGGAGTTTTTGGATGTTAAATGGCCTAGTTAAGGCCCAGAGAAAATGTCAGAGCCTGACGTAAAGACAATTAAATTTACACAGTGTATCAAAGCAGCTTGAAACTGCTCCAGTCTAATCCTGAGCACATCACACTTCCCAATGAAGATGGATTTCAGTGCTGACCAGAGACTGCAATCCCTTGACTCTGCAATCTGGAGGCCATCTGCAGGAGCCTCCCCTCTGGGTGCAAATTGGCCTTGCATGAGCTGTGCAGTGTGGGCAGGGCCTCTTGCCTGCCTCCAGGAGAGGAAAGGGAGCTGTACTCTGAGCATCCTCTACCCCTGAGGGAACTTGAGTCTGCTTGATACACCAGGGCTGGGCTGGGATCTCTTTAACATCAGACAGCCAGAGCATGGGCTGGGTTAGAAGAGGCCTTCAACATCAAGGGATGCCAACCCCCTGCCATGCCCAGGGACACCTCCCTCCAGCACAGGCTGCTCAAGGCCTCATCCAGCCTGGCCTTGAACACCTCCAGGCAGGGCACATCCACAGCCTCCCTGGGCAACCTGTGCCAGTCTCTCCCCACCCTCACTCTCAACAATCTTCCTCATTGCCACTCTCACTCTCCTCTCTCCCAGCTCAAAGCCATTGTCCCTCAGCCTGGCACTCCCAGCCCTTATCTAAAGTCCCTCCCCAGCTCTCCTGGAGCCCCTTCAGGTACTGGAAGGCTGCTCTGAGGTCTCCCTGCAGCCTTTTCTTCTCCAGGCTGCACAGCCCAAATTCTCCCAGCCTGTCCTCACAGCAGAGGTTCTGCAGCCTCTGATCATCTTGGTGGCCTCCTCTGGACCCTCTCCAGCAGCTCCAGGTCCTTCTTGTGCTGGGTTCCCCAGAGCTGGAGACAGTGCTGCAGGTGAGGCCTGAGTAGAGCAGAGGGGCAGAATCCCCTCCCTGTGCTGCTCCTCTCCATGCTCTGGCTGCAGCCAGCACACAGCTGGCTCTGGGCTGCCAGTACCCATTGCTGGCTCATGCCCAGCTTCTCCCCTACCAGCACCCCCAGGTCCTGCTCTGCAGGGCTGCTTTCAGTCTCATCAGCCCCCAGCCTGGATTGGTATCTAGGATTGCCCTGACCCAGGTGCAGGACCTTGCCCTTGGCCTTATTGAACTCCTGATGTTCTCCTCAGCCCTTCCCTGCCCAGTCCTCACTGAAGGGCTGGCTGAGCTGGTGGCTCAGCACTGGCTGTGTCACAGGACAGAGCCTAAAATAATCCCTGAGAGGCTCAAGAATGTCACTTTGTGCTGCTGAAGTAGAATGAAAGGATGAACATGGCTGAGACGATAATGGGCTGGTGGAGCTGCCAAAAGGGTTTTGGGCCTGTCTATCACAGCAGACACCTGGCTTGCAAGGTGAGGGAGGTGAAATGCTGCAGAGGAGTGGCACCAAACACTGATAGAGATGAGCAGCTCCCAGCCTCTGGAGAAACTGCCTACAGAGCAGCACTGGGGCTGTGCAGCCTCTGTTAGTGTAGGACAGGGATCATGCCCCTTTGCTGGTCCCTGGGGAGGCTGCACCTGGAATCCTGGGTTCAGTTTTGGGTCTCTTACTGCAAGAAGGACATTGAGTGGCTGGAGCAGGTCCAGAGAAGGGCAACGAAGATGGTGAAGGGCCTGGAGAACAGGACTGGGGAGGAGCAGCTGAGGGATCTGGAGGTGTTCAGTCTGGAGAAGAGGAGGCTGAGAGCAGAGCTCATTGCTCTCTGTAGCTCCTTGAAAGGAGGCTGCAGTCAGGTGAGGGTTGGGCTCTGGTCCCTGGGCTCAGATGAGAGAAGGAGAGGAACTGGCCTGAAATTGTGCCAGGGGAGGGTTAGGTTGGAGAGGAAAAATTTCCTTGCTGCAAAAGTGGTCATGGATTGGCAGAGGCTGCCCAGGGAGGTGGTGGAGTCCTCATGCCTGGAAGTGTTCCAGCAAGGTGTGGCCATGGCACCTGGGGCCATGGTTTAGTGGCCATGGTGGGGCTGGGTTGCTGTTGGACTGGATGGTCTTAGAGGCCTTTTCCAACCCAAACAGTTCTGTGGTTCTGCTCTCTCCCCTGTGTAGGGGGGCAAGGGGGAGCAATTAGCAGGAGAAACACATTGATGACAAAACTAATTCTGGTCAGCCAAGAGGAGAGATCCTGCTGAGCAGCCTGGAAGAGGGCTCAGGAAGACAGATTGGGAATGGAATGGGAATGCAGTCACATGGACAACAGATCAGAGGAAGGAGGATGGTAGGAATGGGCATCTCAAGCTGTGCCACGGGAGGTTCAGGTTGGATATCAGGAACAGTTCCTTCCCAGCAAGGGTTCTCAGGCACTGGCACAGGCTGCCCAGGGAGCTGCTGGAGTCCACAGCCCTGCAGGGTTTCAGAGCTGCCTGGGTGTGGTGCCGAGGGCTGTGGTTTGGTGGCAGAGGCTCAGCAGCAGTGGTGGGGATGTGAGCTGTGGGTGAGGGGCTGGACTGGGTGACCTCAGAGCTCTCCTCCAACCTCAGCAGTTCTGTGGTTGCTGGGTAGAGGCTGGTCCCTGTGTGTGCACGTGTGGGTTCCCTTGATGTGGATGCAGGCTGCATGCCCAGGGATGTGTTCACAATGATCCTGTCCTGTGTTTGCCCCCAGGTGCAGCAGTCTAAGGTGACAGAAGCCAGGATTAACGAGGCCAGGGAGCACTACAGGCCTGCTGCTGCCAGGGCCTCTCTGCTCTACTTCACCATGAGTGACCTCCAGGCCATCCACCCCATGTACCAGTTCTCTCTGAAGGTATTGTCCTGTGAACCAGAGGCCGTGAGCCTCTGCTGCTGCTTCTCCTCTTCCTCAAGTCCAAAGTTGTCATCTTGGGCCTCTGGGAGATGTTTGTACTCCCAGGCAAAAGAGTGACCTAACCTTTCTGCTGCTTTGTTTGTGGAGATGTTTCCTGTGGTTTATTTCTCAGTCTCCTTAGCATCCACTGCTTTCCTGCTGTGTTTGGTGATCCCTGGCAAATCTCTGACCACAACTTGGTTCAAACTCTGAGCAGAGCTCTTTCATTGCTGCCCTCGGTGCAAGGAGCAGAAGTTCAGCAGCACCTGCCAACAGCCAGACAGGAGTGGTCTGGATGCCCAAAGAAAGGTCCCTCTGAGCTGGGTACTGGCTTTGACCCAGAGTCCCTGCTCAGCTCCCAGTCTGCCAGTTGTGATTTGGCCACATGTGGTCAGGTCTGACCTGTCCAACTCACCCAGTGGGAAGGTGGCAGCTTGTGTGGCAATGAGAGCAGGGCCATGTTTTCCAAGTGTCTTCACACAATCACAGGATTATTTGGGTTGGAAAAGGCCTCTGAGACCATCCAGTCCAATAGCAACCCAGCACTGCCATGGCCACACCTTTCTGGAACACCTCCAGGCATGGGGACTCCACCACCTCCCTGGGCAGCCTCTGCCAATCCCTGACCACTCTTGCATCAAATAAATTTTTCCTCATCTCCAACCTAACCCTCCTCTGGCACAATTTCAGGCCAGTTCCTCTCCTCCTGTCACCTGAGCCCAGGGAGCAGAGCCCAACCCCACCTGACTGCAGCCTCCTCTCAGGGAGCTGCAGAGAGCAATGAGCTCTGCCCTCAGCCTCCTCTTCTCCAGACTGGGGGCTGGAGGGTTAAATGAGAAGGCTTCCTGGGCTAGAACTTCTTCTAAAAGGTTTCCAACCTTGACAAGTGACCTGGAAAGCAGCAGAACAGAGGATGCAATATTTTGAGCCTCAACCACAAAGATTTTCCTTTTGATGTCCGATTCACAGTCACAGAATGTTTTGGGTTGGAAGGCTCTCAAAGGTCATCCTGTCCCACCTCTGCAGGCAGCAGGGACACCTCTAAATAGAGCAAGATGCCCAGGGCCAGATCAGGTCTCAACGTGTGTACCTCAAGGACAGGGCCTCTACCAGAGCACAGGGCACCACAGCTCTGGACTCATGCGCTGCAAGGACTTCAGCAGGGCAATAGGCAGGATGCTGTGTGCAGTGTGCTCTGCAGACACCCAGCCCTTACTGCTGCACAAGCTCCTGCACCTGGGTCAGGGCAGCCCTTGGCACCAGTCCAGCTTGGGAGTGATGAGACTGAAAGCAGTCCTGCAGAGCAGGACCTGGGGCTGCTGGTGGGGGAGAAGCTGGGCAGGAGCCAGCAACGGGCACTGGGCTGCATCCAGAGCAGTGTGGGCAGAGCTGGAGAGAGGGGATCCTGCCCCTCTGCTCTGCTCTGGGGACACCTCACCTGCAGGGCTGGGGACAGATATAGACAACACAAGAGATACCTGGAGCTGCCAGAGAGGGTCCGGAGGAGGCCACCAAGGTGATCAGAAGCTGCAGAACCTCTGCTGTGGGGACAGGCTGGGAGAGTTGGGGCTTTGCAACCTGGAGAAGAGAAGGTTCCAGGGAGACCTCAGGGCAGCCTTTCAGTACCTGAAGGGGGGTCCAGGAGAGCTGGGGAGGGACTGTTCAGAAGGGCCTGTGGGGGTAGGTTGAGAGGCAATGGTTTTGAACCATTTTTGAACCAGAGCAGGGCAGGGTTAGGTTGGACATCAGGAGGAAGTTGTACCCAGTGAGGGTGGAGAGAGACTGGCACAGGCTGCCCAGGGAGGTGCTTGAGTTCAGCCATGTTTGTCTTGAGTTCATTCAAGTTCAGCCCTGCTGTGTCCCTGTGCAGCCTGCTCTAGCTGGAGGTGTCCCTGCTCCCTGCAGGGGCTTGGCCAAGATGAGCTTTGAGGGTCCCTTCCAACCTAATCCTGATTAAAAAGCTTTTGGTTTGGTGCTAGGTTTCAGTGGAGGCCTATGTGGGCAGGGCAGGTAGGACTTCACCTCACAAGGCAGTGAATCCCCTCAGGGGTGGCTGCCTGCATCTAGCCTCTTCCTTAGGATACTAAAGCCTCTTGGAACAACAGTTCTGATCTAAATGAGAAAAGACAAAGAGCTGACAGAGCCACATGAGGAAGACTCGTTGGCAAATTACCAGCTGCAAGTAGAAACAGCAAACAAAGCCAAGGTCCTGATTAGGAATTCAAAGGTTCCATACACAGGGACCCAGCTCCAGGCAAAAACTGAGGCAGTCCAAACTGATAGCTCCAGGTGGAGGAGGCAGGAGTGGTGGCAGCAGTAATTTTAGGGTTCTAAAGAGGAAAAATGGTGCCTCCAGAAATGAAAGCAGCATTTGATACCCTCTGCGTTATTAAATAGCCACAGAATGCATCTCCCTGCTCAACATGGCTCTAAATTGTCTTCTACCATGCTGCAGAGCAGCAGATAAATCTGCTGTGCTCCACTTTCTAATGGGCTTCTAGCTGGGAGGTGAGGCAGGGAACATCATCTCCTGGTGTCTTCACACCATGGTTTATGACCTGTCATCAAAATTGATTAGGTAAAAGCTTTGCACCCAATAATTCCCTGGGTATTTCCACACAGTGCTGATGGTAGCTGGAAAACACAACGCAAACAAAATGCAGGAGCTGGAGGTGGAAGCTGAAGCCTTGGCAAGTGCTGTTGCTGTTATTCACAGGTTGGAGGGGACCCTCCAAGGCATCTTGGCCTACACCCTGCAGACAGCAGGGACACCTCCTGCTAGAGCAGGCTGCCCAGGGACACAACAAGGCTGACCTTGAATGTTTGCAGGGATGGGACCTCAAGCACCTCCCTGGGCAGCCTGTGCCAGTCTCTCCTCACTGCCCAAGCCCAGCTCTGCCAGCCTGGTTTCACAGCAGAGCCCTTACAGCCCTGCTAGCACTGCTGTGGCCTCTTCTGTCTCTGATCCAGGAGGTCCCTGTCTGTGCAGTGCTGAGGGCTCCAGAGCTGCCCCAGCACTGCAGGGAGGTCTCAGCAGAGGGGCAGAATCCTTCAGTCTGATGCCCAGGACACTTCAGAGCATCCCCAGGGGCATACAAAGTGCTTCTCTAAACCACCAGTGTCCTTCTGCTCCCCCTAGGCGTTCAGCACCGTGTTCCAGAAGGCCATCGAGAGGGCAGCGGCGGAGGAGAGCCTGGCAGGGCGGCTGCAGAGCCTGCTGGACAGCATCACCTTCAGCCTGTTCCAGTACACCAGCCGCGGGCTCTTCCAGCGCGACAGGCTGACCTACACTGCGCAGCTCACCTTCCAGGTACCTGCTGCAGCTCTTGCAGCTGCCTGCCCCAGCTGGAGGGGCTGAGCTGCAGCGAGCTCTCACACTGCTGTGGCCTTCGGCAGGGCAGCAGCAAGCAGAAACGCTGGGGAGGTGATTTCCTTCTCTGCCTCTCTCTTCAGTACCTGTCACAGGATCACAGAATGGTAGGGGCTGGAAGGGACCTCTGCAGATCAACCAGTCCAACCCCCTGCCAGAGCAGCATCACTTAGGGCAGATCACTCAGGGATACACACAAAGAGCATCACAGAAACGTCTGGCAAAGCCCCTCAGGAGCACCAAGTCCAACCTAGAACCCTGCTCTATGAGGTTCACCTTAAACTGTATTCCCAAGCACCACATCTAAACGACCCTTAAACACATCCTGGGTAGGTGACTCCACCACCTCCCTGGGCAGCTCGTTCCAGTCCCTGACCACTCTGTGAAAAACTTTCCTCATGTCCAATCTAAACCTACTCAGCCTCAGCTTGAAGCCATTCCCCCTTGTTCTGCCTCCAATTCTCTGTGAGAAGAGACCAGCAGCAGTCTCTCCACAATGTCCCTTCAGGTAGCTGTAGGCAGCAATGAGGTCTCCTCTCAGCGTCCTCTTCCTCACACTAACCATCCCCAGCTCCCTCAGTCACTCCTCCTAAGATTTACTCTCCAGGTCCTTCACAGCTTCCTTGCCATCCTCTGGGCCTGCTCCAGCACCTCCACATCTCTCTTGTATTGCAGTGCCCAAACCTGAACACGACACTCGAGGTGTGGCCTCACCAGAGCAGAGTCCAAGGGGACAATCCCCTCCCTGCTCCTGCTGGGCACAGCATTTTCAATCCAAGCCAGGGTGCCACTGGCCTTCTTGTCTGCCTGGGCACACTGCTGGCTCATATTTGGCTCCTGTCTACTGCCACCCTCAGATCCCTTTCTGCCAGCAGTGCTGCAGGTGGTCTCACAGAGGTGCCAGCTGCAGAGCTGCTCTCTTTGCTTTGGCAACTCAGTGCAGTTCTGCCACCCGAGCAAGGAGCCCTTTGTGTGTCCCTGTGCTGACATCAGACTCAATCAATGAGCAGTGCCTGGCATGATGCTGTGCAGCTGCTCTGAGGTCTATTTGGTGCATGACTCTAACTGCCCTGACATGAAGGGTACAGCCATGAGCCATGCCTGAACTGCTGCAGCACTGAGCCTGGCTGACCTTGATCCAGTGCCTGCCAGGCCCTGCTTGGTTCTGCACAAGCAAATGCCCTGTGTAAGAGGGTTGGTCAGGAACTAGACACAGGTACACACATGGAAAAATGGACTCTAATCCTACACCTGTAGCTCAGCTGCTTCAGAGTCCCCTCACCCAGTTTGCTGATATCCTCAAACTGGGAGCAGTAGCTGGCACCCCTCAGGCTGTGCTGCCATTCAGTGAGGCCTGGCCAAGCTGCAGAGCTGGGCAGAGGAACCTCATGAAGGTCAACAAAGGCAAGTGTAGGATCCTGCCCCTGGGGAGGAGCAACCTCCTGCAGCAGGACAGGGGAGGGAGGATCTGCTGGAGAAAGACCTGGGAGTGCTGGGGGACAAGTTCACCAAGAGTGACCTTGTGTGCCCTTGTGTGTCCTGGGCTGCACTGAGAAGAGTGTGGCCACTCAGATTTGGATCAAGGGAGGTTCTGCTCTCTCTCTGTTCTGCCCTGGTGAGGGTGCAGCTGGACTGCTGGGTCCAGTTCAAGAGAGACAGGAAACNGGCATGATGCTGTGCAGCTGCTCTGAGGTCTATTTGGTGCATGACTCTAACTGCCCTGACATGAAGGGTACAGCCATGAGCCATGCCTGAACTGCTGCAGCACTGAGCCTGGCTGACCTTGATCCAGTGCCTGCCAGGCCCTGCTTGGTTCTGCACAAGCAAATGCCCTGTGTAAGAGGGTTGGTCAGGAACTAGACACAGGTACACACATGGAAAAATGGACTCTAATCCTACACCTGTAGCTCAGCTGCTTCAGAGTCCCCTCACCCAGTTTGCTGATATCCTCAAACTGGGAGCAGTAGCTGGCACCCCTCAGGCTGTGCTGCCATTCAGTGAGGCCTGGCCAAGCTGCAGAGCTGGGCAGAGGAACCTCATGAAGGTCAACAAAGGCAAGTGTAGGATCCTGCCCCTGGGGAGGGGCAACCTCCTGCAGCAGGACAGGGGAGGGAGGATCTGCTGGAGAAAGACCTGGGAGTGCTGGGGGACAAGTTCACCAAGAGTGACCTTGTGTGCCCTTGTGTGTCCTGGGCTGCACTGAGAAGAGTGTGGCCACTCAGATTTGGATCAAGGGAGGTTCTGCTCTCTCTCTGTTCTGCCCTGGTGAGGGTGCAGCTGGACTGCTGGGTCCAGTTCAAGAGAGACAGGAAACTGCTGCAGAGAGTCCAGTGGAGATTCTGAGAGCCAAGAGCCTGGATCTGTGCTGGCAGGGCCTGCTCCTGTCTGCTCTCTCTGAATCTGCATCACAGCCCTTTCTGCACACTTCCTCCTAGATTTGGTGTGTCCAAACTCCATTCTTGTTCCTGCTCCTCTGTTTGGGGGGACCCAAAGCACCTCCATGGTGTGTTTCACCACAGCCCTCTGGGTACCTATGAGCCCCGTGTTTGAGTTGAATTGTTGCTGTGCTGGAGCATGGTGCTGCCCTGTGCCCTGGCTGCTCACAGCTACCCTGTGTGTTTGGCATTGCAGATACTTCTGATGAGTAAAGAGATCGACCCTGTGGAGCTGGACTTCCTCCTGAGGTACCCAGCAGAGACCGGAGTCACAAGCCCTGTGGAGTTCCTGTCCAATCACTCCTGGGGAGGAATCAAGGTACCTGATCCTCTTGATGGTGTGGAAGCAATATCCCTTAGCTCCTATAAAAGCCTTTCAAGTAACCTTCAGCTTGGTCCTAAGAGCACTTGGGGAACAAAGTCCTCAGCATACATGAGAAGCAGCCCAAAACCAGCACAGGAGCAGAGTTGTGTAGGTAGCTCAGCTTTGGGAGCAAACTGACTTTTTTCCCACTGAGATTAGTCCTCTCCATACGGCAGGAATGAGAACATCATCTGGGTTTTGTAGTTAGAGGTTGTACAGGACTTGGGCATCTTCACTGTGTTTTGGAGGGGGTGGGAATATGAGGGAGATAGGGGACAGGGACTTGCTGGGGAGGGTATGAAAGTGGACTATGAAGATGCTGAGGGCACTGGAAGAGAAGGCTCTGGGGAGATCTTAGAGCTACCTTACAGTGCCTGAAGGGGCTACAATCAGACTGCAGGACTGTTTGCAGATGCCTGCAGGGGCAGGATGAGGGCAATGGTTTGAAATGAAAGCAGAGCAGATTGAGGTTGGACGTGAGGAACAAGTTCTGCACCAGGAGCCTGCTGCAGCAGTGCAGCAAGTTGCCCAGTGAGGTTATTGAGGCCCCATTCCTGGAGATACTCAGGCCTGTGGGCAACCTGATCTATGGAGGATGTCCCTGCCGAGTGCAGTGCCACAGCAGTTCCTTACCGTTCTGATTCCAGGACCATCCATTCCAACCATCAACCCAACACCACCACAGCCATCACACCAGGTGTGCAGGTGCCATGGCCACACCTCCTGAGCTGGTGACTGCTCCACTTCCCTGGCAGGCTGTTCCAGTGCCCAGCCAGCCTGCTGCATGTCCCATCTGCCTTCACCTTCTCTGCTGTCCCTGTCAGCTGCACATCTCCAGCAGCTGCGCTGCCTGCCAGGGATCTGGGCTGAGTTTATGGCTTTCAGCATTTGCAGATGCTGAGCTCTGGATTTCAGATCCTGGATGCTCTTCAGATTGCCTTTGGTGATGGCTTTGCTATTGATCTGGCTCTAATCATATGCCTGGTGTCAACTTGCTGAGGGTCCCTGCTCTGTTCCTGTGTTTGGTGCTTTATTAGCCTCTGAGGGTTTGGCAGCCGCCGTGACTGGAAGCACACTTTGAGCACAATCCCATTTTGTCACAGGCTCCTATAATTAGGTTAATTAGTCATGGCTTCTACACAGCTTATTAGCAGGCAAAAATCTCCTTTTCTTTCATCAGGGAGATTAAGAGCTGTAATAAATTGTTTCTTCAACAAAGCTTGGGCAAAGGACGCCTCAGATTCGGGCTTCAGCATTCTGCTAGTGTCTTGGGGAAGCACTGCAGAGGCTCCTGCTCAAAGCCCTCCTCATGCCATAGCTGACAGGCCAAAAGAAATCAATATTGGCATTTGTAGCCCATTCTGTGCCTCCCATTTTGAGCACGTTCACTTCAAAGGAGACCTTATTAAATGCTGAGGGCTCTGGGTATGCAGCCAGCCTGGTGTGACTGGGCTGATCCTTTACTGCTGCTGTTGGATTAATAATAGGAATGAGCTAATAGACCTTTAGAGCTGGGAGGCTGTTGTCAGATCATGGCACTGGAACATACAATCATGGAATCCCAGACTGATTTGGATAGGAAAGAACCTCTGAAGCTCCTTCCAGTGCAGCCCCCTGCAGCCAGCAGGGACATCCCCAACCAGAGCAGGCTACTCACAGCCCCAACACCCTGACCTGCAGTGGTGCCAGCCATGGGGCAGCTCCCACCTCTCTGCCCAGCCTGGGCCAGGCTCTCCCCACCCTCAGGGACAAACATTTCTCCCTTCTCTCCACTCTCAATCTCCCTCTGTCAGTTCAAACTCTCCCCACCTTGTTCTGGCACCACAGGCCCTGCTCAAAACTCTGTCCCCAGCTCAGCCCTTGAAGCACTGCAAAGCCTCCTGAAGGTCTGTCTGAAGCTTCTCTTCTCCAGGCTGCCCAAGCCCATCTCTGCCAGCCTGGCCTCTTAGTAGAGCCCTTCCAGCCCTGCCCACACTGCTGAGGAAAAAGTTGTTTGATGTGAGGGTGCTGGAGTCCTGGAGCAGGCTGCCCAGAGAGGTTGTGGAGTCTCCTTGTGTGGAGAGCTTCCAAGGCCAGCTGGGCATTGTGCTGCTGGGCAAGCTGCTGTGGGTGCCCTGCTTGAGCAGCAAGGACTGGGTGATCTCCAGAGGTCTGTCCCAAACCCCTTTGATGCTGGGATGCTGTGAGCCATGCTGCAGCTGTGTCTCAGGGCAGAGTTCTTGCAGGCTGGATGCAGGCAGCTCTGGATCCCCTCGGCACACTGATGGTCCCCAGCTCCGATTCCCTTTGTGATCCTTTCTGCAGTGTCCCTTCTCTGCTGCACACAGATGTGTCCTGTGGGATCAGTGTAGCTCCTGGCTGACTGCGTTCTTCATTCCCAATCCTTTTCCCTGGTCCCTTTCTGGAGAGAAAGGATTTCCATCCTGTGGCTCTGCAAATGCTGAGCATTGTTCAATGACTGTGCTGCTGAAGCCTGAGCTCTACAGTCTGAATGCACCCCTGCAGGAGCAGCAGAGCAGCAAAGTGCTTTGTGAGCTCCGTAGTTATCCCTCAGCAGCCTGCAGATGGTCAGGGAGGGTGTGGGGCTTAGTAGCTAAAACCACCAAGTCAGGGAGGAAAGCTGGGAGGGAGGGTTGGGTTTCTCTGACAGAAGAACCAAAAGCTCTCTTCCAGCTTGAACTTTTCGTGCCTTGGAGGCCTTTTTGTCCTCTTGGTTCTTGTCAGAGCCTCACTGAGACCCAACCTGCTGCTGCATTGTGCTCTTCGTGCACCAGCAAGGCCCTTTGCTGGGGCTGGGCAGCTCCGGCAGGCTGCGGCTCGCAGCTTGCCACCACCACTCAGCACAGCTACAGCCAGAGCCTTCATGACACACCTGACCTCAATTCAGCTCCTCAGATCTGCAGCTTTGGTAGACAGCATCGACTGTCACACCTGGAGCTGCCTTCATCTGCTCTCAGCTAGAAGCCTTCTAAGGCCATTCCCAGCTCCTCAGCAGCACTGCAGTGGCACAGGGATGCTCCAGTGCCTCAAAGAATCACTACTTGAGGGCTTTTTCCTTTTCTCCCTTCTCCTTTCTTCCCTTCCTTTTTATCCTGCTTGCTGATGTTTGATGGTGAGCTGCAGTACAGCAAAGGGTTTGATCACATCAGCTGTTTGAAGATGGACTTTGTTGTTTTGCTGGCAAGGTGGAGATGGAAGCTTTCTGAATTACCTATGCAGCAGCCTCAGCCTCTGACCTTCAGCTCCCAACTCACTCACAGAAACACAGAATGGTTTGGGCTGGAAAAGGCCTCTGAGACCATCCAGTCCAACCAGCAACCCAGCACCACCATGGCCACAACTTCTTGGAGCACCTCCAGGGATCAGCACTCCACCACCTCCCTGGGCAGCCTCTGCCAATCCATGACCACTCTTGCAACAAAGAAATTTTTCCTTCATCTCCAATCTAACCCTCCCTTGGCACAATTTCAGGCCAGTTCTTCTATCACCTGAATCTAAGGAGCAGAGCCCAACCCCACCTGACTGCAGCCTCCTCTCAGGGAGCTGCAGAGAGCAATGAGCTCTGCCCTCAGCCTTCTCTTCTGGAACCCAAAGATGATCAAAGGAATTGGAAACCTGTGATATGGGGACAGGCTGGGAGAGTTAGGGTTGTTCAGCATGGAGAAGAGAAGGCTGCAGGGAGACCTCAGAGCTGCATTCCAGTACCTGAAGGGGCTCAAGGCAGGCTGGGGAGGAACTGCTCAGAATGGCCTGTGGGGATAGGATGAGAGGCAATGGTTTGGAACTGAAGCAAGGCAGAGTTAGGTTGGGCATCAGGAGGAAGTTATGCACAGTGAGAGTGGGGAGAGACTGGCACAGGCTGCCCAGGATGGTGCTTGAGGCCCCATCCCTGGAGCCATTCAAGCTCAGCCTTGATGTGTCCCTGTGCATCCTGCTCTAGCTGCTGCCTGCAGGGGCTTGGACAAGATGAGCTCTGGGGGTCTTTTCCAACCCAATGCAATCTGTGACTCTCTGAACCCTGATGGTAACTCCAAGGCTTTACCTGCTTTGAGGCGCAGGAAATGCCCTTTTCTGACGGCACTTTTGCTTGTGTGCCCACAGTGTTTCAGCACAATGTGATTGTGCCAGTAGCTGATGAGGAGCATCCTAGTGCAATGCCTGCAATGTGCAGAGCCTTGGCGCTGTGCTTTTCACTTCCCTCAGAGCTGCCCCTGCCCCTGCTGGAGTTTATGTTGATCTTTGAGTACTGCATTTTAGGAGACATGAGGACTTGCTGCAGACAGGGTAGAGGAGAGCAGTGAGTGGTGTTAGGTACCTGAAAACATGAGTGTGAGAAGTTGAGGAGAGGGAGAAGGGGGAGGGTTATGTCTGAAGGCCTCAAGGGGGGTGGGACAGAGGATGTGATCTTCAAAGGTGTCCTCTGACTGGAGAACACTTTCAGTGTCAGGGCAAGGTGCATCTCCAAGACCTGCAAGAAGTATTCCTGACAGACACTTGGGAAAGCTGTGGAGTGGAGGAAGGTGAAGGACTGGCCCCAGCTGAGGTGGCTGGAACAGGTTGTGTGCTCATGTGTGAGCGGTGTCAGGGGCCTGAGCCCAGCAGCTCCTAGGGAAGAAGCTCTGCAGATTGCTCTCCTGGTCTAGTTGCCTGTTCTCAAAGCCAGTTCTGCTATGGTGCTGTCATGAAACCTGGGATCAGAGCATCCCTGTGAAACAGCTGGGAGAAGCTCCAACTCCTTGAAAGGAGCTGGTGGTGAGGTGGGGGTCATAGAAGTGCAGAATGCTCTGGGGTGGAAGGGCACTTTAAAGGGCAACTTGTCCAACCCCCTGCAGGCATCAGGAACACCTCCAGCTAGAGCAGGCTGCACAGGGACACAACAAAGCTGAGACTGGCCTCAAGCACCTCCCTGGGCAGCCTATGCCAGCCTCTCCCCACCCTCACTGTGCACAACTTCCTCCTGATGTCCACCGTAACTCTGCCCTGTTCCAGTTCCAAACCGTTGTCTCTCATCCTATCCCCACAGCCCCTTCTGAACAGTCCCTCCCCAGCCTGCCTGCAGGTCCCCTGGAGTAAAACAAGAGGAGATGGTTTCAAGGTGCAACAGGGGAGGTTGAGGTCAGACAGGAAGAACAATTTCTTCCCTAAACAAGTCACTGAAGCCTGGCCCAGGCTGCCCAGGGCAGTGGTGGTGTCCCCAGCACTGGTGGTGCTGAAAAGCCATGGAGATGTAGTGCTGAGGGCCAGGGGTTAATGGTGCCCTGGCAGTGCTGGGGTAGTGGTTGGACTGGGTGACCTTAAACGCCTCTTCCAACCAAAGAGGTTCTGTGGTTCTCAGCCTCCATAAGGGCTGAGTCTGTACCTGTGTCTCTAAGTGTCTGTACCAGGACACGGAACCACAGACCTTGAAAGCCTTCCAGTAGGTGACATCCTGGAGCAGATGCTTCAGGCTGCAGGGAGACCTCAGAGCAGCCTTCCTGTACCTGAAGGGACTGCAGGAGAGCTGGGGAGGGACTCTGGACAAGGGCTGGGAGTGGATTTGAGATGGGAGAGGGGAGACTGAGTGTGGAGATGAGGAAGAGATTGTTGAGAGTGAGGGTGGGGAGAGACTGGCACAGGCTGCCCAGGGAGGCTGTGGAAGTGCCCTGCCTGGAGGTGTTCAAGGCCAGGCTGGATGAGGCCTTGAGCAGCCTGTGCTGGTGGGAGGTGTCCCTGGGCATGGCAGGGGCTTGGCACTGGATGATGTTGAAGGTCCCTTCCAACCCAACCCATTCTATGAATCTATGAATCCCGAAGGTCTTTTCTGGCCATGGTGGTTCTGTCTCTCTGGGCCATGCATTTATTTTCACTCTTGGTAGAGAGTTTGCTTATGAGTTGAATAATTCAGGTAAGGCAGCTAATCAGAAAAGAACACCTTCAGAGCATGACTGATACAAACCCCAACCCAGGACGGGAGAGATGGCAAAGAATTAATCATCTCCTCCATTCATCCTTCCAGTTAATAGCTGTGCTCAGATGGAGCCATTCATCTGCCTGAGCCTCTGCTTCCTGCATGCTCCAATCCATCAAGCCCAGCCAGATGCAGCTCTGCCTTCCCCATTCTTCCAGGAGCTGCCTTTACCCAGCTGGGTTTTCTCAACCACATTTGGGTGCCCTGCAGAAAACAGAGAAAAGAAAAGGAGGAATATCTGCAGAGCCTGGCAGTGCACCTGGACAGTGAAAGAGCTTTAGAAGGAGTTTGGAAAACACCCAGGGCTCTCCCCAAGCATCCAGCAGCCATCCAGCTGCTCTGCTTTGCCCTGCTGCACACACAGGAGGTGACTCAACCTCCACAAGTCTCTATCCAGAGGGATAAGCAGGAAACCAGGGTGTGGTGGGACACATCCACCCTACAGTGCACCCAGGCTTGGGGCAGAGTAGCTGGAGAAAGGCCTGGGGGCACTGGTTGACAGCAGTTGAAGTGGAGTCGAGGTATGCCCAGGTGGGCAAGAAGGGCACCAGCAGCCTGGCCTGGATCAGCAATGGTGTGGCCAGCAGGAGCAGGACATTGACTGTCTCCTTGTACTCAATGCTGTTGAGGCTGCACCTTGGGCACTGGCTTCAGTTTTGGGGCCCTCACTGCTAGAAGGACATTGAAAGGCTGGAGCAGCTCCAGAGAAGGGCAACAAAGGTGGGGAAGCATCTGGAGAAGAGGGCTGGGGAGGAGCAGCTGACGGAGCAGTGTGGAGGAGGCTGAGGGCAGAGCTCATTGCTCTCTGCAGCTCCCTGAGAGGAGGCTGCAGTCAGGCAGGGGTTGGGCTCTGCTCCCTAGGCTCAGGTGAGAGAAGGAGAGGAATTGGCCTGGAATTGTGCCAGGGGAGGTTAGGTTGGAGAGGAGGAAAAATTTCCTTGCTGCAAAAGTGGTCATGGATTGGCAGAGACTGCCCAGGGAGGTGGTGGAGTCCCCATGCCTGGAGGGGTTTTGAAGCTGTGGAGATGCGGTGCTGAGGGCCAGGGTTTGGTGGTGCCTGGCAGTGCTGGGCTGGTGGCTGGACTCAAGGATCTTGAGGATCTGTTTTAACCAAAGTGATACTTGGTTGAGGCTCCGTCCCTGGAAATATTCAAGGTCAAACTTGCTGTGGCCTTGTGCAGCCTGCTCTAGCTGGAGCTGCCCTTGCTGTCTGCAGAGAAGTTGGACAAGATGACTTTGGAGTGTCCCTTCCCATCCAGTGAAATCTGTCACTAGGATTCCTTTGCACTCTGGTCAAGCTGTGTACCTTTCCCAGAGGGACATTTGGTGTTCAGTGTGTCCCTTGCAGAGCTCAGCTGTGGAGGCAGAGGCTGAATTTTGGTAAAGCAAGGTAGGGAAGGAGCCTAAGACCCAAAGTGTGAAGCTGAGGAGTCAAGAGAGCTTACTGAAACCCCTCTCTTGAGTTGTTTTGTGATGCTGCTGTTGCAGCTCTTTCAGGGCTGCTGCTTGGTCCAGAGGTGGCAGGAACTCCCTCTGGAGCTCTTGTGCACATCTGTTCATGTCCACACTCACTCGACTAGTGCACAGCATCCTTCTGAGGAGCTGTTTGGACTTCACTTGCCTCAGAGCTCCTCTGGACTCAGATGGCTCTGGGGCAGGGTGCTTGAAGTTGTAGAAATAGTGAAAAACACCTGGGGGTGTTCCAGAAAGGTGTGGTCATGGCAACTGGGGCCATGGTTTAGTGGCCATGGTGGTGGTGGGTAGACAGTTGGACTGGGTAATCTCAGAGGGCTTCTCCAACCCAAATGATTCACAGGATCCCAGGATGTTAGAAGGGACCTCCAGAGACCATTGAGTCCAAACCTCCTGACAGAGCAGGACATTCTTTGAGTTTGTGATCTGAAGATAAGGAGAAAGTTGTTTGTTGTGAGGGTGCTGGAGGCCTGGAGCAGGCTGCCCAGAGAGGCTGTGGAGCCTCCTTGTGTGGAGAGCTTCCCAGGCCAGCTGGGCATTGTGCTGCTGGGCAAGCTGCTGTGGGTGCCCTGCTGGAGCAGAGGCTTGGACTGGATGATCTCCAGAGGTCCCTTCCCACTCCCCCATGCTGTCAATCTGAGTGTATCATCTCTGCATTGTGCCCATCTGCCTGGCACTTCTCCCTGTCCCCCCAGACACTGTCTCTCTGAAGATCTCCTTCTCTGCCACCTCCACTGGCTCTGAGGAGCTGGGGGTGAGTGACACCCTGGAAGCACACAGCAGTGTTCTGCAGTGCATTTCTGCATCCAAGCTGGTGGCTGCTGCAGGTTGTGTTTGCTACAGATGTTTGGGGAAGGAGAGCACTTTGCATTGGTGAGTGAGTGGAATTCACAGCTCTGCTGGCACAGCAGCTCCAGTTTAAAGCTGGTTCTGACTTAGGTGAGAACCTGTCAGTGGAAATTAAAGTGCTAAAACAACTTCTCTGTGAGTCACAGTCACAGATTGCATTGCTTTGGAAGGGACCCCCCAAGGGCATCTCGGCCAACCCCCTGCACAAAGCAGGGACACTTCCAGCTAGAGCAGGCTGCACAGGGACACAGCAAGGCTGAGCTTGGATGACTGCAGGGATGGGCCTCAACCACCTCCCTGGGCAGCCTGTGCCAGTCTCTCCCCACCCTCACTAGGTACAACTTCCTCCTGATGTCCAACCTAACTGCCTTGCTTCAGTTCCAAACCACTGCTTCTCGTCCTATCCCCACAGGCCCTTCTGAGCAGTCCCTCCCCAGCCTGCCTACAGGTCTCCTCCAGGTACTGGAAGGCTGCTCTGAGGTCTTCGTGAAGCTTTCTCTTCTCCAGGCTGAGGGCAGAGCTCGTTGCTCTCTGAGGTCCCTGCAGGGAGGTGGCAGTGAGGAAGGGGCAGCCTCTGCTCCTTGGTGGCAAGGGACAGAAGCAGAGGAAATGGCTCCAAGCTGCCCCAGGGGAGGCTCAGGCTGGATCTCAGGAAATGTTTCTGCCCTGGAAGGGTTCTCAGACATTGGCACAGGCTGCCCAGGGCAGTGCTGCAGTCACCATCCCTGGGTGTTCCAGCAGCCTGTGGAGCTGTGCTTAGGGCCCTGGTTTGGTGCTGAGCCTGCAGTGCTGGGGGGAAGGCTGGGCTGGGTGAGCTTGGAGGGCTCTGCCAGCCAGATGTGTGCTGGAGTTCTCTGAGCCCCAACTCCCTCCAGCAGCTCTGCCCATCTCTGTGGCACTCTTTTCCCTGGGTAAGCAATGGTCCTTGCCCTGCCATGCTGTGCAGAGCTCTGCTCTGCTGGCAGCCTCTCGTCCTGAGGCACAAACCGAAGCCGCTCCTGTGCTCAGCTCTCAGGGGTGGTTATAGTGTGGGGTGGGAGGCAGATCTGGAGTCATCCAGCCTTTTTTATTTTCTTGTGATCAGTGTTTTTTGGCTGTCTCCATTCCCATGACAACTCTCACTGACACTCTCCACCGTGCTGACACAACCAGTGCAGAGGTGGATGTGCAGGACCCATCTGCTGCCCCAGTCTGTTCCATCCACGTTTGCTCTCCTGCTGCTTGTTGGCCAAAGCTGCTTGGGAAATTTCAGAGCAGAGGTATTGGAAAGCAGCTGATATGGAGGGAAAGGTGAGGGCTGGAGCTGGCTTGCTCTGCACTGCCTTCTGAATAGCAGCCTCTCATTAACACCATCACTGCTAATAAATGTAATTAGAAGTGGTGGCTGATGAAAACCTGACTTAATTTCTGTAACATGGACTTGCTCCTTGCAATTAAAGCTTTCTGGATTCTGCAACGTGTTGTGGAGGGAGAGAGAGAGATTCCCAGCCCTAGATGCAGGTCTGCCATTCAGGGAGAAGAAAGCAGCTTTCAGAGCCTCCCTTGTTCACAGCAGCCAGGAGGCTTCTCAAAGTTGCAGCAGCCCAGGTTCTGAGGAGGTGTTTTTTAAGTCAGGCACTTTGAAAGTCAACAGTGCTGAGATTTCTCTGTAGGCACTTGCAGTGGTGACTCCACTGGATGCCACATTTGCCATTGTGTGAAGTTCAGCCAGGAGAGCTGCCCCAGAGCTGGTTATGGCTCTGAGGGCAAAGTTTGGGTAGATGAGAACTGTGGGACTCATTTCCTGTGGGACACAGTTCAGAGATCCATGGAATCATAGAATGGGTTGGGTTGGAAAGGATTTTCAACATCATTCAGTGTCAACCCCCTGCCATGCCCAGGGACACCTTCCACCAGCACAGGCTGCCCAAGGCCTCATCCAGCCTGGCCTTCAACACCTCCAGGCAGGGCACATGCACAGCCTCCCTGGGCAACCTGTGCCAGTGTCTCCTCACTCTCACCAATCTCTTCCTCATCTCCACTCTCCCTCTCCCCTCTCCCAGCTCATCCTGGCATTCACAGCCCTTGTCCAAAGTCCCTCCCCAGCTCTCCTGCAGCCCCTTCAGGTACTGGAAGACTGCTCTGAGGTCTGCCTGGAGTCTTCTGCAGGCTCACAGGCCAAACTCTCCCAGCCTATCCCCACAGCAGAGGTTCTGCAGCCTCTGATCATCTCTGATCATCTTGGTGGCCTCCTCTGGACCCTCTCCAGCAGCTCCAGGTCCTTCTTGTGCTGGGTTCCCCAGAGCTGGATGCAGTGCTGCAGGTGAGGTCTGCAGGTGAGGTCTGAGCAGAGGAGCAGAATCCTCTGGCTGCCAGTGATCAGTGCTGGCTCTTGGGCAGTTTTCCATCAGCTAGTGAGTTCTTCATGTTCTCTGCTGTGGTTCCAAGCTCTCCACAGCAGGCAGGACATGGCACTGAAGGTGGAGCTGACATTTCTCTGTGTTCTTGGAAACAGTCACTGCTTTCTTTCGATTCTTCTTCTGGAAATTCCCAGCATTCCTGGGAGTTTGGCATGGAGATGGTCAGCACCAGCTGGAATCAGGTCCATGGTGTAGCTCTCAAGTGGTCTTCCAAATCTTCTGCTCTTGTCTCCCCTTTTGTGGAACTGTGAATGATATTTGGGCTTTGGGCAAGCCTTGATGTATTGCAGGATCTGTCATGGTCATATCTACAATTCCCTCTCTGCTGATAGCTCCAGTTCTGGCCCTAGAGCTCATGACCTGTGAGGAAAGGTGGAGGGATCTGTCCAGCTATGCCAGAGCCAAAGTCTGCTTGTTACTGGCATTGTCAGGATCAACCATGACAGACTGAGGCTGGGAGGTTGAGCTTAAATGAATTAACCCAAAACATCATCTTTAGCAGAAACATAGGAGCTTGCAGTGGGGCTGAGAGAGCTTCAAATAATGCATGGAGTTGGAAGGGACCCTCCAAGGTCATCCTGTCCAACCCCCTGCTGGCAGCAGGGACACCTCCAACTAGAGCAGGCTGCACAGGGACACAGCAAGGCTGAACTTGGATGTCTGCACCACACCTCCAGGCAGCCTGTTCAGTCTCTCTCCACCCTCACTGTGCACAGCTTCCTCCTGATGTCCAACCTAACTCTGCCCTGCTCCAGTTCCAAACCATTGCCTCTCGTCCTATTCCCACAGGTCCTTCTCAACAGTCCCTCCCCAACCTGCCTGCCTGGAGCCCCTTCAGGTACTGGAATGCAGCTCTGAGGTCTCCCTGGGGCCTTTTCCAGGCTGCACAGCTCCAACTCTCTCAACGTTCCATAATGGAGCTGTTTAGGATGTGAGCTGGAGCTTGTCAGCCTCAGTTCTGTGGAGTGCTGCCCTGCAGGCTTGGTCTCCTCTGTACAAAAAGAGAAGTAAATATGCAGACAGGCTGCAAAGTGTCCAGGGAAGGGCCAGGAGATGGATCAGAAGCCAGCAAGCCCTCTGCCCTCTAAGGAAAGGCTGAGAGCTGAGGCTGTGCAGCCTGGAGAAGAGAAGGCTCAGGGCAGACCTTATTGCCATGGAGCAGGACATGCAGGGTGGCCAGCAGGAGGATGGAGACTGCCTTTGTACAAGGAGTGCCATGGCAGAGACAAGGGGGGATGGGGACAAGTGACTGCTGGGGACATTCCCATTGGACTGCAGAAGGAAATGTTCCACAGGGAGAGCAGTTGGACACTGGAATCACCTCCCAGGGGAAGTGGTGGAATTCCTGCATGGGGCAGTTTGAGGGCTCAGCCTGGCAGGGTGCTGGGACAGCTCATTCCAACTGGGCTGTGACCTAGAATGGTTGGAGCAGATGATCCCTGGGGTCCTTCCAGTCTGTACTGTGTGAATGCTGTGGAACACCTCTGCCCTTCAAGAAGCTTCTGCTGCACTCCCAGTGTTTCTGTTTCCATAGAAAACAGCTCATTGCCTCTCTTTCATACCTGAATTATCTCTGCCACTTCAGTTGCCTGCACCATCAGCTTGTGCAAAGCTCCCAGATGTTTGTTTCAGCCATGGATGTGCTTGAAAGCCAGAAGATCCTCACACGCTGTGCAGCACTTTCTGCCACCACTTGTATGGAAGAGTATTTGAGCTCTTCCCTCCTCTGTGTGACGTTTAGAGCTGCTGCTTTCCAGCCACAGACGGAGCTGCATTCTCCTTGTCAGCATCAGGGCTTCACTCCCTTCCTCAGCTCTTCTTCAGGCTGGTCTTTGGCTATCTGCATCTGCTACAGACCTGGAGTCAGTCTCTGACTACATTGTGCACATGGAAATCTGAGTGGTCTGATTTTCACAATGGCTCAGAAGGGTGTGGTAGGGTGGCCCCAGCAGGGAGCAGTGGCTGGCACCCCTCAGGCTGTGCTGCCATTCAGGGTGACCTGGCCAGGCTGGAGAGCTGGGCAGGGGGAACAGAATGAAGGTCAGCAAGGGAGAAAGCTGGGGAGAAAGCTTCCCCCATAGCAGCACAGCTGACTGGGGACCTGCAGGGAAGGAGATCCATGGAGAAGGCCCTGGGAGTGCTGGCAGTGCAAGCTCCCCAGAGCCAGTGATGTGCCCACATGGAGAAGTGCCCTGGTGAGGCCACTTCTGGAGTGCTGGGTCCAGTTCTGGGCTCCTCAGTTCAGGAAGGACAGGGAACTGCTGGAGAGAGTCCAGGGCAGGCTGCAAAGCTGCTGAGGGGCCTGGAGCAGCTCTGTGAAGAGCAAACGCTGAGAGCCCTGGGGCTGAGAGCCTGCAGAAGAGCAGCCCCAGAGGGTGAACAATGCTCAGCAAGAGCTGAAGGAGCTGTGGGGGGCAAGAGGCTGGGGCCAGACTCTTGTCAGTGATGTCCAGGGCCAGGACAAGGGGCAATGGGCACAGACAGGAACTCAGGAGGTTCCACCTGAGCAGGAGCAGAAAGTTGTTTGTTGTGAGGGTGCTGGAGGCCTGGAGCAGGCTGCCCAGAGAGGTGGTGGAATCTCCTCTGGAGAGCTTCCAAGGCCAGCTGGGCATTGTGCTGCTGGGCCAGCTGCTGTGGGTGCCCTGCTGGAGGAGGGGGTGGGACTGGATGGTCTGCAGAGGTCCCTTCCCACCCCTCCCTGTGGGAGGCTTTAGACTGGGCTAGGTTCTGAGGACCTTCCACGAGGATGGCTCCACCCTCAGCCAGGCTTTCCCATGGCCTTGCCAGTGGCCTGTGTGGGCTCCTGTTTGCGTGCCACTGCTGCCAACAGGCTTGGCAAAAGGAGGCTGGACAAAGCCTGACCCTGGGAGTGAGCAGTGGCTCCCAGGCTCTAGCTATGACCCGTCTGGTGAAGTAGAAGATGAGCAGTCAGCAATGCCAGGAGCAAGGTTCAGAAGCAGACAGAGTTGTTCCTGTGAAGACCTTTCTTGATCTCTTGCAGGCTCTGTCCTCCATGGAGGAATTCAGAAACCTGGATCGGGATATTGAGGGCTCTGCAAAACGGTGGAAGAAATTTGTTGAGTCTGAGTGTCCTGAAAAGGAGAAGTTCCCTCAGGAGTGGAAGAATAAATCAGCTCTGCAGCACCTCTGCATGCTGAGAGCCCTGCGGCCGGACCGCATGAGCTACGCTGTCAGGTGGGACTGTGCGGGGAGAGCTCTGCTGGGCTGCAGCCAGGGCAGGGAGAGCAGCACAGGGAGGGGATTCTGCCCCTCTGCTCTGCTCAGACCTCACCTGCAGCACTGCCTCCAGCTCTGGGGAACCCAGCACAAGGACCTGGTTGCAGAATCTGCAGCCTGGAGAAGAGAAGGCTGCAGGGAGACCTCAGAGCAGCCTTTCAGTACCTGAAGGGGCTCTAGGAGAGCTGGGGAGGGACTTTGGACAAGGGCTGGGAGTACCAGGCCAAGGGACAATGGCTTTGAGCTGGGAGAGGGGTGAGTGAGAATGGAGATGAGGAAGAGATTGTTGAGAGTGAGGGTGGGGAGAGACTGGCACAGGTTGTCCAGAGAGGCTTGGATGTGCCCTGCCTGGAGGTGTTCAATGCCAAACTTGGTGTGGCCCTGGGCAGCCTGCCCTAGCGAGGGTGTCCCTGCTGACTGCAGAGTGGTTGGACAAGATGACCTTGGAGGGTCTCTTCCAACCAATTGTAATCTGTGACCTGTCAGGCACAAGGCCACAGGAAGCTGTTACAGAGCTCATGGCAGCTGCCTGCTCACAGCTGAAGAGCTTCTTAGCCTTGCTGCTGCTGCTGCTGCTGGGCTGTCCCAGACTGCATGTCCCCACCCATCCATGGCTTGTGCACTGCCTCGGAGGTGTTCAAGGCCAGGCTGGATGAGGCCTTGAGCAAGCTGGGCTGCTGTGAGGTGTCTCTGCCTATGGCAAGGGAGGTCAGATTTTGAAGGTCATTTCCAACCCAAGTGGTTCTGTGGATCTATGAACTGATTTCTCTTGAGAGAGCTGGGTCAGGAACCAGCTACTCCTTGGAGCTCTTGAACGTGGTGTTGGGCTGGTAGATTCCACTGTTCTCCCTTATCACTCCTTTTCCTTGTCAGATATCTCAGAATCCCAGCATGGGGGTGCTGGAAGAGACCTCTGCAGATGATCCAGTCCGAGCCCTCTGCTCCAGCAGGGCACCCACAGCATCTTGCCCAGCAGCACAGTGCCCAGCTGGCCTTGGAAGCTCTCCAGAAGAGACTCCACAGCCTCTCTGTGCAGCCTGCCCCAGGCCTCCAGCATCCTTGCACCAAACAACTTTCTCCTCCTGTTCAGGTCATAGATCATAGAATGTTAGGGTTTGGAAGGGACCTTCACAGATCATTGGGTCTCACTCCCCTGCCAAACAGGATCCCCTAGGGCAAGCCAGACAGGAACATATCCAGGTTGGCTTTGAAAGTCTTTAGAGAAGGAGATGGAACTTCCTGGGTTCCAGGCTGTGCCCATTGCTGTGCCATGTTTCATTTTACCCCTGTCCAGGTGCCAGCATTGCTACTGAGTGACAGCTCCATCAGCCCAGCCTGCAGACCCTCTCTAAAATCCCTTAGTCCTCCTTTTCCCCCCTTGGATCCCAATGTCTTTGTGTTAGCAACCCCCAAGGCCAGTGTGTATCTGCAGCACCAGCTCCTTTCCCAGCTGCTGCAGCAGCCTGGCAAAACTTTCCTCCTTCTGGCAGAGATTTTGTAGAAGAGAAGCTTGGCAGCAAATATGTGGTGGGGAGATCCCTGGACTTCGCCACGACCTTTGAGGAATCAGGACCTGCAACCCCCATGTTTTTCATCCTCTCCCCAGGAGTTGACCCACTGAAGGATGTGGAGAAACATGGTGAGTAAATGCTGTCTGAAGGCACAGCACAGCCCTGCTTTTGTCTGCTGCATAATCATCCTGACAGGACATGCTGGGCTTTTTCTTTTCCTCATCTCTGTGCAGATAATGGAGTAATCTGTTAAAAATAGATTATTGTGAAAGGGATGTGATTGTTGGGGGGGGTTAGTATTCCTTTTTCTTTCTTTCTTGAGGGTTTTTGGGTCTTCAGCTGAAGTTTAAATTGAATTTGTCTCTTTCCTGCCCTGCCTGCATTCCCACTGTGCTTCACACTGCAGGGATTTCTGAGCTACTCTTGCTCACAACCCATAATTGCTGTCAGAGATGTCCACCAGGCTGGCAGACAGCTGCTCTTTGCTGAGAAAGGATGGACCAGAACAGCCTCAAGATCCTTTCCAGCTGAAGATTCTGTAATAGTTAAAGCTCATTGAGGTTCAGCAAGGAGAAGTGCAAGGTCCTGCACCCAGGGCAGCAAAATCCTTGTCTGGGCTGGGGGCTGATGAGATTAAGAGCAGCCCTGCAGAGGAGGACCTTGGGATGCTGGTGGGGGAGAAGCTGGGCAGGAGCCAGCAATGGGCACTGGCAGCCCAGAAGGCCAAGGGCAGCCTGGGCTGCATCCAAAGCAGAGTGGGCAGAGATGGAGAGAGGAGATTCTGCCTCTCTGCTCTGCTCTGGGGAGACCTCACCTGCAGGGCTGGGGCCAGATATGGAGCACCCAACACAAGAGAGACCTGGAGCTGCTGGAGAGGGTCCAGAGGAGGCACAGTCTTGTTTAACATAGCAAAAGTGCCCTAATCTTTGTTTTGCCTTTCTTTTGTACACATCTCAGCAAGACTGTGAGGGAAGTAGACCTCACCATTGTTTTCATTTTCCAGCCTATCATCTAGTTCTTCTCACCAAAACATGCTAGCTAGGCTCAAATAGCACAGCCACAAAGTTGCTCAGAGGGCTGCAGACCCTCTGCTATGGGAATGGATTGGGAGAGTTGGGGCTGTGCAGCCTGCAGAAGAGAAGGCTGGAGGGAGACCTCAAAGCAGCCTTCCAGTGCCTGAAGGTGCTCCAGGAGTGCAGGGGAGGGACTTTTAAGAAGAGTTTGGAGCAGACAATGGCTTTTAGCTGGGGGAGATGAGATTGAGAGTGAGGATGAAGAAATTCTTGGCAGTGAGGGTGGGGAGAGACTGGCACAGGTTGCCCAAGGAGGTTGTGGCTTCCCTCTGTCTGGAGGTATTCAAGGCCAAACTTGGTGTGGCCCTGGGCAGCCTGCCCTAGCGAGGGTGTCCCTGCTGACTGCAGAGTGGTTGGACAAGATGACCTTGGAGGGTCCCTTCCTGATGTAATCTGTAACTCTGTGAGACCTGTCAGGCACCAGACCACAGGAAACTGTCACAGAGCTCATGGCAGCTGCCTGCTCACAGCTGAAGAGCTTCTTAGCCTTGCTGCTGCTGCTGGGCTGTCCCAGGCTGCCTGTGCCCACCTAGCTATGGCTTGTTCACAGCTTGGAGAAGCAGCAGGAAATTATTTTCATTTCCTATCACTCTAAAATGTATTTTCACATCAGGTTGCAGGAGAATAATGTTCTTTAAACAAGAGGAGCTTTGTACTGATGCATATTATTGTACCTTTGTGGGATGGAGCTCTGTAATTAAAAGTAGGTTGGGAGAAGCCTCTGCTGGTTTCAGTGCTTTGACAGGGAGTGTGTGAGAGATAAAGAGCTGAGACAGCTCTTCTGGGAGCATTTGTGATAATCTGAGCAAGGTGGGGGTTGGGAGGGACCTCTGCAGATCATCCAGTCCAGCCCTCTGCTCCAGCAGGGCACCCACAGCAGCTTGCCCAGCAGCACAATGCCCAGCTGGCCTTGGAAGCTCTGTACACAAGGAGACTCCACAACCTCTCTGGGCAGCGTGCTCCAGGCCTCCAGCACCCTCACACCAAACAACTTTCTCCTTCTGTTCAAATGGAACCTCCTGGGTGCCAGTCTGTGCCCAGTGCCCCTTGTTCTGGCATTGGGTACCTCAAGAAAATAAGGCTGAGCTGTGGCTGGCTGCTGATGCTGAGCTGTGCTGTGTGGCCAAGCAGGTGAGGATGCTGAATGTGACTCTTTCCCTCCCAATTCCAGGAAGGAAGCTTGGGTACACCTTCAACAACAACAACCTCCACAATGTTTCCCTTGGGCAAGGCCAAGAGGTAGTTGCTGAACGAGCTCTGGAGCTGGCTGCCAAGGAGGGTCACTGGGTCATCCTGCAGGTATGGTCTCTGAACAGCCCTGCTGGCAGGGCCAGGATGCTGAGCACGGTGGGGAGGGCACCACTTCACCCTGAGCTGCTGGGGGTCAGGCAGGGTGGGCATTTGGGAGCAGCAGGGGTTCATCAGGCACATGGAACTGCTGCAGCATGGCCAGAGGATGCCATCAAGATGATCAGAGGCTGCAGAACCTCTGCCGTGGGGACAGGCTGGGAGAGTTGGGGCTGTGCAGCCTGGAGGAGAGAAGGCTGCAGAGAGATCTCAGAGCAGCCTTCCTCTACCTGAAGGAGCTGCAGGAGAGCTGGGGAGGGACTGTTCAGAAGGGACTGTAGTGGTAGGACAAAAGGGCAATTGTTTGAGACAAGAGCAAGGCAGATTTAGAGTGGAGATGAGGAAGAAATCCTTGGGGGTGATTTTGGTGAGACACTGGCACAGGCTGCCCAGGGAGGCTGTGGAGGTGTCCTGCCTGGAGGTGTTCAAGGCCAGGCTGGATGAAGCCTTGAGCAGCCTGTGCTGGTGAGAGGTGTCTCTGGGCATGGCAGGAGAGGTCAGAACCAGATGATGTTGGGGGTCCTTTCCAACCCAACCCATTCTGTCAGTCTATGAATCTTTATTTTGACCCTCTTTAACTTCCACTTTTTAGCAAACAGTGGTTGTGGGGGAAGAAAGCAGAGAGGGGATTTATTATGCTGCAAATAGCAGTGTGAAGTGTGTGACTGTTCCAGAATGTCTTAAAGAAAACAAAAAAGGGAACAGAAAAAGGAAGTTAGAGAGGTCAGCTCTTGGTGTGAAGGTTTCCCTCTGACAAAGTGACATCTTCTGGCTGTGGCAAGATGTACCAGAAACCTCTTGGCCAGCTTTGTTGTGCTGCGCATGGACCATAGCTCTTTGTTGGTCCCCAGCAGGCAGTGGCCTGCAAAGGTTTGGTCTCTGGAGAGGTCACAGCTGAGAGGCTCTGAACAGCAAATCAAATTGTCTTCGTGTCCTTCAGAAAGGGAGGCAGAGAGAACCTTGGCAGAAGGTTCTCTTCCAGGAGGTGATGTCAGCTGTGCAGTCCTAGTGCTGTGGTGCTCTGTAGGCCCACAGGAAGGAGCAGGGAGCATGAAAAGGGAAACAGATGTGGAGGGGAGAGCTCAGCATCCCCCATGGCAGAGGAAACACAGTGAAGTCCCCCAGAGATCAGTGCTGGGTCCAGTCCTGTTCAACATCTTCATCAATGCCATTGATGAGGACACAGATGGAGTCTGCTCAGCAAGTTTGCTGATGACACCAAGCTGGGAGGCTTGGCTGATACAGCTGAGGGCTGTGTGGCCATCCAGAGAGACCTGGACAGGCTGGAGAGCTGGGCACAGAGGAACCAGATGAAGTTCAACAGGGACAAGTGCAGAGTCCTGCACCTGGAGTAGAATAACAAACTGCACCAGTACAGGCTGGGAGGTGATCTGCTGGAGAGCAGCCCTGTGGAGAGGGACCTGGGAGTGCTGGTGGATAACATCCATGGCACAGCAATGTGCCCTGGTGGCCAAGAGGGCCAATGGGATCCTGGAGGGCACTGAGCAGAGTGTGTCCAGCAGATCCAGAGAGGTTCTCTTCTGCTTGTACACTGCCCTGGTGAGCCCCCATCTTGAGTACTGTATTCAGTTTTGTGCTCCCCAGTTGAAGAGGGACAGGGATCTGCTGGAGAGAGTCCAAGGGAGGGCTATGAGGATGAAGAGGGGACTGGAACACTGCCTGATGAGGAGAGGCTGAGGGACCTGGGGCTGCTTAGTCTGGAGAAGAGAAGGTTGAGAGGGGATTTAATCAATGTTTATAACTATCTGAGGGCTGGGGGTCAGGAGTGGAGGACAGGCTCTGCTCACTTGCTCCCTGGGATAGGACAAGGAGCAATGGATGGAAGCTGCAGCACAGGAGGTTCCAGCTCAACACAAGGGGGAACTTCTTTCCTGTAAGGGTCCCAGAGCACTGGCACAGGCTGCCCAGAGAGGTTGTGGAGCCTTTCAAGGTCTGTCTGGATGTGTTCCTGTGTGTCCTGAGCTAGATTGTATGGCCCTGCTCTGGCAGGGGGGGTGGACTGGATGATCTCTTTGGGTCCTTTCCAACTCCTGACATCCCTGTGAGCCTGTGAAGATGAATCCTGCTGCCAGCAGGTCCAGAAGCCAGGGCTGGGCCATTCCAGTGGCAGTGCCTTCCCAAGTTCCTCTCTCTCTCCCAGGAATCATGGAATTCCCTGTTCTCTCCCAAGAATCATGGAATCAGTGAATGGCTTAAGTTGGAAGGGACTGTAGAGATCATCTACTCTAACCTCCCTGCCATGGAGAGGGACATGTCTCACCTAGTCCAGGTTGCTCAAGGCCTCATCCAGCCTCGGCTTGGACACCCCCAGGCAGGAGGCAGCCACAGCCTCCCTGGGCAGCCTGTGCCAGACTCTCACCATCCTCACACTGAAGAACTTCCTCCTCGGCTCCACTCTAACCCTGCTCTGCCTCAGCTCCAAACCATTTCCCTTGGCCTGTCTCTAGGCACCCTCAGGAAAGGTCTCTTTGCAGCCTTCCTGCAGGACCCCTTCAGGCACTGGCAGCAGCTCTGAGGACCCCTGGAGCCTTCTCCTCTCCAGGCTGCACACCCCCAGCTCCCTCAGCCTGTGCTCACAGCAGAGCTGCTCCAGCCCTTGCAGCATCTTTGTGGCCTCCTCTGCACTCTCTCCAGCAGCTCTGTGTCCTCCTTCTGCTGGGGACACCAGAGCTGCAGGCAGGATTGGAGGTGAAGTCTGAGCAGAGCAGAGCCAAGGGACACAATCCCCTCTCCTGCCCTGCTGCCCACACTCCTCTGGCTGCAGCCAGCATACAGCTGCTTTAGGGCTGCAGGAGGGCACTGCTGGCTCCTGGGGAGCTGCTCAGCACCCAACAGCCCCAAGGCTCTTTCTTCAGGGCTGCTCTCAACCCCCTCTGCAGTCAGCCTGGATTTGTGCCTGGGGTTGGCCTGACCCAGCTGCAGGTCTCTTGGCTTTGACTTGTTGGACCTCATGCAGTTGGCTCTGGAATATGTTGTCTGTGAGAGTCCCAGTGGCAGCTCCCTCTCAAGGCTGGAAGTCGTGGTGTCCTTGAGGGCTGGCTGGCTGAGACACCCACACACAGGCCTGTGCTTGAAAACAAGCTTTAATAAAAATAGAAGGAAAAATCAGATCAAAGAACATGATGTGCTCCACTGGCAGGGCCAGATCATCTCTATCCCAGAATATTAAGAGTCTGGGAGAAGAAACTGCAGGTCCAGGAGCCAGGCTTTGTAATGAATCTGTCAAAGCAGAGGCTGCCATCTGACTAGCAATTAGCAGCTCCTTTAGCATCTGTACTTCCAAGGGTGGGAAATTACTGGAGCAAAGGAGTGAGTCCAGACTCAACAAGGTGCAAAGTTTCAGAAGGACAAACTTTGAAGGACAGGAGAAGTAAAAGACTGCATGGGAAGGAGTTTTGGACTGTGAGGGTGCTGGAGCACTGCAACAGGTTGCCCAAGTTGGTGCTGGAGGCTCCATCCCTGAAGATATTCAAGGTCAGGCTTGATGTGGCTTTGAGCTACCTGATCTAGCTGAGGATTTGCCCATGGATGCTGGCCACGATGCCCTCTACAGCTCCCTCCCCACCTGCTGCGTTCTATGGTTCTATGTTAAATGCAGTGAGAGGAAGAGGCTGAGGGGAGACCTTCTGCATCTCTACAGCTGCCTGAAAGAAGGTTGTAGAGAGGTGGGGGTTGGTCTGTTCAACCTCCTCATTGCTGTTGACCTCATTAATGTTGATAAATATATAAAGGTGATTGCCCAGAGGCTGGAGCCAGGCTCTGCTGGGTGATGCCCAGTGACAGGACAAGGGGCAGTGGTGGAGGCTGAGGCAAAGGAAGTTCCATGGAAATACAAGGAGGAATTTTCTCACTGTGAGGGTGACAGAGCCCTGGAACAGGCTGCCCAGGGAGGGTTGTGGAGTCTCCTTCTCTGGAGAGAGTCAAAACCTGCCTGGGTGTGTTCCTGTGTGCCCTGCCCTAGGTGACCCTGTTCTGGCAGGGGTTGGACTAGATGAGCTCCAGAAGTCCCTTCCAGCCCCTGACATTGATTCTGTGAAGTAACAAGAGGTACAAAAAGAGGAGATGGCCTCAACTTGTACCAAGGGAGGTTCAGGTCGGATATTAGGAAGAAGTCCTTAACTGAAAGGGTTCTCAGGCATTGGCAGAGGCTGCCCAGGGAGGTGGTGGAGTCCCCATACCTGGAGGTGTTCCAGAAAGGTGTTGCCACAACACTTGGGGCCATGTTTGAATGGCCATGGTGGTGTTGGGTTGCTGGTTGGACTGGATGGTCTCAGGGGGCTTTTCCAACCTAAACACTTCCATAATTCCCTGACTGCCCCAGTTGTCACCAGTCCCTTTCTGTCTGTGTTACCTGACTGCAGAGAATTCATTTGCACGTTTCCCCCATGGCTTTGAGCCCCCACAGCCTCTCCAGTTGCTTTTTGCAGACACATACACCGCTCAAGCCCTGAATCCCATCCCATGTTTTGCTGCATGCATTCCTGGTTTCCAGCCCTTCTGCCACCAAGGCACAACACAGAGATGCCCTCAGCTGTGATTTGATGAGAGCCATTCCCAGTGCTGGCTGCTGGGAGGCAGTGTCACTGGTGGCTGAGGGTCACTGCTGTCACCTCAACATGAGCTACAGCAGTTATTTTCCAACCACCTAACACCACAGAGTAGATGTAGGAAGGATCTGAGGGTGTAGGAAGTCCTGAGGGTGAGGCTGTGTAGGCTGGGGTTAAGCTGGTGCCTCCTGCTTGCCTTTGTTCGTCTCTGTTACTGAATCTCTGTGGCTGTTCGAAATGCTTTGGTGACAGATTTTGGTCCACCCTAAGGGTCACAGAGCACTGGAATGGGCTTCCCAGAGAGGTTGTGGGGTCTCCTTCTCTGGAGGCTTTCAAGGCCTGTCTGGATGTGTTCCTCTGTGCTCTGTGTTAGATAGCATTGTCCTGCTCTGGCAGGGGGCTTGGACTCGATGATCTCCTTGGGTCCCTTCCAGCCCCTAACATCCTGTGATCCTGTGATCATAGGGTTTGTAGTTTTAGAGTGAGTGGTTGTTGCTTGGGCCCTGGGGCTTGCCTCATCTCTTGAAACCCTGAAGGCATCACGCAGGAGGCAGCTGTGACTGCCTTTCGCCTGCTGCTTGTCCCATGGGCATGGCTCAGGGCAGTGCAGAGCTTCCCCACAACATAGAGGCAAAGAAGCATTAGGCTTGGAAGAGACCTTTAATATCACTCAGTCCAACCCTTAACCCAGCACTGCCAGGGCACCACTAACCCAGGGCTCTCAGCACCATATCTGCACAGCTTTGAAACCCCTCCAGGGATGGGGCCTCTACCACTGCCCTGGGCAGCCTCTTCCTAACCTGGGCAACCCTGCTGGGGAAGAAATTGTTTCTCATGTCCAACCTGAACCTCCTCTGGGGCAATCTGAGGTTGTTTCTTCTCATCCTATCTCTTTTTCCTAGGGAGCAGAGCCTAAGCCCCACCTGACTGCAGCCTCCTCTCGGGGAGCTGCAGAGAGCAATGAGTTCTGCCCTCAGCCTGCTCTTCTCCAGGCTGAACACCCCCAGCTCCCTCAGCTGCTCATCTCCAGCCCTGTTCTCCAGACCCTTCCCCAGCTTTGTTGCCCTTCTTTGTACCTGCCCCAGCCCCTCAGTGTCCTTTGCTCAAGCATCTCCTCTTTGTGTCCTCCTGCCCCTTAAACTTCATTTCTTCCCTGGGAGGTGAGCAGAACCCTCAGTCCTTGGAGGAAAGAAGACAACTTCTGCAGTTCTGGCTAGATATTCCTAGCCAAGTGAGCCAGCCCAGGGGCAGCAGGAGCTGGGGCAGCAGGACTGGCTGCTGTAAGGTGTCCCATGGCTTCCCCAGGCAATAAATCTCTTGACTCATGGTTCTGAAGCAGATCTCATCTTGGAGTTGAAGGCTTGGCCCTCTGCCAGGAGTCCTATGTTGATTTAATGGACTTAGGCCATCAAACCTTGTGCAGAAGGTGGCAATGCTGAAGCTGCAAGCAGCAGAGGGTGTGATCTTCCAGGCTAAAGCAGAGGGCTTGGGCAAGGAGTCAGGAGCACAGAAACTTCTCCAGAGGGCTTGGGCAAGGAGACAGGAGCACAGGAGCTTCTCCAGAGCCCTTGGGACACTTCATAGCCAGGGCAAGAGATGGAAACCCTCAGGTGTCCATTTTAAAATGCCACCACAGCCTGGAAAATGCCCTCACAGCCCTGCTGGGGTGTTTCTGATCCTCCTGAAGCCAGCAAGAGTGAAGGACTTCCTGTGTTGTTCCTAGAAGGCTTCTGCAAGCACCACTCATCCTGCAGCAGCAGGAGCTCCATCTGCCCCAGGCAGCACAGCCCTGCTGCAGGCCAGGAGAGCAGCTGGGCACAGCCATGGCTGCACACATCTCACTCAGGAGAAGCTGACCTACCTTCCCTAGGACTCCCTGGTGGGGTGACAGCCATCTGTGCTCAGACATACCCATCTGTGGCACCTCTGCTGGTGCAGTTCCAGAGGCACAAAGCCCTCGTGGAGGCAGCAGCTGTTGAAGTGTGCTGTGCAGCCAAGAGCTGAGCTCCTGCTTGGTGCCACGTGAGCCTCTGAACAGGGTGGCATGCCTGCCAGTGCTTGGGGATGAGTGGCACTGCTCCCAGAGCCAAGGCTCACCAGGAGAGCATTGCTGTCACTGTTAGGAGTCAGCCTTCACCAGGGTAACTGCAGCTATCAGTGGCATCTCAGACTGCTTTGGGTGGGAAGGGACTGTCAAAGCTCATCCAGTCCAACCCACTGCAGCCAGCAGGGACATCTGCAACACAGCTCCAGACACCCTGACCTGCGCTGGTGCCAGCCACGGGGCAGCTCCCACCTCTCTGCCCAGCCTGGGCCAGGCTCTCCCCACCCTCTGTCAGTTCAAACCCTCCCTTCTCTCCACTCTCAATCTCCCTCTGTCAGTTCAAACCCTCCCCCCTTGCCCTGTCACCACAGGCCCTGCTCAAAACCCTGTCCCCTGCTCTCTGCTTGCCCACTCTGAGCTCTGCGAGGCCACAAGAAATAGGTCCAAGAGCAGCAGAGCTGAGATCCTGTGCAGGATCCCTCTACAGAGTGAGAGGTGACTCTGACTCCTGCACCCAGGACATGCCAGCATGCAGGGACAGGCCCTGAGGGGTGAAGGGGCTGCTTCTAGGTGTGACTCAGTTCTTAGTCCCCTCTCTTCTGAGGGACCCCAGCTGCTCTGGAGACATGTATCAGCATCTGGCTCTTCCTACATCTGGTCCATCTCTGGGTGCTGCCCCATCCCTTCACCATGTGCAACATCTGTGCCAGCAGCCAGCACTGTCCCAGCTTTGCATTTCCTACAACTGTTCATCCTCTTCTCCAGCCCTGGCTGGGATCTCTCCAGAAGCAGCTCATGAAAGTCTTCTGAAACCACCTGCAGAAAAGCCAGAAGAGAGTTTCTGTGTTCTCCTAAAGGTTTTCTGGGTTTCTGATGTGTGATCAGACCACAGAAGCACCTTCCTAGGGCATACCAGAATGCTGCTAGTCCATCTCCCTGCCCGTGGGAAGCCACATCCATGGTCTGAGCTGTACAAACATTGCCAGCACTGATCTAAGCTCAGCTTCATTCTGTGATCCTCTCAACTTCCACTAAGCCCTGAGGCAATCAGCTCACAGCTTGGTTGTGTGTATGGCAATGTGCTTCAGACTGGCACTCTGCTCCTCCTTCCAGTGCTCTTCCTCACTCAGCCCTTCCCTCCTCTTCTCCTCTCTCAAAACTGGTGAATCATAGAAGCACAGAATGGGTTGGGCTGCAAGGGACCTGCAACATCATCCAGTGCCAAGCCCCTGCCATGCCCAGGGACACCTCCCACCAGCACAGCTTGCTCAAGGCCTCAGCCAGCCTGGCCTTCAACACCTCCAGGCAGGGCACATCCACAGCCTCCCTGGGCAACCTGTGCCAGTCTCTCCCCACCGTCACTGCCAAGAATCTCTTCCTCCTCTCCACTCCCAGTCTCCTCTCTCCCAGCTCAAAGCCATTGTCTCTTGTCCTGGCACTCCCAGCCCTTGTCCTTCCCCAGCTCTCCTGGAGCCCCTTCAGGTACTGGAAGGCTACTCTGAGGTCTCCCTACAGCCTTCTCTTCTCCAGGCTGCACAGCCCCAACTCTCCCAGCCTGTCCCCACAGCAGAGGTTCTGCAGCCTCTGATCATCTCTGTGGATTCCTCTGAACCCTCTCCCGCAGCTCCAGGTCCTCCTTGTGCTGGGTTCCCCAGAGCTGCAGGCAGTGCTGCAGGTGAGGTCTGAGTAGAGCAGAGGGGCATAATCCCCTCCCTGTGCTGCTGCTCTCCCTGCCCTGGATGCAGCCCAGGACATGGCATGAAGCAGCCTAAGGTGTGGTGTGAATCTGTACCAGCTCAGTGTCTCCTTGTGTGAATTCCTGTCCTCTTGGGCACAGAAAAGTGAGCAGTGGGTACTGTGTTTAGGGTGCAAACCCACGGTGGGTGTATGAAGTGCTGCAGTGAGGTGTGCAGCTTTGTTTTGGGTCCCTTGGCTGGCACTTGGTTGCTCTGCCATTGTTTAACGCTGAGCTGTGCAGAGAAATCCCTGAGAGGCCCCGAGAGTCTTCCTGGGATGCCCACAGCTCACTCTGAGCCCAGGCTTGTTTGCTCTGCAGCTTCCAGCACAGGACTTCTGCCACACCATTTCCAGTCGTTCAGGAACCTGACAACCTTCTGCAGTGCTGTACCCCTAGGGGCTGTTTTCAGTAGTTGCAATTACTTTGTCCTGTGGTTAACTCTGGCAGCTCACTAATCATTTGCTCTTTCAGGTGCCTTTTGAATGTGGTGAGCAGCTCAGACTCCATCAGGAGCTTCCCACTCCTGCTTTCTATGCCTTAGCCAGTTGGTAGCTTATCATGGAACTACAGAATTATTAAGGTTGGAAAAGACCTCTAAGATCATCCAGTCCATCCATAACCCAACTGCCATCACCACTAAACTCTGTCCTGAAGGGCCACACCTACAGCTTCTTGCACACCTCCAGGCATGGGGACTCCACCACCTCCCTGGGCAGCCTCTGCCAATCCCTGACCATTCTCAAAGCAAAGACATTTTCCCTCATCTCCAACCTAACCTTCCCCTGGTACAATTTCAGGCCAGTTCTTCTCTTATCACCTGAGCCTAAGGAACAGAACCCAACCCCCACCTGACCACAGCTTCCTTTCAGGGAGTTGTGGAGAGCAATGAGGTCTTCCTCAGCCTCTTCTTCTACAGACTGAACGTGAGACTTTCAGTCTTAGTAGCAGTACCCTCAGTAGCTGCAGGATAAAGAGCTGAAACTGAAGGCATCTCAGGGGTGGAGATCCACTGGCCTCATGGAGCTGACTCCTCCACCATCTAACATCTGAAGCCAGTGTGGTGAGCTGGCTGCTGGAGCTCACCCCTCTAGAAGTGCAGAAAGAGTTTCAGGTGATGAGCTCAGATTCAGATGCCCCTCTGCTGCCTATGTAGAAGGAGCTGGAAGTGTTAGATTCCTGCTTTTTTTTCTAACTCCCCTTTTTGATGTGTCCCTCAGCACAGGGAGTAGGCTGGAAACTGGCTGAAGGGCAGAGCTGAGAGGGCTTGGTCAGTGTGCAGAGCTCAGGTCATAGGATCCTAAAATCACTGAATGCATCAGCTTGGAAGGGACCCACTCAGCAGGGACATCCCCAGCTGGAGCAGGTTGCTCAGAGCCTCATCAAGCCTGACCTTGAATGTCTCCGGGGATGGAGCCTCCATCACCTCCCTGGGCAACCTGTTGCAGTGCTCCACCAGTTGCTGGCCAGTTACAATCGTAGAGTGATAGAATGGGATGAAAGGAACCTCCAGAGCTCATCCAGTTGTTGGATGCACTCAGCAGGGACATCTTCCTTAGAGCAGGTTGCCCACAGCTCTGTCCAGCCTCACCTTGAATATCTCCAGGGATGAGGCCTCAATCACCTCCCTGGGCAAGCTGTTGCAGTGTTTCAGCAGGCTCCTGGTGCAGAACTTGTTCCTCACATCCAGTCTCAACCTGCCCTGCTCTTACTTCAAACCATTGCCCTCGCCCTGTCCCTGCAGGCCTACAGCTGGAGTTCTGTAGCTCGTGGGGTCCCCAGAGGCCAGGGCTGAGTCCAGTCTTCTTCCACATCCTCAGCAATGCCTTGTCTGAAGGGATGGAGTGGACCCTGGGGCAGTTTGCTGGGTGGGAGGAGGGGCTGACAGAGCAGCAGGCTGTGCTGGCGTCTGGCGAGAGCTGTGCAGGCTGCAGAGCTGGCTGGGGGGACCCTTCCCAGGCTCTGCAGTCAGCACTGCTGCAAAACTGCGCTGCTCTGTGGTGGCCTTTCTGGGGCACTCCCTGAACACCCTGCTCATCGTTCAGCTTTATGGACCCTCTGCTAGGGGTCTGGGAAAGGCTTTATGGTGATGTTTATGGCTTCAGAATATTGCTTCTCGCAGCCCTGTTTGGCTGCAGTGTGCCTGGGGTTTGTGCTGTTCTCTGCTTTCTCATTTGGACACAATTTCCACTTCCTGAAGAGGGTCATTTTGCTCCTAATGGTCTCCATTACTGTGCTATTTAACCAGCAGAGCTCCTTTCTGCTCCCTTTTATAGGTGATAGATATTTATTCTAAGCCTCTAATATGGTTCCTTGATGTAATTTCCTCACCACCTGCGAGCAGTTTGTCTTTCTGGCGGCCGCTTTTAATTTCACTCTAGCAAGTTCCTTGTCCTGCCTTTGGATGGGATAAATCACCCTGCAGAGTGCTGCAGCCACAGCTTGGCTGGCACAGCCAGCTCCACACAGGCTGCTTTGAACACTCCCACCACAGAGTCACAGGGACCCTCAAAGGGCATCTTGTCCAACCCCTGGGACACCTCCAGCTAGAGCAGGTTGCTCAGGGCTGCAGGTTTAACCTTGAATGTCTCCAGGGACACAGCCCTGGGCAGCCTGTGCCAGGCTCTAGCGCCCCACCCTCACTGGGCACAGCTTCCTCCTGATGTCCAACCTAACTCTGCCATGCTCCACTTCCAAACCATTGCCTCTTGTCCTATTCCCACAGGTCCTTAGGGACAGTCCCTCCCCAGCTATCCTGCAGCCCCTTCAGGTACTGGAAGGCTGCTCTGAGGTCTCCCTGCAGCCTTCTCTTCCTCAGGCTGAACAGTCCCAACTCTCTCAGGCTCTTCCCCACATCAGAGATTCTGCATTCTGCAGCCTCTGATCACCTTGGTGGCCTTCTCTGGACCCTCTCCAGCAGCTCCAGGTCTCTCCTGTGTTGAGTCCCCCAGAGCTGGCCCCAGTCCTGCAGGTGAGGTCTCCCCAGAGCAGAGGGGCAGGATCTCCTCTCTCCATCTCTGCCCACTCTGCTTTGGATGCAGCCCAGGCTGCCCTTGGCCTTCTGGGCTGCCTGTGCCCATTGCTGGCTCCTGTCCAGCTTCTCCCCCACCAGCACCCCCAGGTCCTTCTCTGCAAGGCTGATCTCAATCTCTTCTCTCCCCAGCCTGGATTGGTACCAAGAATTGCCTTGACCCAGGTTCAGGACCTTCCCCTGGGCCTTGAAGACCCTCCTGAGGTTCTCCTGAGCTCACCTCTGCAGCCTGTCAAAGTTCCTGTGTAACACTTTGTCCTTCAGGTCCTTCAGTCTCACAACCACACCAGCCAGCCCCTGCTGTCTCTGCCCTGCCCCATCCCTATCCTAATATACACAGACCTGTTTTCTTGCCTGGAAACCCCAACACTGTCTTGGATTCTTGCTGGGTTCATCCATTTCACCATAGTCCTGCTGAATTTTCTGAGACCTGTACAATCAGCTGCAAGGAGAGATAAATATTTGATGTTAAAGGTCTTTCCAGAACCACCTACTTGACTTCCCCCCACCCAGTAACTGATTTTGAGGGTCCTCATTCTGTTAAAAATGAAGAAATGGTTTTGTTTGGTCTTGGTGGGTCTGGGGAAGTAACTCTGCTTCAGCAGACCTCTGGAATGGCAACAAGGAGAGTGTCTGACCTGGCCAGGCTGCAGAGCTGAGCAGGGGAATCACATGAGGGTCAACAAGGGCAAGTGCAGGATCCTGCCCCTGCGGAGGAACAACCTTCTGCAGCAGGACAGGGGAGGGGACCTGCTGGGAAGAGCTCTGTGGAGAAGGACCTGGCAGTGCTGGGGGGCAGCAAGTTCACATGAGCCAGAAATGTGCCCTGGTGGCCAAGAAGGCCAATGGGGCCCTAGGGTGCATGAAGAGTGTGGGCAGCAGGTCAGGGGAGGTTCTCCCCCACTCTGCCCTGATGAGACCTCATCTGGTGTTCTTGGTCCAGTTCTGGGCTCCCCAGTTCCAGAGACAGGGAACTGCTGCAGAGAGTCCAGGAGAGGTGTGAGGATGATGAAGGGCTTGGAGCATCTGTCTGAGAGAAAAGGCTGAGAGCCCTGGGGCTGTTGAGCCTGGAGAAGAGCAGCCTGAGGGGAGATCTTGTTTGATGTTTATGAATATCTGAAAAGTGGGTGCCAGGAAGGGGCCAGGCTCTTGTCAGTGGTGCCCAGGAGCAGCACAAGAGGCAATGGGCACAGGCTCACACCCAGGAGGTTCCACCTGAGCAGGAGGAGAAAGTTGTTTGGTGTGAGGGTGCTGGAGGCCTGGAGCAGGCTGCCCAGAGAGGTTGTGGAGTCTCCTTGTGTGGAGAGCTTCCAAGGCCAGCTGGGCACTGTGCTGCTGGGCAAGCTGCTGTGGGTGCCCTGCTGGAGCAGTGGGGTTGAGCTGGATGATCTCCAGAGGTCCTTTCCAACCATGCTTTGATTCTGTGTACTCTGTGATTGTCACTATGGGCCAAGGACCCAATCATGACTTGCTTCATCGCTGCTGATTTACACTGCCTGCTCAGGGCTGCTTGGTGTCCTGGCCGTGAGCTGCACCTGGGCACCGCTGGGACACCACCACACTGCAGAGTGAAGCCTGAGTGTTTGCTGGGAGGGCTTGGGTGGCTGCTCAGGGCAGACGTAATCAGGGATGACTAAGGAAGCCCTGCCCCCTCTTTCCTTGCCAGAACATCCACCTGGTGGCCAAGTGGCTGAGCTCCCTGGAGAAGCAGCTGGAGCGGCAGGCCGAGGGCAGCCACCCGCAGTTCCGCCTCTTCATGAGCGCCCAGCCAACGCCCGACAGCCACAGCATCCCGCAGGGCATCCTGGAGAACTCCATCAAGATCACCAACGAGGCCCCCACCGGCATGCAGGCCAACCTGCACGCAGCCCTGGACAGCTTCAGCCAGGTGGGAGTGGGAGTGGGAGCACGGCAGGGCCCCGAGCGGCACTGCCAAGGTACAGGAGCCCTGCTAGGGAAGGCTGCCTGCGGCCATCGCTGCTCCCGGGGCCCGCAGCCTGGGAGTCTCTGGGCATGCTGTGGTCTCTGCATCCAGCAAACCCCTTCCCTTCCCCCAGAGAGGATGCAACCTCTGGAATCCTGACTGGTGATGTAGCACAGAATCTCACACTGCTTTGGGTTGAAAGGGACCTTTGAAGCTCCTCCAGTCCCACCCCCTGCAGCCAGCAGGAACATCCCCAACCAGAGCAGGCTCATCACAGCCCCAAACACCCTGACCTGCACTGGTGCCAGCCATGGGGCAGCTCCCACCTCTCTGCCCATCCTGGGCCAGGCTCTCCCCACCCTCAGGGACAAACGTTTCTCCCTTCTCTCCACTCTCAATCTCCCTCTGTCAGTTCAAACCCTCCCCCTTGTCCTGGCACCACAGGCCCTGCTCAAAACTCTGTCCCCACCTTTCTGCTCAGCCCTTGAAGCACTGCAAGGCTTCCAGAAGGTCTCCCTGGAGCTTCTCTTCTCCAGGCTGCTCAAGCCCAACTCTCCCAGCCTTGAGAGTTACTCTGCCCTCTCCATTCCTCCGTGACTGTGGCAGGAGCACTGTGGCAGACCTTGCAGCACTGATTACTTTTCTCCCCATACAATCTCTTGCCATCTGAGACCAGGCAAGAGCGACCCCAGCCTATTGTGGACCTCCACCGGGCAGCTCACAGGTTTTGCAGTCGGATACTGGCTGGGAGGGAATGTTGAGTGCTGAGCAGGTGAGGTTCGAGAAACAGCAGGCAAGGATTGATGCCAGCAGCCAGGGAGAATGATTCCGTTTTTATCTGCTGCCATTCATCATCCTGAACTCCACTGAAGGTCCTGGAGAGCATGGGAGGGGACAGCCTTCAGCCCAAGTAACATTTTCATCCTGCCTCTGCTCATTTCAATCAGCGATTAGCATTTTCTAAATCGCTGGAGTCTCCAGTCGGAAGCCCTGGAGCGAGTGGGTGGGACCCCTTCACACCTCATTTCCCAGCTCCTTTCAGAGTGGGTGTTCCAATTTAGCTTTCAGCTGAGCGGCCTCCAAGAGGGGCCCTGGTTCTGCACAGGGAGCGGAGCTCTGCTTGCAGCTGAAGGAGGAGGCGCAGTAGAATGGAGAGGCTGAAGGGGCCTGAGCTGGACTATTGCTCTGAGTTCCTCCAGGCAAGCTCCCTTTGAAGTCCAGCTCTCCTGGAAGTCCTGTTCAGGTCCTGCAAGGCAGCCCTGAATTCTCCCAGGAGCCTTCTCTTCCGCAGACTGAGCAGCCCAAACTCTGCCAGCCTCTCCCACAGCAGAGGTTCTCCAGCCTCTGATTATCTCTGTGGCCTCCTTTGGACCTGCTCCATCAAGTCCATGCCCTTCTGAGATCCCTGAGCGTTGCTGGGCCCGAGCACAGTGTGGACTCACCCATCCTGTCCCCTGTGTGTGTGTTGCAGGACACCCTGGAGCTGTGCAGCCGAGAGAACGAGTTCAAGAGCATCCTCTTTGCCCTCTGCTATTTCCATGCCGTGGTGGCTGAGAGGCGCAAGTTTGGCCCCCAGGGCTGGAACCGCTCCTACCCCTTCAGCACCGGGGACCTCACCATCTGTGCCAACGTGCTCTACAACTACCTGGAGGCCAGCTCCAAGGTGTGTGAGGCACGGGGGAGCTGTCCAGTGGCTGCCAACCACCTGCTGGCTGTTGCTGAGGCACCTGGAAAGTGTCCTTAGGTACCTTTGGGTTTGTCACTTCACAGTCCAGGAGAGCTCTGTGGTGGGATGGGAGCCTTCAGTGCCACTCACTGCACCTTGCAAACCAGAGCAAAGAATGCCTGTGACCTCCTTTGTTTGAAATCCAGAGCAGGCTTTGGTCTAGAAGAGATTTGCATTTCACTGGAAGCTGCAGGAATCCTCTGCTGTGATCCAGGTTTCCTTGGGCAGGATTTAACTGCTCCTAGTGTTTGTGTAGTCAGAAAACCAAACCAGCCAAGTGGAAGCCTTGACTGCATATCAGAGCTCAGTGCTGTTACCTGCAGCTCAGCAACAGGGCTGGTGGACCTCTGGTGTCTGAAGTCATACCTAAGGCACTGCCACAGGCTGTCCAGGACAGTGGTGGAGTCACCATGCCTGGAGGGTTTGAAAAGTTGGATGAGGAGCTTAGGGACATGGTGTAAGAGTTGTGTACAGGGACAAGCTGGGTTATGGTTGGTTAGATTATGGTTGGACATGATGAACTGCTGGAAAGGGTCCAGAGGAGGCCACAAGGAGAAGCTCTGCTGTGGGAACAGGCTGGGAGATTTATGGCTGTTCAGTCTGGAAAAGAAAAGGCTCCAGGAGACCTCAGAGCCTGCCAGTACCTGAAGGGGCTGCAGAAGAGCTGGGGAGGGACTTTGGACAAGGGCTGGGAGTGCCAGGATGAGGGACAATGGCTTTGAGCTGGGAGAGGGGAGAGTGAGAGTGGAGATGAGGAAGAGGTTGTTGAGAGTGAGAGTGGGGAGAGACTGGCACAGGCTGCCCAGGGAGGCTGTGGATGTGCCCTTCCTGGAGGTGTTGAAGGCCAGGCTGGCTGAGGCCTTGAGCAAGCTGTGCTGGTGGGAGGTGATGATCTTTAAGGTCCCTTCCAACCCAAGCTATTCAGGACTGTGAATCTCCAGCTCTTTCCCAGGCAGGCCTTTCTCTCCTGTCTCACTCTGCAGGTCCCCTATGATGATTTACGCTACCTCTTTGGTGAGATCATGTATGGAGGCCACATCACAGATGACTGGGACAGGAGGCTTTGCAAAACATACTTGGAAGAATTTATTAAGCCAGAAATGCTGGAGGGAGAACTCCTCCTGGCTCCAGGATTCCCCCTCCCAGGGAACATGGACTACGATGGCTACCATCAGGTAGGTGCTTTGCTCTCCACACAACTGAGATGTCTCCACAAGTGCCCTGAGGGCTGCCTAAGGAGGCAGCAGCAGCAGTGCAGAGTGACACAGCTGCTGGGAATTCATAGAGTCAGGGAAGTGTTGCAGTTGGAAGAGACCTTTCAGATCATCTTGGTCAGGGCAGCCCTCAGTACCAGTCCAGGCTGGGGGCTGATGAGTCTGAGATCAGCCCTGCAGAGAAGGACCTGGTTGGGGAGAAGCTGGGCAGGAGCCAGCAATGGGCACAGGCTGCCCTTGGCCTTCGGGCCAAGCAGCGTGGGCAGAGATGGAGAGAGGGGATCCTGCCCCTCTGCTCTGCTCTGGGGAGACCTCACCTACAGGGCTGGGGCCAGCTCTGGGAGACTCAACACAAGAGAGACCTGGAGCTGCTGGAGAGAGTCCAGAGGAAGTCACAAAGATGATCAGAGGCTGCAGAACATCTGCTGTGGGGATGGGTTGGGAGAGTTGGAGCTGTGCAGCCTGGAGAAGAGAAGGCACCAGGGAGACCTCAGAGCAGCCTTCCAGTAGCTAAAGGAGTTGCAGGAGAGCTGGGGAGGGACTGTTCATAAGGGCCTTTGGGGATAGGATGAGAGACAATGATTTGGCACTGGAGCAGGGCAGAGTTAGGTTGGACATCAGAAGGAAGTTGTTCCCAGTGAGAGTGGGGAGAGGCTGGCACAGGCTGCCCAGGGAGGTGCTTGGGCTCCATCCCTGGAGCCATTCAAGCTCAGCCTTGCTTTGTCCTTGTGCAGCCTGCTCTAGCTGGAGATGTCCCTGCTGCCTGCAGGGGGTTGGACAGGATGCCCTTGGAGAGTCCCTTCCAACCTGATGCAATCTGTGTCTCTGTGAATCTCCCACTCCAACAGCAACCCAGCACCACCATGGCCACTAAACCATGGTCCCAGGTGCCATGGCCATACCTTTCTTGCACACCTCCAGGCATGAGGACTCCACCACCTCCCTGGGCAGATCCCTGACCACTCTTGCAGCAAAGAAATTTTTCCTCATCTCCAACCTAACCCTCCCTTGGCACACTTTCAGGGCACTGCCTCTCCTTCTCTCACCTGAGCCTAGGGACAATAATGTTTCCATTTTGTTGTGTCTCTGGAGATGTTTCAGCATTCCCTTGGATGAACCAGGCCCAATGGTAATTTGCTGCTTCATCGCAGGCTCGTTCTGTTCATTCAGGAAGGGAACAACTGTGTCAGCTCCTGAGTGTGGAGCAGGGCTCCTGGAAAATGACATCCAGGCAGTGTTTGCCAAAATGGCCCTTTTGAGCTCCTTTGATCATCAGCTTTGATGAAATCACTGAAGGGTCTTATTGCTCCTCTCACTGACCTCATCTCTTCCTGGTACACACAGACAGCAGCAGAGATGGGCTCTTGTTAGGCTGGAGCTTGGGCATGAAACTTAACTACTGGAAGCTAAACTCCCAGGAAAGATTGCAGGATGTTGATGCTGAAACATAGAGTGGATAAATGCTAGAGAAGGTCCAGGCAGGAGAGATGGAGCTGAGGCAAACTTTATCAATGCCTGCAGTGTGATGGCAGCAGCAGAAGCTGTTCTGGAAACTGTGCACTGCTCCTTCCACAGCCTTTCCCTGGGGTCCAGCACAAGTAGGCTGGGCTGGCTCTGCTGGGTGGGGACTCCAGCACCATGAGCTCTGCAGCCAGAGGGCCCTGGGCTCTGCATCTAACACTGGGTCTTGCACCTGGGCCACAACAACCTCAGGAAGGCTCCAGGCTTGAGCAGAAAACTGCCCAGCAGAAAAGGACCTGGGGGTGCTGGGTGACAGCAGCTGAAGCAGAGCCAGGGTGTACCCAGGTGGGCAAGAAGGGCACCAGCAGCCTGGCCTGGATCAGCAATGGTGTGGCCAGCAGGAGCAGGGCAGGGATTGTGCCCCTGTACTGGTACTGTTGAGGTCACAGGTGGAATCCTGGGTTCAGTTTTGGGTCTCTCACTCCAAGAAGGATGTTGAGAGGCTGGAGCAGGACCAAAGAAGGGCAACAAAGGTGAGGAAGGGTCTGGAAAGGAGGGATGGGGAGGAGCAGCTGAAGAGCCTGGGGATGTTCAGTGTGGAGAAAAGGCTGAGGGAGACCTCATTGCTCTCTGCAGCTCCCTGAGAGGAGGCTGCAGTCAGGTGAGGGTTGGGTTCTACTCCCTAGGCTCAAGTGAGAGGAGGAAAGAAAATAGCCTCAAGATGCCCCAGGGGACGTTTAGGTTGGAGATTAGAGGAAACTTCTTCACTGAAAGTGTTCTCAAAACCTGGCAGAGGCTGCCCAGGGGGGTGGTTGAATGCCCATCCCTGGAAGAGTTTAGAAGGGGCAGAGCTGTGGTGCTGAGGGATGTGGATCAGCAGCAGCTGTGGGAGGGTTAGAGAATGGTTGGGCTGGATGAGCTAAGGGCTTTCCCAGCCCAAGAGTTCTGTCATTCTACAAGTCTGTGGCTCTCTAACCTGCCCCTGGGTCTCTCTGCACAGTACATAGATGATGCCTTGCCTCCAGAGTCTCCTTACCTCTATGGCCTCCATCCCAACGCTGAGATTGGCTTCCTCACCCACACCTCCGAGAAGCTCTTCCGTGTGGTGCTGGAGCTGCAGCCCCAGGACAGCAGCGTGGGGGAAGGAGGAGTGGTGACCAGGGAGGACACGGTGAGAGGGGGAGAGACCTCCAAGGTCACATAGCATGACTGATTGTGGAGCACCTCTGCTGTGGGGACAGGCTGGGAAAGTTGGGGCTGTGCAGCCTGGAGAAGAGAAGGCTGCAGGGAGACCTCAGAGCAGCCTTCCAGTACCTGAAGGGGCTGCAGGAGAGCTGGGGAGGGACTTTGGGCAAGGGCTGGGAGTGCCAGGCTGAGGGACAGTGGCTTTGAGCTGGGAGAGGGGAGAGTGAGAGTGGAGATGAGGAAGAGATTTCTGAGAGTGAGAGTGGGGAGAGACTGGCACAGGTTGCCCAGGGAGGCTGTGGATGTGCCCTGCATGGAGGTGTTCAATGCCAGACTGGATGAGGAATTGAGCAGCCTGTTCTGGTGTGAGGTGTCCCTGGGCATGGCAGGGTCTTGGAGCTGGATGAGCTTTGAGGTCTCTTCCAACCCAATCCACTCCATGGATGCATTTTGACCTGTCCCTCCTATAGCTGGTCCTGCCTGTCTCAGGTTTGTTTCACAGCTGCTCTTTGCAGCCTCTTCTTCCTTGGCTGGATGCAAACCACCTCTTTAAAGCCAGCAGCCTCATATTATGCAGCACATCAGCAGGGTGGGATGTAATTGGAGTATTGTCAGTAATAGGACAGTGGCTTTTAATTACCCCCTGAACCTCAGTGCCTTCATTATCATCTTCTGAAGACGCTGCAAATAAACCTTCTGTGGCCTCTGCAGTCTCTGAGCCACCAGTCCCTGTGCACCACACCGTGCCTGGCATACCAATGGGCCTGCTCAGCACACCAGCTGCCATGTGCCATGGCTCAGCCCACCACTTGCTGGTCCCACCAGCTCCCACCCAGCTCCCTCGCTCCCAGGGGCCTTGTAATTCCTTGTTTCCAGCTGATCTCCACTGCTGCATCCATGTACTGGCTGATCTCAATCCTTCCTCTCAAAACTCACAGCTCGTTAAAAGCTGACCCAAACATTCCCAACAGGCTCTGAAAGCAGCCAGCACTTGCCCAGGTTTGTGTCCCTGCAGTCCTAGGGGCCCAGCCCTGTTGCAGGCTCTGTAACTCAATAGCTGGCTAGCAGAAAGCTTACCTGAGGCCTCTGCTTTCACCATGCTTCTTTTGGCTTGGTGTGCAGCTGGAGACCTTACTGCTGGCACCTAAAGAGCTTTCAGAGGGGCTCAGAGTGTTCAGGTTTCAGTTCCTGCTGCAATGTGATGTGAGGGAATTAATCCAGAGCTAGCAGAGCCAAAGGGGATGCTCAGAGAGCAAATCATAGAATTGCACTTAGAGGCAGGTTTGGGTGGAGAGAGACCTTCAAAGCTCCTCCAGTCCACCCCTTGCAGCCAGCAGGGATATCCCCAACCAGAGCAGGCTGCTCACAGTCCCAAACATCCTGACCTGCAATGATGCCAAGCCATGTGGCAGCTCTCACCTCTCTGGGCAGCCTGGACCAGGCTCTCCCCACCCTCAGGGGCAAACATTTCTTCCTTTTCTGCAGTCTGAATCTCCCTCTTTGAGTTCCAGACCAACCCCTCTTGCCCTGTCACCACAGGCCCTGCTCAAAACTCTCTCCCAGTGTAACTACATCTTCTCCCCTTCCAGCCTTTTGGCTCTGGAAATGCAATGAACCTCCTTGGCCAGAGAAGCAAAATCATCATCAGGTGCCCCAGCAGTGGTGTCACAGGGCATGGCTGCCTTGCAGACCCTTGGTGACAGCCAAGAGGAATGTCACAGGAACACAGAAGTCCTCGTGGCTTTTGTGATCTCTCTGAGAAGCTCCCTGAAAGCAATCTGGGTGTGGCACTGCCTGGTGCCTGGGAAGGTGCTGCCACAGCTCGTTTTCTTGCTCTAGATAAGAGACAAAAGATCTGGCTGGGGAAATGGAATCCCATGGCCTGGGTATTGTGCTTCCAGGAGCCTGGAGAGAGGGATGAGGCATGCTAAAACAACTGTTTCTTTTCAGCCCTGGAGCAGGCTGCCCAGAGAGGTTGTGGAGTCTCCATCTCTGGAGGCATTCAGGTCCCACCTGGATGTGTAGCTGTGTGCCCTGCCCTGGATGACCCTGCTCTGGCAGGGGGGCTGGACTGGATAATCTTCAGAAGTCCCTTCCAACCCCTACCATTCTGAGATTCTAGAGGCTGTGTCCTTCATTATCTGGGCTGTAACTGGTGCTGGCTGCATCCTTTTCACTTGGTCCTTGAGTGAGAGTCAGCTCAGAGCCGTCCCGAAGCTCCTCCAGCTGAGGATCTCCAGCCCCTGCTCTGCCCAGGGTGGTTTCAGGGACCGTGCAGGGAAATTGTGAGCCTGACATTTTCCTGAGGCTCTGTCAACTCCAGTTACTCCCACAGGTTTCTGAGGCCACTTAACAGAAAATGCACTGTAGTTGGTGTGGGAAAAAGGCAAAGGCAGAGGGACTGCAGGGGAGCGTCATGCTAGAAGGTATTTGTGTCCTGCACTCAGGGCGCAGCTGAAGAGTGTCTCTGGCAGCAGCAGCAGCCCACACATATCAGCACCTCTCTGTCTGACACCATCGTGGAGACAGTGAAGAGCACTTGGGAGGAAAAGGAGCACAAAGTCTAAAATATAAATGCAATGAGCATGGTAATAAAACTACCCTGAGCTGCCTGTGCCTCGGCCACTGCCTGGCACCGGCAGCAGCACGACAGGGATTGCACAGCAGGTTGTAGAGTCATAAAGTGGTGGAGTGAGAAGGGACCTTCAAAGCTCACTCAGTGCAGCCCCCTGCAGCCAGCAGGGACATCCCCAACCAGGACAGGCTGCTCACAGCCTCAGACACCCTGACCTGCACTGGTGCCAGCCATGGGGCAGCTCCCACCTCTCTGCCCAGCCTGGGCCAGGCTCTCCCCACCCTCAGGGACAAACATTTCTGCCTTCTCTCCACTCTCAATCTCCCTCTGTCAGTTCAAACCCTCCCTCCTTGTCCTGGCACCACAGGCCCTGCTCAAAACTCTGTCCCCAGCTTTCTGCTCAGCCCTTGAAGCACTGCAAAGCCTCCAGAAGGTCTCCCTGGAGCTTCTCTTCTCCAGGCTGCCCAAGCCCAACTCTCAGCCTGGCCTCACAGCAGAGCCCTTCCAGCCCTGCCAGCACTGCTGTGGCCTCCTCTGGCCCTGCTCCAGCAGGTCCCTGCCTGTGCTGTGCTGAAGGCTCCAGAGCTGCCCCAGCACTGCAGGGAGGTCTCAGCAGAGCAGAGCAGAGGGGCAGAATCCCCTCCCTGCCCCTGCTGCTCACACTGCTGGGATCAGCCCAGGACAGGCTGGGGCTGGGCTGGCAGTGCTCAGTGCCAGCTCATCTCCAGCTTTGCACCCCCAACCTGATGTGGCCCCTTGGTGTTTCCTTGTGCTCCCCTTCCATGACTGTCAGCTCAGAGTGCCCAGTGCAGCTCACAGTTACATTCCATGTCCTCACCTCTCTGGCTGTACACCCCAGCAACCCAGCTCTGAAGCTCTGTTGTCCTGGGGCTCAGCTGAGGCTGCAGCCCCATACATCTTCTGCATTGAATCTGACCTTAGCAGAGATGAGAACACAGGCTTGAGGCCCCAGAGGCTGCTGCATGTCACAGTGACATTTTCAAAGCAGCATTTTGAAGACTTCTTCTCTGACATTAACTGTTGTAAGCTTTTGGATTTTATTAGGATGGGGAAAGGATGGAGACCTTCAAAACCCACCTGGATGTGTTCCTGTGTGGCCTGCCCTAGGTGATCCTGCTTTGGCAGGGAGATTGGGCTGCATGAGCCCTAGAGGTGCCTTCCAACCCCATCCAGTCTGTCATTCTGTGCTGCCCAGCACAGCTGAGCTGTTGTTTTGGAGGCATTAACTGGCAGGTGGAGTTTCCACTCTGCACCCAAGCAGCTAGAGAAGTTCTGTGGAGCAGTCACTAACATCCCTCTCCCTTTTCCCATTGGCTCCCAGGTGAAAGCTCTCTTGGAAGAGATGTTAGAGAAACTGGTGGATGAGTTTAACATTGCAGAGCTGCTGGCAAAGGTGGAGGAGAGGACACCCTTCGTTGTGGTTGCCTTGCAGGAGTGCGAGCGCATGAACATCCTCACCAGTCAGATAAGGCACTCGCTGCAGGAGCTGGACCTGGGGCTGAAGGTAGGCGCTCAGGGAGCTTGTGGCTGGGCTGGAGCACCTCCCACATGGGGACAGGCTGGGAGAGGTGGGAGTTGGTCAAGATGTGGAACTTGGTTGGGTTGAACCATGGCAATGTTCCTGTGGGCAGTGTTTGCTTTCTCAGAGCCTCACACCAGAGCAGCTCCAGCAGTGGCCTCAGCACATGCAGGTGGGGACAGGCTCAGCTCTCTGCTAGTCCAGCAGAGCCACTCTGCTCTGCTCAGACCTCACCTGCAGCACTGCCTCCAGCTCTGGGGTCTTCAACACAAGAAAGACCTGAAACTGTTGGAGAGGGTCCAGAGGAGGCCGCAAAGATGATTAGAGGCTGCAGAACCTCTGCTGTGGGGACAGGCTGGGAGAGTTGAGGCTGTGCAGCCTGGAGAAGAGAAGGCTCCAGAGAGACCTCAGAGCAGCCTGCCAGTACCTGAAGGGGCTCCAGGAGAGCTGGGAAGGGACTTTGGACAAGGGCTGGGAGTGCCAGGCCGAAGGACAATGGCTTTGAGCTGGGAGAGGGGAGAGTGAGAGTGGAGATGAGGAAGAGATTGTTGAGAGTGAGAGTGGGGAGAGACTGGCACAGGCTGCCCAGGATCACAGAACGTGATCAGATCAGATCACATTCTGTGATCACAACCTCCCTGGAGGTGTTCAAGGCCAGGCTGGATGAGGCCTTGAGCAGCCTGTGCTGGTGGGAGGTGTCCCTGCCCATGGCAGGAGGCTGGAGCAGATGATCTCTGAGGTCCCTTCCAGTCTGCTATTCTATGAGTCCATGATTTTGGGTGGCTGCAGATCTAAGCCTTGGCTGCTTCCACATCCCAGCTACACTGTGCTGCACAGGGTGAAGCCAGCAGCTTGGGTCCATGGTGGCTCAGACATTTCTGCCTTCCATTCCCTGCTGATGTTCATGTCTTGATTAGGGAGAGAGACAACCCAGGCAGGCTTGGTGGTGGCCAGCATGCCCAGTCCATTTGGAAATGGGCTGAGTTATTAGAAGCAGACTTCCTTCATCTTCCAGCATGAGGCAGTGGAACTGAGAGCTCTGTTTCCTGAGACAAGTAAACAGAAGTGATTTAATGCTTCAATCCTGCAGACAGAATTGTAACAGGGATGATGTGCAGCAATTAGATTAACTGGGGGAGGAAAAGCTGCTCAGTGGGGGGAGGAGTGGATTCATGGGCTTCAATAAAGCACAGGCAACCCAGAGCTCAGCAGGCACTTCTGCCCCAAACCCTGGCACACATCAAGGCAGGGAGGTGAGATGGTGCCTGCAGCAGAGGCAGCTCTCGTGGCTACATGGAGGGATCCCAACGGCCTCAGTAGCTGTACAGAGGCACCTCAGGGTCAGGACTTACCATGGCTCCAGCACCTCCCAGAAGATCCTGCTAGGCAAGCTGAGGAAGGGTGAGTTAGAAGAGTGGATGTTGAGATGGGTCAAGAACTGAGTGAACAGCAGAGCTCAGAGGCATGTGGCCAGCCATGGAGAGTGCAGGTGCAGACCTGTAGCTAGAGGTGTTCCCCAGGGGTCAGGACTGGGGCCAGTCCTGTTCAACATCATCACCAGTGACCTGGTGAGGGGACAGAGTGGAGTCTCAGCCAGTCTGCTGGCTGGGAGCAGTCCCTGAGCCCCTGCCAGGCTGTGCTGCCATCCCCTGAGACCTGGGCAGGCTGCAGAGCTGGGCAGAGGGAACCTGCTGGGTTCAGCAAGAAGAATGATAACCTGCACCAGTACAGTGTAGGGGGTGAGCTGCTCCTGCATGGAGAAGGTTGGGGGAGTGCTGAGGACAGTGAGTTACCCATGGGACAGTAGTGTGCCTTCATGGACACTGCTCCACTGCAGGGCATGGAGGAGAGAGTGGTCAGCAGGAGGAGAGAGCTTCTCCTCCCCTTCTGCCCTGCCCTCCTGAGACCACATCTGGAGTCCTGGGTCCAGTTCTCTGCTTCCCAGTTCTAGAGAGTCAGGGAACTACTTGAGAGTCCAGTGGAGGCTACAAGGATGCTGAGGGGCCTGGAGCAGCTCTGTGAGGAGCTGAGGCTGAGAGCCTGCAGAAGAGCAGCCCCAGAGGGGATCTGAGCAATGTCTATAAGTATCTGAAGGGTAGGGGGCAAAAAGGGCTCAGGCTCTCATCAGGGATGTCCTGTGATAGAAGAAGGGGCAGAGGAGACAAACTGGAACCCAGGAAGATGGTGCACCCTTGGCTCCTGGTTTCTGCTAAGAGCAGGAGAGTTTACAGTACAGCAAGGAGGAGATCTGTCCTGCAAGACAGGATTCAGCTCTTGGCACAGAACTGCCCAGAGAGATTGTGGAGTCTCCTTCCCTGGAGAGATTCCAAACCCATCTGGATGCATTCCTGTGTGACCTGCCCTAGGTGATTCTACTTTAACACGGGCTTGGACGTGAAGATCTTCAGGGGTCATTTCCAACCCCTAACATTCTGTGCAGCAGGAGATGTTGTTAGCACTTCTTCATCTTCTCTGTGCTGAGGAGACTCCCTTGAAAGGTCTGAGATAGCACCAGTGGGCAGGTCTGTGCCTGCAAGCAAAGGCAGCCTGTGGGTCCCTGAAAAGCTGAGACAGATGTGCATGACCTCCAGCACTGCCCAGCATCCCCAGCAGGTCCTTCACATGTCTGGGATGCCAAAGCTCTGGGAAAAGAGGGCTCCAGGCAGACCTCAGAGCAGCCTGCCAGTACCTGAAAGGGCTGCAGGAGAGCTGGGGAGGGACTTTGGGCAAGGGTTGGGAATGCCAGGCTGAGGGACAATGGCTTTGAGCTGGGAGATGGGAGAGTGAGAGTGGAGATGAGGAAGAAATTCCTTGCAGTGAAGGTGGAGAGAGACTGGCACAGGTTGCCCAGGGAGGCTGTGGATGTGCCCTGCCTGGAGGTGTTCAATGCCAGACTGGATGAGGCCTTGAGCAGCCTGTGCTGGTGGGAGGTGTCCCCGGGCATGGCAGGGGGTTGGAACTGGATGCTCTCTAAGGTCCCTTCCAGCTCAACACATTCTGTGACTCTGGGGATCTCTGAACTAATGAAGAGGGCAGCCTTGGCCCTGATGTTGGCTCTGTATTTTGCAGTGCTGCCCCAGTTGGGCAGAGCCACCATATCTGAACTGTCCCTTCAGAGAGCAACTCCCCTGAGAGCTGGCCCTGGGCTGGGGCATCTTCAGTGGCAGAGTGTGGAGGAGGATATTTGCACAACGGGAACCACAGATGTCAGAAGAGAATAAACAAGGCCAGAGGCAGAGGCTGGTGGCTGGGAGCTGACTGAGCTAGGAGAAGGCAGCTTGGAAATGTCAGGGCTGATTTGAATCTTTGAATTATTCATTGTGTCTGTTTAGCAGAAAGTGATTGTTGGGTCCAGAAATAGGCGACAGTTCATGAAGAGGAAGAGAAGAGGCAACAGCCTGGTGGCCCTCAGGAATGACTGGGGATGGGTACCTCTGAGCCCTCTGCTCTGGGTGCCTTGGGTGAGACCAGAGCCTGGGCTGACACAGCTGCTTGGCACTGTCTGCCCTGTGGGCACTTTGCATAGAATCTCAGCATTGTTTGGGTTGGGAGAGACCTCCAAGCTCATCCAGTCCAACCAGCAACCCAGCCCCACCGTGGCCACCAAACCATGGCCCCAAGGGCTGGCTGTGCCCACACCTTGCTGGAACACCTTCAGGCATGAGGACTCCACCACCTCCCTGGACAGCCTCTGCCAATCCCTGACCACTCTTGCACCAAAGAAGCTTTTCCTCTAATCTCCAACCTAAGCCTCCCCTGGCACAATTCCAGGCCAGTTCCTCTCCTTCTCTCACCTGAGCCTAGGGAGCAGAGCCCAACCCTCACCTGGCTGCAGCCTCCTCTCGGGGAGCTGCAGAGAGCAATGAGCTCTGCCCTCAGCCTCCTCTTCTCCAGGCTGAACCCCCTCAGCTGCTCCTCCCCAGCCCTGTTCTCCAGGCCCTTCCCCACTTTTGTTGCCCTTCTCTGGACCTCAATGTCCTTCTTGCAGTGAGAGACCCAAAACTGAACCCAGGATTCAAGCTGTGACCTCACCAGTGCCCATACAGGAGGACAATCCCTGCTTTGCTCCTGCTGCCCACACCATTGCTGATCCAGGCCAGGCTGCTGGTGCCCTTCTTGCCCACCTGGGCACACCCTGGCTCTGCTTCAGCTGCTGTCACCCAGCACCCCCAGGTCCTTTTCTGCTGGGCAGTTTCCATCCACTTTGCTTCAAGCCTGGAGCCTTCCTGAGGTTGTTGTGCCCCAAGTGTAGGACCCAGTTCTTGGCTTTGCTAAACCTCATCCCACTGAGCTCAGCCTGGGCAAATCCCTGTGCAGAGCTTCCTGCCCTCCAGCAGATACACACTGCCACCCAACTGTTTGGTAACTAAAGTGTTGGAAACCTCTTCAAAATGAGGACAGTAAATACCTTAAAAGAAGGCAATAGGCCCAGATGGTGCCAGCCCAACCGGGCACTTCTCTGCCTCAAGCGAAAATCTTAGCAGTGCCTGTGGGGAATCTGATCAGTGCTCATCAATCCTTCAAGGGAGGCTGTCAGGAGGATGGGACCAGGCTTTGATCAGTGGTGCCTGGTGGCAGGGCAAGGGGCAATGGGCACAAAGTTGAGCATCAGAAGTTCCATCTGAGCACGAGGAGGAACTACTTGTTGAGGGTAGCAGAGCATTGGAACAGGCTGCCCAGAGAGGTGTTGGAGTCTCCAGCTCTGGAGTCAAAGCCCACCTGGATGCTGTCCTGTGCAACCTGCTCTGGGTGACCCTGCTCTGGCAGAGAGGATGGCCTGGATGATCTCCAGAGGTCCCTTCCAGCCCCTACCATGCTGTGGTTCTGTGAACATAACCTTAGGTGAGACACCAACCTGTGCCAACAGCCTGCTCATCCTGAGCAGGGCTCCCTGCCAGGGAGTCTCTAATGAAAATTGCTCTCAGCATTGGGAAATTAAAATAAGAAAAGAAAAAAAAAGAGGAAGAAAGGAAGTAGCTTGGATCACTCCTGACACATTTTAGTATTCAGCATCTGAAATGCAAATCTGTGCATAATTCTGTTTGGCCAGCTCCATCAGATAGCTGCTCCAGATGCTTTGAACCCTCACAGGAGATCCCAACCAGTGTGCCCGAGTGCACAGGCTGCAAAAAACTGCTTTGCTTCAGCCTTCCTGAGCATTACCTCAGCTAATTCATTGGCTTCCTGAAAACAGAGCTAGACATGATCTATGAGCATCAGGGCTGGGCTTTAAATCCATTTCACTCCTTGCAAACGTTTTGCAAGGTTTTTCTTTCCCCCTGGTTGAAAACCTTCCCCGGAGAGCAGAATGCTTCTGGCTGCTCAGTCTGCCTGCTCCTTGCCGTTAGAAGGCCTCGTGCTTCTCTGCCCTGCTGTGGCCAGGGCAGAACTTTGCCCTTCAGAGATTATTTTCCTTCCTGCAGGGTCTGGTCGTGGCTTTAGCCAGAGACCAGCCTGTGGAATAGGTCCTTTCAGTGTCTGAGTTCTCCTGAAATGAGAGATGATGCACTGGGACGATGGGAGGAGGAGTCTGGGTTGATAACCTGTAAAGAGAAGAAAGTGTGTGCCCAGGTGGGCAAGAAGGGCACCAGCAGCCTGGCCTGGAGCAGCAATGGTGTGGCCAGCAGGAGCAGGGCAGTGATGATCTCCATGTACTGGGCACTCCTCAAGTACTGGCTTTAGTTTTAGGGCCCTCCTTGCAAGAAAGCAATGGAGGGGCTGGAGCAGGTCCGGAGGGGCTGAAGCAGGTCCAGAGGGTCTGAAGAACAGGGCTGAGGAGGAGCAGCTGAGGGAGCTGGGGGTGTTTGGTGTGAGGAAGAGGAGACTGAGGGCAGAGCTCATTGCTCTCCACAGCTCCCTGAGAGGAGGCTGCAGTCAGGTGGGGGTTGGGCTCTGCTCCCAAGCAGCAGGTGACAGGACAAGAAGAGTTGTGCCAGGGGAGGTTTAGGCTGGACATGAGGACAAATTTCTTCCTCAAACAGGTTATCAAGGCTGCCAGAGCAGTGCTGCAGCTTAACAGCTGTGCAGATATGGTGCTGAGTGCCATAGTTCAGTGGGGCCCTGGCAGTGCTGGGTTAAGGGTTGGACTGGATGACCTTAAAGATCTCTTCCAACCAAACCAATTCTGCTATTCCATGAGAACTCAAGTGATATGGATGAAGGAGCCATGGAATCACAGTATGGGTTGGGTCGGAAGGGACCCTCAAGACCATCCAGTTCTAACCCCCTGCCATAGGCAGGGGCAGCTCCCAGCAGCCCAGGTTGCTGAGGGCCTCATCCAGCCTGGCCAGTGATACTTCAGGTGGTGTGCCAGCAGAGGTTACCAAAGAATGCCACTATGGCAACTGCCCTCTGTTGCTGTCAGCTGATTCTGGCAGCCTTGTGAAGCTCATTTCCAGCCTCTCAGGTCAGACTCCTCACACTCTTCTGTTGGGTGTAATTGTGTGTCACAGATGAAGTGAAACTGCTCAGATGCCTGAGAGCCACAGGGCATGAGCCACCTCTGTACTGCTGTGTGCATACAGCTTCACCCAGTCATAGCCTGCATTGCTTTGGAAGGGACCCTCCAAAGGCATCTTGGCCAACCCCCTGCAGGCAGCAGGGACACCTCCAGCTAGAGCAGGCTGCACAGGGACACAGCAAGGCTGAGCTTGGATGGCTCCAGGGATGGGCCTCAACCACCTCCCTGGGCAGCCTGTGCCAGTCTCTCCCCACCCTCACTGTGCACAACTTCCTCCTGATGTCCAACCTAACTCTGCCCTGCTCCAGTTCCAAACCACTGCCTCTCATCCTATCCCCACAGGCCCTTCTGAGCAGTCCCTCCCCAGCCTGCCTACAGGTCTCCTCCAGGTACTGGAAGGCTGCTCTGAGGTCTGCCTGGAGCCTTTTCTTCTCCAGGCTGCACAGCCCCAACTCTCCCAGCCTGTCCCCATAGCAGAGGTTCTGCAGCCTCTGCTCATCTTGGTGGCCTCCTCTGGGCCCTCTCCAGCAGCTCCAGGTCTCTCTGTCATTTCATGCTAAATACCAACATGAGACATCTTCCATTTGTGTGTGACACTGTGCTTGGAGATCCCCCACAGCCCTTACCCAGCCTGTGGAGATGCCCTGCAGATGTAGAATCACTGACTGGAGGCAATGAGATGATTTTAGTGGCAGAGCTTTGCCTGCTGACAGGAAAGGACAGGAGCTGCTGTGTGTTTTGAAAGCTGCTTGTGCTGGTTCCTCAAGTTCTGAGACTAGTTGCAAGTTGTTCTGCTTCCACCTGTGTCCTTCTCCTTGTTTCAGAGAATCACAGAATGGGTTAGGTTGGAAGGAACCTCAAAGCTCATCCAGTTCCAACTCTTTGCCATGGGCAGGGATACTTCCTACTAGCCCAGGTTGCTCAAGGCTTCATCCAAGTTGGATTTGAACACCTCCTGAGCTGAGGTGTCCATTTCTTGCTTTTAGCTCCAAGGCTTCCCACACATAATTTCCTCTGCCCACCAGAAGTCTCTTCTCTAGGGGGAACCCCTGCACACTGGGATGCTTTAAAAGCTTACTGCTCACAACTCATCACCCCTGGAGCAGAGGTTTAATACTGCCTTGGAATCAAAGGATCACAGAGTTGTTTTGGCTGGGAAAGACTTGAGTCTAACCACTCTCTAACTCAACCAAGGCTGGGGCTAAACCATGGCCCTCAGCACCACATCTGCACAGCTGTGAAACAGCTCCAGGCATTCAGCGACCTCCCTGGGCAGCCTGTGCCAGGCTTTGAGAACTCTGTCAGGGAAGAAGTTTCTTCTAATGTCCAACCTAAATTTCCCCAGGGAAGGAAGGAAGGAAGGAAGGAAGGAAGGAAGGAAGGAAGGAAGGAAGGAAACAAACAAACAAACATACATACATCAATAAGATCCCTTCTGGGGCTGCTCTTCTCCAGGGTCAACAGCCTCAGGGCCCTCAGCCTTTCCTTCTCAAACAGATTGTCCAGGCCCTTCATCATCCTCACACCTCTCCTGTGCTCTCTCCAGCAGTTCCCTGTCTTTCTTGAACTGGAGAGCCCAGAGCTGGAGCCAGGACTCCAGATGTGGTCTCACCAGGGCAGAGTAGAGGAGCAGCAGAACCTCCCTTGCCCTGCTGGCCACACTCTTCTTCATGCACTCCAGGACCCCATTGGCTTTCTTGGCCATGAGGGCGCCTTGCTGGCTCAAGGGGACCTTGATGACCCCCAGTGCTCCCTGCTCCTTCTCCACAAAGGTGGTTTCCAGCATCTAATCTTGTACTGGTGCTCTTTCTTTCAGATGACAACCTGGCTCCAAGCCTGGGACTCACTGGGCTCTGCTGGGTGCTGCCTTGGAGCAAGCACTTGCTAGCCCAAGAGCACTGGAAGCTGCTTTGTCTCAGTCTTGGCCACTCAGTGAGTTTGCTTCCACCTGTAGTGCCAGGTGCCAGCAGCAAGGGCCCTCAGTACTGTTCTCCACGGCCTGCTTGGGGCTCTAGCTGTGATCTTGTCCTGCTGCAGGCTGTCAGTGTGATCTGCAGATGAGAGCTCTGCAGGGCACGGTCAGCAGAGGAATATGCTGCAGAGATGTGTAGCTGCTGGCTGCTGCCAGGCATTGCTAAACACCTCCTGGGCTTGCTTTAAGAGGATTGAAACTTTCACTAAAGCTTCCTGGGTTTTTGTGGCCCCAGTGAAGGGCACCTCTGCTGCCCTGCTGGCTGGAGGCACTGTACTCCTCTGAAGGAACAGTTGGACTGTTTGACTGTGAATAGACTGCCCCAATTCCTTCACCCTCCTCCTCAGCCAGGGCTCAACTGATTTCACATAATCTCTCCAAAAGCACTCAGCCCGAGGCAAAGGGAAATGGGAAGTCAGATAAATGTTGGGCAGCTGATGAGGGGACAAAAGCCAACATCCATAATGCAAACCAGTCACCAGCTTTAGCTCTCAGCCTTCCTTCTGCCCTGCTCTGCTGTACCCCTGCAGCTCAGCACAGGGTGTGCAGAGAGGAGGTTGTAAAGGGCATCCCACAGCAGCAGAAACTGAGCCTGTGTCTGCCAGTTCTGCCTTTGCAAACTGTGTGGCTGGAGTGGCTCAGGCTTGCAGGGCTGGAGGTCACCAAGTCCACGCTGCCCAGGGCAGGGGCAGGCACAGCGCAGCACAGCACAGCACAGCACAGCTAGTCCACCCCTCTGCCCAGGGCAGGGGCAGGCACAGCACAGCACAGCACAGCACAGCACAGCACAGCTAGTCCACCCCTCTGCCCAGGGCAGGGGCAGGCACAGCACAGCACAGCACAGCACAGCTAGTCCACCCCTCTGCCTAGGGCAGGGGTAAGCACAGCACAGCACAGCTAGTCCACCCCTCTGCCTAGGGCAGGGGCAGGCACAGCAAATTGCCCTGAACCACCTGCAGATCACAGACTCATTGGATCACAGAATGCATCCAGCTGGGAGGGACCCACCAAGTCCATCTTGTCCAACCCCCTGCAGGCAACAGGGACAACTCCAGTTAGAGCAGGTTGCTCAGGGCCACATCAGGTCAGGGTGCTGGGGGTACAAAGCTGAAGATAAACTGAAGCTGAGTGCTGCCAGCCCAGCCCCAGCCTGTCCTGGGCTGATCCCAGCAGTGTGGGCAGCAGGGGCAGGGAGGGGATTCTGCCCCTCTGCTCTGCTCTGCTCTGCTGAGACCTCCCTGCAGTGCTGGGGCAGCTCTGGAGCCCTCAGCACAGCACAGGCAGGGACCTGCTGGAGCAGGGCCAGAGGAGGCCACAGCAGTGCTGGCAGGGTTGGCAGGGCTCTGCTGTGAGGCCAGGCTGAGGGTGTCCTGCCCCTCCCCAGGTGCCAGCTGAGCTGCTGCTCTCAGGCAGGCTGTGCTCCATCACCCCATGCTCCATGTTGACCATTCCCTTCTCTCTCAGGGAGAGCTGACCATGACCAGTGACATGGAGAGCCTGCAGAGTGCCCTCTTCTTGGACGTGGTGCCCGAGTCCTGGGTGCAGAAGGCCTACCCTTCCACTGCCAGCCTGGGCACCTGGTTTGCTGACCTCCTCACACGCATCAAGGAGCTGGAAGCCTGGACGAGAGACTTCTCCTTACCCTCTGCAGTGTGGCTTGCTGGGTTCTTCAACCCCCAGTCCTTCCTGACAGCCATCATGCAGGCCACGGCCCGCAAGAACCAGTGGCCTTTGGACAAGATGACCTTGCAGTGTGAGGTGACAAAGAAGAGCAGAGAAGATGTCGCCAGTCCCCCTCGGGAAGGGGCCTACATCCATGGGCTCTTCATGGAGGGTGCGCGCTGGGACGCACAGGTGAGCTCCCCAGGGGCTGCTGCTCTCCTCTGGGCAACTTCCCCCTCTAGAGAGATGCTCATCCACAGCAAGGGATCATCCTCTGTGCTCAGCACTGCTGAGCCCTCCCCTCCTCCAGTGCTGTGCTCAGCTCTGGGCCCTCACTGCAGGAAGGACACTGAGGGGCTGAAGCCTGTCCAGGGCAGGGCAGCGAGGCTGGAGAAGGGCCTGGAGCAGCTGGGTGTGAGGAGGGGCTGAGGGAGCTGGGGGGGGTCAGGCTGGAGGAGAGGAGGCTGAAGGCAGAGCTCATTGCTCTCTGCAGCTCCTTGCAGGGAGGTGGCAGTGAGGAAGGGGCAGCCTCTGCTCCTTGGTGGCAAGGGACAGGAGCAGAGGAAGTGGTTCCAAGCTGCCCTAGGGGAGGCTCAGGCTGGATCTCAGGAAATATTTCTGCCCTGGAAGGGTTCTCAGACATTGGCACAGGCTGCCCAGGGCAGTGCTGCAGTCACCATCCCTGGGGTGTTCCAGCAGCCTGTGGAGCTGTGCTCGGGGCCATGGTTTGGTGCTGAGCCTGCAGTGCTGGAGGGAGGGCTGGGCTGGGTGAGCTTGGAGGGCTCTGCCAGTCAGATGTGTAGCCACACCACCTCCCTGGGCAGCCTCTGCCAATCCCTGACCACACTTGCACCAAGGAAGCTTTTCCTCTAATCACCAACCTAACCCTCCCCTGGCACAATTCCAATTCCTCTCCTTCTCTCACCTGAGCCTAGGAGCAGAGCCCAACCCTCACCTGACTGCAGCCTCCTCTCAGGGAGCTGCAGAGCAATGAGATCTGCTCTCAGCCTCCTCTTCTCCATGTTCAATCCCCTCAGCTGCTCCTCCCCAGCCTTGCTCTCCAGACCCTTCCCCAGCTTTGTTGTCCTTCTCTAGATCTGCTCAAGCCCCGCAGTGTCTTTCCTGGAGTGAGAGGTCCAAACTGGCCCCAGAGTTTGAGTATCCTCCACCCAGAGGGCCCTGGGCTGCAGTGGGATGTTCCATAGGTCTGGAGGCTTCAGGAGGGGCTTTGCTGCTGGCTCTTGGCAGCACTACACCCACAGGAGCTTTGCAGTGAGAGCTGACAAGAGCTGAGGAAAGCAAAGCTTTTTCCTCACTGAGGAGCCCTCACTGCTGCTGCAGCCCCTCGATGTCCTCAGAGAGGAGCCCACTACAAGACACCTCAGGAAGATTTCCACTCCTGTGTGTTGAAGATATCTTGGAAATGTGAGTTGAAGCATTGTCAGCAGCAAAAGGAAAAGGAGACCTGACCCAAAGGCAGCTGAGGGCAGCCAGCTGTGGGCTTGCAAAGAGCTCCTGGTGCTGGTGGATAAATTGCTTCTTCTCAAGGTATTATAGGAATTATTTCATGTTTGTTCAGCAGGTTGGATCCATGAAATCCTAAATCAGAGCTGGAATTATCATAGCTTAGTCTAACAGATGGCATTAGTACAATTAAAGGGAGGTGTGTTGGGAGAGGGATTATTGCCCTGCACTCATTTGCAGATCTAAATGGGCTGCTGGAGAGGCTGAGCCTCATCCCACAGCTCTGCTCTGAGAGCATTTGCAATAACAATGGGAGGTGAAGCTGAGCTGCGGCAGGAGATGGTTTCTCGAGCACTGAGAAGTTGTTTCCACATCACAATCTGTTTGCATTTGGCCTCTCCAGCCTCCATTAAGCAGTTTTGCAGGAGGCCCTGAGAAGTGACTGTGCTGTGGGACAGCTCCCTGTCACAAAGAGCAGCAGGCTTGCCACGGAGCCCCAGGTCACAGAGACAAGCTGTAGAGTTCCGGCCTTGAGAGCATTCTGGCCCTCTGCTTTGGGCTCCTGTCTCCAAGGAGGACATTGGGATCACAGGATGTTAGAAGGGCAACCAAGCTGCTGAAGGGTCCTGAGCACAGCTCTTATGAGGAGCAGCTGAGGGAGCTGTGGGGGTTCAGCCAGAGAAGAGGAGGCTGAGGGCAGAACTCATTGCTGTCTACAGCTCCCTGAAAGGAGGCTGGAGCCAGGTGGGGGTTGGGCTCTGCTCACATGCAGCAAGAGACTGGAGAAGAGGAAACAGCCTCAGGCTGTGCCAGGGGAGATTCAGGTTGGCTATTAGGAGCAATTCCTTCCTAGCAATGGTTCTCAGGACTGGCACAGGGTGCCCAGGTTGGTGCTGGAGTCCACAGCCCTGTGGGGGCTCAGAAGCTGTGTGGATGTGGTGCTGAGGGACCTGGGTTAGTGGCAGAGGCTCAGCAGCTGTGTTCTAGGTGAGCTTTGGACTTGAGCCAGGGCATGCTTCCAGCTGCTGTGGTGAGACACTGCCTTGGTGTCCCCTAGGCTCTGCTCAGGTGAGCATTCCACACCAGCCCAGGCCCTTCTCAGCTGTCCTCATTGGTCCTAGCACCAGCAGTGGTTCCCACAAGGTTGTTCTGCTCTGGCAAAACCTGGAGTAAGAGCTGCACAGGGATGACACAGCAGAAGATGTCCAGGAACAGCAATCCGTCCCTCACTAGGTCCTGCTGAGGTGGGAGCAGGCATCTGTGCCCCTGGGATAAGCTATGCTTGAGGAGAGCAGGTGCTTGCTGCAGAGCTTGCTCAGCTCAGACAGCTTCACCCACCCTCTGCAGCCAGCAGGGACATCCCCAACCAGAGCAGGCTGCTCACAGCCCCAGACACCCTGACCTGCACTGTTGCCAGCCATGGGGCAGCTCCCACCTCTATGCCCAGCCTGGGCCAGGCTCTCCCCACCCTCAGGGACAAACATTTCTGCCTTCTCTCCACTCTCAATCTCCCTCTGTCAGTTCAAACCCTCCCCCTTTGTCCTGGCACCACAGGCCCTGCTCAAAACTCTGTCCCCAGCTTTCTGCTCAGCCCTTGAAGCACTGCAAGGCCTCCAGAAGGTCTCCCTGGAGCTTCTCTTCTCCAGGCTGCCCAAGCCCAACTCTCAGCCTGGCCTCACAGCAGAGCCCTTCCAGCCCTGCCAGCACTGCTGTGGCCTCCTCTGGCCCTGCTCCAGCAGGTCCCTGTCTGTGCTGTGCTGAGCTCCAGAGCTGCCCCAGCACTGCAGGGAGGTCTCAGCAGAGCAGAGCAGAGGGGCAGAATCCCCTCCCTGCCCCTGCTGCCCACACTGCTGGGATCAGCCTAGGAGAGGCTGGGGCTGGGCTGGGCTGGCAGTCCTGGCTCATCTCCAGCTCTGCACCCTCAGCACCCCCAGGCTCTCCAGACCTCCTCAAGCAGAGCAGCTGGCACAGAGGCTCCTGTGTCCCTGTAGCTGATGGACGTCTTGGATTCTAACTAAGCTTTGCCTCCCTTTCCTTTCCTTGCAGGCTGGGCTGATCATGGAGGCCAGGCTGAAGGAGCTGACCCCAGCCATGCCTCTCATCTTCCTCAGAGCCACTCCTGCTGGCAAAGCAGAAACTTGCAGCCTCTACCCGTGCCCCCTCTACAGGACACGCCAAAGGGGACCGACCTACGTTTGGACCTTTGACCTTAAGACTAAAGAGCATCCTGCCAAGTGGGTGCTCGCTGGTGTGGCACTGCTGCTGCAGGTCTAGGCTCAGAGCAGCTCAGGGGCAGATCCCAAACCACCAGGTTAGAGTGGTTTAGCTCCAACGAGAACATCTGAGTTTTAAAACTAATCCCCAGAGCTGGAGCCCAAGTCCACAGCCTGGGCAGAGCCTACAAAGTGGTGAGGGAGGTGCAGAGGGACACGGGGAGCAGATCCTTGGCTGCTGCAGGTCTGTCTTGTGATTCCTACACTGCAGCACTGGAAGATCCCAAACCTCAGCCAGATCTTCCACACCCAGAGCTCCAATCTGAAAACAATCACTAAGAAATAGCACCCAGAGCCAGAAGCCAAGCTCCAGCCCTCTGAGTGCTGAGCCTGTGCAATCCCAACCCACAGCCACATCTGCCACAGCAGGCAGTGGTGAGCTCAGAGCTGACTTTCGTGCTGGTTTCCCTTCTGTGATCCAAAGCAGTTCTAAAGCAAGTTACCTTCTCCAGAATCCTTCAGGAGTCCACTGACCTCTTCAGATCCTGTTCTTTTGCATCCAGGAGTGCTTCTTTGTCATGCATGTCATGCTGGCAGCTGGGAGGGCAGCAGATGTGGAGGCAGAGCCTTTCTTGCCGATAGTTACATTTTAGAGGCACTGAAACCCTGCTTAGCATCCAATGCCCTTAATGGGAGCTGCAGCACTGGGGGTGAGAAGAATATTTCATCATGACAGAAGTGTACCAATAAAAATCAGCATTGCTGGGCTAGGCTCTGAAAGTTGCCTGGAGCCTCGTGTCACATTTACCTACAGAGTGCCAGCAGGGTGGGGTGGGAAGGGACCTCTGGAGATCATCCAGTCCAACCCCCTGCTACAGCAGGGCACCCACAGCAGCTTGTCCAGGAGCACCCCCCAGCTTTGCCAGAGCATCCTCAGCTCCCCAGAGGGCTCTGCAGAAAGAGATGTTTGTGCTCCAGACAACTGCCCCAAGAGTCCCTTCACAGTCACACAGCTTCTCCTGCCCCCTCTGCCAGCAGCAGGGACAAGATGAGCTGAGCTGTGCAGACTGAGTTGGGTAACCAAGTGGTCACCTTGGGGCTGCTCTCCTCTGCCAGAGAGGAACGAGATACATCCTGTGCAACCCTTCATGGCTGCCTGGGGAAGCACCAGAATCCTCCAAAAGCTCTCCTGGTGAACCTCTGGAGGTCTCTTCCAACCTCTAACATCCTGTGAGTCTGACCATGATAACACCAGGATGCCCATGAGCCAGCAATGTGCCCTTGTGCCAAGGAGATCCTGGAGTGCATTGGAAGGGCTGTGATGAGTAGATCAAGAGAGGTTCTTCTCCTCCTCCCCTACTCTGCTCTGGTGAGGCCACATCTGGAATATCATGATTCAGACTGGCACTCTGCTCCTGCTTTCATTTCTATTCCTCACTCACCCCCTCTCACCTCATCTCCTCTCTCTCAAAACTGATGAATCATAGAAGCACAGAATGGGTTGGGTTGGAATGGACCTCAATGCTCATCCAGCTCCAACTCCCTGCCATGTCCAGGAACACCTCCCACCAGCACAGGCTGCTCAAGGTCTCATCCAGCCTGGCCTTGAGCACTTCTGGGGAGGGGACATCAACAGCCACCCTGGGCAACCTGTGTCAGTCTCCCCACCTTCACTGCAAGGAACTTCTTCCTCATCTCCACTCTCAGTCTCCCCTCTCCCAGCTCAAAGCTATTGTCCCTCATCCTGACACCCCCAGCACTTGTCTGGAGTCCCTCCTCTGGAGCCCCTTCAGGTACTGGCAGGCTGCTCTCAGGTTTCCCTGAAACCTCTTCTGCAGGCTGCACAGCCCCAACTCTCCCAGCCTGTCCCCACAGCAGAGGTGGATCTATGGGTCTCTGAGCTCCACCAGCCCTGGAGCCTCAGCACTGAGCTGTGCAGCCTTTGGGGACAAGATCCTTCCCTGCTCAGTCGAAAACCAGCTCAGATAAGGGCGAAGCCTGGGAGGGAAGGTGTGTGCTGGAGATGCCAAGTGTGTGGCTGTCTCCAGGAGCTCATGAACAGCAAACAGCCACCTTTGGCTAGTGCCTACCCCTAACAAACTGCTCTGGCAGCTTGGATTAATCATCTGGCCTGGGCAGATAGGGCTGGAAAATCTCACTCCTGACAGTTAGGGTTTTTTTCCTTCCCCTGAAGCACCAAATTATTCACCATCCTCTGGCAGCATTTTGCAGCTAACTCTTTCCTGTGTTGATGTTCAAAGGATGAAGCAGCAGCACCCTGGTGCCAGTTCTAGTATCTATAAAGATCTGCCCACTCCCCTGCCTGCCCAGCTGCTGAATTATGCAGGCAGATATCTATAATGAAACAATTGGAGCCACTCTCTTGGCATCATCTCATTCTGCTGCTGATGCCAGCACAGCAGCCCAGCCTGATGCTCTACAAAGAGCAACCAGTGCCTAGGGAACTACTGAACTTCTGCTTTCCTCTAGGTATGGCACAGAGGGCAGAGAGGCTGGAAAGCTGTCCAGTGGGAAGGGACTGTTGGTTGGCCCAGGTGGGCTGCAGCAGCAGTGGTGTGGCCAGCAGGAGCAGGGAGGTGATCAGCCCTCTGTCCTCCTCACTGCTAAGGTCACACCTCAAGTAAGGTGCTCAGTTTTGGGCTCCTCACTCCAAGAAAGACTTGAGAAGATCCAAAGAAGGGCAACCAAGCTGGGAAAGGGTCTGGAGAGCAGGGCTGGGGAGGAGCAGCTGAGGGGGTTCAGCCTGGAGAAGAGGAGGCTGAGGGCAGAGCTCATTGCTCTCTGCAGCTCCCTGAGAGGAGGCTGCAGTCAGGTGGGGGTTGGGCTCTGCTCCCTAGGCTCAGGTGAGAGAAGGAGAGGAACTGTCCTGAAGCTGTGCCAGGGGAGGGTTAGGTTGGAGATGAGGAAAAATTTCCTTGGTGTAAGAGTGGTCAGGGATTGGCAGAGGCTGCCCATGGAGGTGGTGGAGTCCCCATGCCTGGAGGTGTTCACAGCCATGTAGATGTGGTACCTGTGAATATAGCTTAGTGATGCACTTGGTCTTGAAGTAGGTTGATGATCTGGAAGGTCTTTACCAAGCCTAACCCGTTCCATGTTGGAGGAAAACACGCAGCAGAGAGAGGCCCTGGTGTGGTGGAACGAGGCAGAGGGGGGTTGAAGGAGAAGCAGAGCAGAGGTCAGCAGAGCCCCAGTCCCCAGTGTGACAGGAAAAGCCTCTCGGCGGGGACCAGGGAGCTGGTGGGGAAAGCAGCAGTGAAGAAAGAAACAAGGAAGGACTAATCCAGCTGATCCCACTCCTGTTTGATGTTTAATTCAGCAGAGTTGGTGCAGCTGAGCCTCCTGCGCGGTGACAGAGGGGGAGAATTCCCTGTTCCCCACTTTACTGAGCCGTGGGAAGGGAGCAGCTTCCATCTCCTGTCTAATTGGCAGCTTTGCACTTAAATTAGGGAGGATTTAATTTAATAGCAGAGCTCTCCCCAGCTAACAGACCTCTTCTAGCCAGACACTCATTAGGTGGGGTGGTCTTGCACATTCTGGTCCCTCAATTATGGGTGAAGAGGCATTTTAGAATAGGGAGCTCAAAAGCAGCTCTCCCTCACAGGAGCTGTTTGCAGCTGTCTTCTGCTAAGCCCCAGTCATCATTAGCTCTTTGGAGCTGCGACTGGCAGACACAGCCTGGCAATTAAAACACTTCTTACCAGAGAGTTTTCCAGCTCACCTCCACACAGGAGCCCATCAAGCTCCAGGGCTGCAAAGAGAAGGATTTTGCACCTTCATATTCCTGCAGCTGCTGTGCTGCTGGGACCAAGGGAGGTCTGAGGGGCTCCTGCAGAGCCTGAGGGCATCACCCTCCTGCCTCGCTTGGCATATGAGGAGAACACTCTGAGAAGAGTTGGTACAGTATCAGTCACAGATTGCACCCAGTGGGAAGGGACCCACAAAGACCATCTCTGGTCTTTGTCTAACCCCCATGCAGTCAGCAGGAACACCTCCAACTGGAGCAGGTTGCTCAGAAGCCCAACAGGATTGACCTGGAATGTCTACAGGGATGGGACCTCACAGCCTTCCTGGGCAACCTATGCCAGTCTCTCCCCACCCTCACTACCATGAATCTCTTCATCTCCACTCATCTCCACTCTCAGTCTTCCCTCTCCCAGCTCAAAACCATTGTCCCTTGACCTGGCAATCCCAACCCTGGCCAAAGTCCCTCCCCATCTCTCCTGGAGCCACTTTGGATACTGGAAGGCTGCTCTGAGGTCTCCCTGGAGCCTTCTCTTCTCCAGGCTACTCAGCCCCAACTCTCCCAGCCTGTCCACAGCCTCTGCTGCCTCTGATCATCCTGATGGCTTCCTCTGGACCCTCTCCAGCAGCTCCAGAGCTGGAGGCAGTGCTGCAGGTAAGGTCTGAGCAGAGCAGAGTGGCTCTGCTGGACTGGCAGAAAGCTGAGCCTGTCCCCACCTGCATGTGCTGAGGCCACTGCTGGAGCTGCTCTGTTTGGTGTGAGGCTCTGAGAAAGCAAACACTGCCCACAGGAACACTGCCATGGTTCAAGCCCAACCAAGTTCCACACCTTCAGCAGCTCCCTCCTGGTGGGATGGGGGAGAGAGTTGGAAGGCCAGAAGTGTGAGAACTGCTGGGTTGAGATCAGGGCAGCCGAATGGGCACAGGCACAAGTGAAGGGCACAGGCACAAGTGAAGGGCACAGGGCCATGTGGAGCTGCCCTGAGCACCCTGCAGTGAGAGTGGTGCCACTGGAACAGGCTGCCCAGGGAGACTGTGGATGAAATCTCCTCTCTGTGTAGCCTCCTGCTGACACAGGAGCTGGTACCTGTGGTGAGCTCAGGGGTGGCAGGAGCCCCACAGACAGAGAGCCCAGGACACCCTGCCTGGTGAAGAGGAGAACCAATAGATGCCAGCCAGAAGCAGGCTGCTGTGGAGTGGAGCTTTGCAGACCGCACAGAGAGCACTGCCCAGCTCCACTGCCGCAGGCAACCACCTGCACTTCTCGCCCTGCCCAGCACCCAGGCACGCAGCTGCTGCAGCCCAGGGCAGTGCCCTGTGTGCCTGGCTCCTTAGGATGATGCACAGCCCCAGCCAGCCTCTCTGTGCTCTTTGCTTCAGCAACTCCAGCCCTGAGCTGCTGCATTCCTGCAGCTCTCCAAACGGATGCATTAGTTCAGCCTGGCCCTGTAGGCATCTCCATACAGTGGGCATTGACCTGCTGGGAAGCAGCTCTGTGGAGAAGGCCCTGGCAGTGCAGTGGGACAGCAATGGTGTGGGCAGCAGGAGGTGACTGCCTCCTGTGCTGGGCACTGGTGAGGTCACAGCTCGAACGCTGGGTTCAGTGTTGGGCTCCCGTCATGGACTGAGTTCTCCACAGCATGCAGCCACTTCAAAAACTAAAGTGCTGACTGCAGCAAAGCAGGATGGAGCTTCAAGTTCAGACTGCAAGGTGGGAGGCTTCCTCTCCTGGTTGCTGCCTCTGGGTTCCAGCTGTTTGAGTGTTGCCTTCTTCCTGCAGGGGTGGGGGGCGCTTGGGCAGCTGCTGGCTTTGGCTTTCTGGTTCGGGTTGTTTTTCCTGCCCCGTATTTCACCCTGCTGCTTCTGCAAGCAGGCTGAGCTGAGGCCTTCATGCATCGTATTAGTAGATCAATTAGATCAGTGGCTGAGGCAGTTGTGCCCTGTGATTGTGAGGTCTCTTCTCTCTTTATCTCAGCCCTAAGTCTTGGCTGTTACTCTTCCCCTCACCTCTGTGCTTGGGGGGGCAGGCAGCTCAGCCCTTGCACTGAACCATTGCAGCCCCTCACTGCAAGAAGGACATTGAGGGGCTGGAGCAGGTCCAGAGAAGGGCAACAAAGGTGGGAAAGGATCTGGAGAAGAGGGCTGGGGAGGAGCAGCTGAGGGAGCTGGGGGTGTGCAGTGTGGAGAAGGGGAGGCTGAGGGCAGAGCTCATTGCTCTCTGCAGCTCCCTGAGAGGAGGCTGCAGTCAGGTGGGGGTTGGGCTCTGCTCTTAAGCGACGGGACAAGAGGAAACAGCTTGAAATTGTGCCAGGGACGTTTAGGCTGGACATTAGGAACTTTGTTTGCACAGGAAGGGTTCTCAGGCACTGGCTCAGGCTGCCCAGGGAGGTGGTGGAGTCGCCATCCCTGGGTGCGTTTGAGAGCTGTGCAGAAGCGGTGCACAGGAATACGGCTTAGTGGTGGACTTGGCAGAGTAAGGTTAATGGTTGGACTCAACGATCCTGAAGGCCTTTCCCAACCTAAATGATTCCATGACCCTGTGGTTAGCAGCCCCAGGGCAGTAACTACAGCAAGCAGCAGCAGCTGCCAGGTCTGTTCCAGTGGCAGTCTGTCCAGCTTTAGCTCTCATCAGCTGCTCCTTCTGATGCTGGATTTAAAGAGCTCTTTAGTGTCCTGCCCTTTTCACCCCTGCAAATGCTGATGCTTAGTGGCCTCTCAGCCTCTCACTATGAGCTGAAATGCTGAGCTTAGGAAAGGCTTTGCAGAAATGCATTTTCCTAACTCACTCTTGAGTTGGGTCCCTTCCCCTCTCTGGTGTCTCCATCCACCTCAGAAGCCCTGCTGCAGGTGCTGCAGCTCTGCTCTCATTTCTGGCCCTTTCTGTTGCCATGACCCAGCCTGCTCCTGACTCCTAAGTTTCCTCTTCTGTTGCTCTTTGCATCTCAAACCCTCTATAAAAAGAAATAGCTGGCAAAATCCAGTCCCCTTGTTCCTCAGGGAACCACAAGCTCCATGCCCATACCAAGCACTTCCAGACAAAGGTCAGAACCCCTGCCAGAGCTGGACTTGCCTTTGCTCTGCTCTATTGCTTCTGGGTCCTTGGTGAGGATATCTGCTGGATGCTGGGGACCTGCTCACCCTGTCCCCCCAGGCAGGTCTACTACAACAGCTCTGCACTGTGCACTGTCCTCTGGGAGGTGAGGGCTTCACCACACTTCCTCCAGACAGCATGGCAATGAATCCTGCCATGCTCTGGCTAGGTGGGTGCCAGGGGAGGCCAAGAAGCACGGTGGCCAGCTGTGAAGCCTGGGAACATCCCTACAGCATTACAGAAAGAGGATGCTGGCTGAGACAGTGCTGGTGTGTGGCAGGGTTGTGACATTGCTGGGGTGTGCTAAGGTTGGGACAGTGCTGGGGTGTGCTGGGGTGGGGACAGTGCTGGTGTGTGCCAGAGCTGGGACACTGCTGGTGTGTGCCAGAGCTGGGACACTGCTGATGTGTGCTAGGGTTGGGACAGTGCTGGCATGTGCCAGAGTTGGGACAGTGCTGGGGTGTGCCGGGGTGGGGACAGTGCTGGTATGTGCCAGAGCTGGGACCTTGCTGGGGTGTGCTAGGGTTGGGACAGTGCTGGCATGTGCCAGAGTTGGGACAGTGCTGGCGTGTGCCAGAGCTGGGACAGTGCTGGGGTGTGCTAGGGTTGTGACAATGCTGGCATGTGCCAGGGTTGGGACAGTGCTGGGGAAGTGTCAGGGATGGGACAGTGCTGGGGCGTGCCAGGCACGCACTACTTCCATACCACCCACCAGAGCATGCTGAAGTGGCACCTTGCACTTCAGGGAGCTGCTGTGGGGTGGTGCCAGGCTGTCCATGCTGTTGCAGACACCGCTGGGCCACCGGCAGAGATGCTGCAGAGGTCAGTGAGTGGGGCCAGTGCAGACAGCCTGATGAAGCAAGCTGCTCAGCAAAGGCTGAAATAAATGACCACAGGAGATGGGGCAGGGGAATTCATAGTTCTGTGAGGCAAAAGCTGTCTGCAGCCTCCTCCCAGCCATCCCCAGCTCTCGACACTCTAACTCCTGCTGTTCTCTTCAACACCTTTTATGGGAAGCAGAGGAATTAGCCAATTCCCCATTGCTCCCTCCCCACTTATTAGTGCTGCAAGGCGTTGGGTAATTATGAATAGAACCGCCAGGCAAAACGAAACTTCTCCCTTCAAAATGCAGCTTAATTAACTCTGCTGCCGAGCAGCAGCTGATCCTGCATGGCTGACTCTGAGCTCTGCTCTTACACAGCTGGGAGACCACCACACTGCCCTGGCCAAAGGGCTGCAGGAGGACTTTGTCTTCCCAATGGATGTGTCCTGGAAGATTCATAGATTCACAGGATGGTTTGGGCTGGAAGAGACCTTTAGAAGAGTCATCCAGTGCTAACCTCCTCTTATGGGCAGGGACCCCTCCCACCAGTCCAGGTTGCTCAAGGCCTCATGCAGCCACTCACAGTGCCTGTCCTCCTCCTTCCCAGTGCTGGGCTGGGAAAGTCTGCTGCTGCCTCCAGCTCCTTCATGCCCAGGAACCCTTCCCAATTAGCAACTATCACAATTTTAATGTAAGTAAATCTGCATAATGCTGAATGCAAACTAATATGAAAATTGAGATCTAAAGTTTGTCATTTTCTTCTCAAGTGCAAGGAAAAATCTCTGCCACGTTCCCCAGTGTCCTGACCTGAGCCAGACCAGAGCCCTTCCTACTCAGAGCTGTCCCTGCCCAGCTCAGGCTCTGCCCTCTGAGGCACTTTCTGCACTTCAGGGCAGCTTGGCACAGCCAGGGGCTGCTGCTAGCAGGGAGGAGCTGATGGGGACACTGCCTGACAAGGGCTGGGCTGCAGAAAGCCTCTGCCTTGGACTGGCTCCTGGACACACCCAGGGCACTGCCACAGCTTCTGCCACACCTTGGGGGGCAGGAAGGCAGAGGTGGCAGCTGTGGGGAGGAGCAGCCAAGACAGGGGACCCTCAACTGCCCAACAAGGGATTGCAGCCTATAGAGGGCATCTTCAGGAGCAGGACCTATGGAACATTCCACTGCAGCCCAGGGTTTTCTGGATGGAGGATACTCAAATCCTGGGTACAGTTTGGGCCTCTTGCTCCAGGAAAAAACTTTTAAGGGCTGGAGCAGGTCCAGAGAAAGGCAATAAAGGTAGGAAAGGATCTGGAGAACAGGGCTGGGGAGGAGCAAGTGAGGGAGCTGGGGGTGTGCAGTGTGGAGAAGAGGAGGCTGAGGGCAGAGCTCATTGCTCTCTGCAGCTCCTTGAGAGGAGGCTGCAGTCAGGTGGGCATTGGGCTCTGCTCCCTAGGATCAGGTGAGAGAAGGAAAGGAATTGTCCTGAAATTGTGCCAGGGGAGGGAGATCAGGAAAAATTTCTTTGTTGCAAGAGTGATGAGGGATCGGCAGAGGCTGCCCAGGGAGGTGGTGGAGTCCCCATCCCTGGAGGGGTTCCAGCAAGGTGTGGCCATGACATCTGGGGCCATGGTTTAGTGTCTGTGGTGGTGCTGGGTTGGTGGTTGGACTGGATGGTCTCAGAGGCCTTTTCCAGCCCAGAGAGTTCTGTGACTGTGTGAGGATGAGTCATGGCTTAGCGCTGCTAAATCAAAGCAGGGCAAGCTCACAGTAGACCCTTATGTTGGAATTCTGCAGCAAGCAGCAGTGTCTGGCTGCTCCCTCTGCTCTTCCCTGGCTGCTGACGGAGTGCAGCAAACACATTGGTGAAAATAAGGACTCTTGCAGACCTCCTCCCATTCATTTCAGCAGATGCACACCAAGATCTCTGCCTTTCGAATGCTGCTTACAGATGTTGGGAAAGCTGCCAAAAATGTGGCACTGTGGGGTTTGGATTGGTATGGTTTGGTCTGGTCTTGGTTTGGTTGGGTTTTAGTTTGGTTGGTGGTTTTGTTTTGTTGGGAGTTTTTTGTTTGGGGTTTTGGTTCATTTGGTGTTTTGTTTTGCTTGGGTTTTTGTTCCATTTGGGGTTTTGGGTTGCTTGGGATTTTGTTTGGTTGAGTCTTTGGTTTGGGATTTGGCTCAGTTTGGGTTTTGGTTTGGTTGAGGTTTTTTTGTTTGGGGTTTTGGTTTGTTTGGAGGCTTTGTTTGGGGTTTTGGCTTGGTTGGGTTTTGATTTGGATGGGGTTTTGTTCTGGTTGGGGGTTTGGTTAGGTTGGGGGTTTGGGTTTTGGTTTGCTTTAGGTTTTAGTTCAGTTGGCATTTTGGTTTGGGGTTTTGGTTTGTTTGGGGCTTTAGCTCAGTTGGGGTTTTAGTTCTGTTGGGGTTTTTGTTTGGGGTTTTGGTTCAGTTGGAGCTTTGGTGGCTTTGAGTGGGATTTTGGTTCAGTTCAGGTTTGGGTTTGGTTGGGTGTTGTTTCTTTGGGGTTTTGGTTTGTTTGAGGTGTTGTTTAGGTTGAGGGTTTTGGGTTGTTTGGGGCTTTTGTCCGGTTGGGGTTTTGGGTTGTCTGGAGGCATTAATTTGGGGGTTTGGTTTTGGTTTGGTTGTGATTTTAGTTCAGTTGGGGTTTTTTTTTGCTTGGGAGTTTGGTTTGGGGTTTTGGTTTGGTTTGGGCTTTATTTGGTTGGGATTTTGGCTGCGTTTAGTTTGGTTCCTTCCCCCCACAATAGGCATGGGGAAGAAAAGGCCAAAGAAGAAAGCAGCAAGCACCAATTTCTATGTTGAAATTGCCTTTATTTTCTTTCTTTTTTTTTCCCTTTTTTTTAATCCATAAATAGTTGTTACTGACAAAAGTGGAAAAAATCCTTAAGACTCTAAATCTTTACTAAACTGATAATATTTCTGTTTTACAGTACATACAGAATGTGCTTTTACAGGTAAGTATAACAACAAGGATAATACAGAGGAGAAACAGTCAAATACTGCTCGTCTTGAAGCCTGCTTAATGGTTAACAGAGAGTCTGTGCAAAGGTACCGATACAAATGTACTTCCTCTTCAGGACTACTGGATAATAAACATGGAATCCGTAAACTGGGCTAAAGCACAAAAAATATCCACTTAACAACCCCTCTTAGGAAATATTGTCCCCCAAAACTAAAAACGGGAGGGTAAGAAGTGTCCTCGCTCAGAGCCGAGAAATTCTTGCTACAAAAAAGGGTCTAAACGGGGTCTGCCGACAGAAGAAGGAGGTCAGGAGCTGGTCCGAAGCAGAGGGTGGGCTGGCGGGGACGCAGCTCTCCCTGCGCTGGAGGTGGCGGCGGGCACGGAGAGCTCCCGGCGGCGGTGCGCGGAACGGGCGCGGCTCGGCTGGCTGCGGAGAGCGCAGAGCGCTGCCGGGCGGATACTGCGCTGCTCCGGCGGCAGGCTCCGACGCGCCCCTCACCCCCGAGCTGCCACAGGGTGATGCGTGGGGTCTGGCCCAGCTGCGTTTTGGGTGGGCACCTCCTTGACAAGCAGAAAGCAGCTGAGAGAGGCTGGGAACGATCCCTTCAAGCGTCCGCGACAGACGCGCGACACGGCAGGGGCTGCTCCCGGAGAGGCAGCCCCGGCGCAGGCTGATTGCTACCCACAAGGACACTATTGGACCCCCTTTCTCACCTCTCCCCCCACTAGCCTTGCACTCCTCTGGAACACAGCTGCTCATGCCAGCTGGTAAGGCTGGGTGTACCTTAGCAGAGTGAATCCTTCCAGCCCAAGCACTAAACCTGGAGCAGAACTAAGAGAGGCTGCTGCACCACGTCAGCACAGCAAACTGCTCACAAACGAGAACACTCACTTTGAACACAACCAAAGTCACCCTGCTTCGTGGTGATCTTCTTTGTTGGGGTGGAAGAAGATGCAGGCATCTCCCCAGCTACCAGGAGCTACCCATCTTTTACCAAAAGCTTGATGCCAGGCTCTTGCAGATTCCTGGTGGGAATGCTCCTGACAGAGATAAGAACGGAAAGAGGCATGCGGGGAGCGCGGGTCGATGGGACCAGCTTTGCAGCCAGCCGTGGCCTAAGGTTGCTGGTTGGACTCAAAGGTCTTAGAGGTCTATTCCAACCCAAACTAGTCTACGATTCTCTAAGAGCAAACAGAAGGTAAAGCTAGGCCAGGAAAGGAGGGCTCACTCCTGGGTATCTGTCCTGGTTTCTTCCCACCCATTCCCGAGTGAAGGGATCATCGTTTAGAAAAGGAAGATTAAAACCTCGAAAAATATCTTATTTTTCCTTAAAACACCATTTGCTGGCGTGAGAAGACTTCTATGACAACACCTCTGTCCCAGGTGGTGATCCCTCTGCATCTTTAAAAACAGCTGTCCACATTTCAAAGGGGGATTCAGTAGAGTTTGGAGGCTTTGATTGGCGGAGGGTGGGTGAGGAACTCAGGGTGGCATCTCCCAGCATGTCTGTGTGTCCATGTGCTGGGGGGGACATGCACACACAGCCATGGAGATGTGCTCCTCGGAGAGCTGTGTGCAGTCCAGAGCAGCTCACTGCTGCTGCTGCTGCTGCTGCCTGGGGGGCTGCAAAGTATTCTCACTTTGCAGGAAACTATTTGCATTTTTCTACGCCCCCCTCCCGCAGTCCCTCCACATGCAGCTCTAGGACCTGGCTGCTCCCCGGAGAGCTGCTTCCACCTGTGGGCTGGAGATAAAAAAGACAGATCAATTCTTCAGAGTATCTTAGAGCAATCAAGGCAGATTCTGTGTCACTGTACAGAGGAATGTGACTGCTTCCTGCTTTTCCTCTGAGCCCTGCCTGTCCTGGTGACTAAGCCAGGAGGAGAAGAAAGCAGAAAGGTGGAAGAAAGTGCAGGTAGCAGCATCGCTTACTGCTGCTGCCTGCTGGGGACTCTGACCAGGAGAAGAACGTTGGGAAACCTGGGGGACTGCAGCCACACCCCCAGCCCAGCACTCTCATTCTGGGCAGACACTGGATTGTGACACATCAGACGTGATGTGGCAGGACAAGGGTGACAAACAACATCAATGCAAATGCTTTGCTGTTCCACAGTGTCTGTTGTCAGAGGGCGTCAAAGCACTTCATAGACATTGTGGCTGGAGCCCTGATAATGCCTCTGTGCGATGGTGTTACCATCATCATCACCCACTGAGCAAGGGCAAACAAAGTATTGTGGATCAGGACACCCGGGCCTGGACCAAGTGATCCTCCAGTGACAAACCCTTAGGATGAGGAATAAGGACAGAAAGAAATGGGATGAGAACAGCTGTGTGCTGAAATGGCACTGCTCTAGCTACCACCCAGCCCAGCACATGCAGCAAGCCACGGGAGGGCACGGTGCCCAGGAGCAGACTGTGGCCATCCATGGCACGGTGCCTTCCCAGAGACATTGGCTGGAACTTTTCTGGGGTGGTGGCAGAGTCCCTGCAGAGGTTTGGCCCAGAAAAGCTTTTTGATGGTTCTTGTGGGACGCATCTGCCTGAAACATTTGAGTGAGTGAAAAAGAGGAGGAAATGGAGCTACATTTCTTTGGAGGGTTATTGCCCAGGTAGGACAAACTAGCACGGGCCCAGTGCTATCTGTCAGCCAGAATCCAAGGCTCTAAGGTCAGATGGCCTGAAGCACAGCATCTCCAAGGGCTTCTGGAGTGAAAGATTTCCATATCTGCATCTGGTCCAGCAGCTTCTTCCCCAGTGGAACATTTAGACGAAGAGTAGAGCTTGAGACATGCAGCTATGGAAATGGAAAGGGATGAGTGTTCACCTGCCCATGGCCCCACATGGGCACTTTGGTGCCTTTGGCTCTGCCACCTCAACTTCTGGAGGCTCTAGGCTGGGCTTTCCTCTCCCACAGTGTTCATATCTCCCTGTTTGCAGAGGGGAAGATCCTGACTTTGCTTGGGCCAGGAGGGAACAGAAGAACCCCAGAACCCCATCAGGGCCTGCCTGCCCCTCAGCCGTGTGTGTTTCTCTTCTCTTCACAAGTCACAAGCTGCACTCTGTAGGAAGGTCAGCAAGGGCAACGTTCTCACAGGGGCTGCCTGCTGTGAAACAGTGACTGAGCTGAGGAGCCTGGAGGTAGTCAGAGGAGAGAGGAGTCCTTCAGTGGGAGGAATCAGGAGATGAGATGGGAGCCTTTTCTCTCTCATCCCTCTCATGCCATGAACTGCCAGCCTGATCCACGGACAATTCTGGTTGTTGCCCCAGATGACTTTGCCCAAGGCTACGTGGTAATGGCCGCCTGAGCCATCCAGACTCTTTATTCCTTCCCAGCTCAGCTTCCGTCAAACAAAGCCCCAGAGCTCCTCACAAACGGAGTCCTTTCTGGGCACAGTTTCCATCAGGTGGGACAGCACAAAGCTTGTGAACTAGAACCAGCAGCCCCAGGACAGTCTGGGAATGAGAAAGGGCACATGGCCAGCCCATGGAGGTCTGCTTCCAAATACCACGAGAAGACAGTGGACTCCTCTTGCCTACTCTGTGCCAGCACAACCTGGTGCTGCGCCGTAAGCCTCCAGCTCCCAGCGACCTGCAATCATCGCAAGCTACAGGAGCAAGGTGCTGAGCTGGGAGCAGCATTAAGGCCAGGAAATGGGAGGTGGCTGAGGGGAGGGAGAAGGGCAGAGCTCATGTCAATGAAGTTCCGCGAAGAGCTGTGTAGAAGAAGACTCAGCGCAGGTATGAAGGTCGTGAAGAGGGAAGTGCTGCGTGGGACCTTCTGACCTAGACCATTCCATGAATCTATGAATGTGCTTCCAGCCTGAAGTCAGTCATCATCTCACCTTGGGGAGGGGGCCTTCCTGTTGGATTGGTGCATGGGTGTGTGCCTGTGGTGGGGCTCTGAGTGCCCACCATGGATGGTGAGCGTTGGAGAGTGTCTAGGACCAACACTTACAGCACTGGGCCTGGCTGGTCTGCAAGTCCTCTGGGGCCCTTTCCTGGTCACAGAGATGTGTTCTGCTGTGAGTTAATTCTACAGGATTCGATAAGAACATAAACAAAAAGGAAGGGGAAAAAAACCCAAACAACAAACCAAACCAAACCCAACAGCAAAGAAAGTGAAGCCCAATCTAGTTAGAAAGCCAAGGATAAAACCCTCACAAATTCTGGACCCACGAGTCTCTGGTTGAAAGATTGTACAACTACACAGCATCTAATTAGCATTATATCAGCTATACAACATGCCCAGGTAGTATAATTATGCTGTCTATATCGGTGACAGGCATGAAATGTCACTGTCTTCATGGTCAGGACTGGGGCTCAGTGGGACTGGAATTTGGAAGGTGTTCTTGGGGGGCTGTTAGATGGAGAGAAAAGGATGGAAAATCACTGACCTGCTTTTGGGTGGAGAGAGCCTCAGCTCTGTGCTGAGGGCTGGGAAAAGAAGGTTTGCTACATATGGAGTTCAGGGGTGTAAGCAAGAGTAGGAAATATGCTCAGAAGCAGGGCAGCTGGACCAGAGGAGAATGCTGTCAGGAAAACAGACTGGGGAGGAATTCACCTGGCAGGGAGGTGGTGGAGTCCCCATCCCTGGAAGGATTTCAGAGAGGTGCGGATGTGGTGCTGAGGGACATGGTGGCTTGGCAGTAGCGGTGGGACTGTGAGCTCTAGGTGAGGGGTTGGACTTGATGTCAAAGGTCCCTTCCGACCCCTGCAGTCCTACGACTCTGTGAAATGCAGGCTTGGTGAAAGGTTGCTGGCCCTGCCTTGCTGGGGGCTCGGCGGAGCCAGGACCTCCTCCAGCACAGGTCAGCGGTGAGGAGCTGAACGAATTCTGGTGCTTTAGGTTCAGCAGGGGCAAGAAGCCGGAGGGAGAGAAACCCTGTTCCTCCTTCCTATTTACAGGCTGGGGACACCAAGGTGCCAGAATGGGTGGAGAACAGGGTCTTACAAGCATTTCAGCATAGTTGTGCTTATTGATCACATTAACCCCACTACTTCCTACGCTGAGAGAGCAGGCGATTCGTAGGCACTAGTATATTTGTATCTTACCAGTATATTTAAGAGCAACTAAAACTTCAGCCAGCCTATTCTTGCCCCTAGATCTGCCAGTCCCCAAGGAATGTCTGCCCCTGAATTTGCTCCAAGGATGAAGAAGAAGAGATGCACGGGTGCTGGCTGATATCAGGTGGTCTGGAAGTGAGCTCCAGCAGCCAGAAGCTTACCTACTCGCTACAGAAAGGCCAAAGGCGAAGGCTGGCATGAGGAGCCAGAACAGGGCCCCTGCCCAGCAGGATGGGGACCTGCCTCTCCTTCTCCCTATCTTGGGCTGCAGGAGGCTGCTTCTGCTGCAGCAACGGAAAAGGTCTAAGTTCATAAAAAGAGTGAGATGATGCAGGTGAGCCCTTGGAAGGAGCCATCTACTACTATGGCTTTCTTTGACAGAAACTGATGCAGGTCAGGAAAAGGTCCTCTACTACCCCTCGCTCTGGTCTGCTTGCTCGCTCGAGTCCTCCTCACGTCGCTCGCTGAAGGGGTGGCTGTAAAATCACCGCCGCGGGGGGGGCTGTCGCAGAAGTCTTTCCAGACGCTGAGTTATTAGAGGTTATCTTGGCCTATAAGGCCACTGCAGTAGGGGGGTGCTGCCGCCCGCCCCAGTCCTTAAGGAGTCCCTAGACCGCCGGAGGTGCCATCAAACAGTCACCTCTGTTTTGCTGGCCGTGCGGTAGTGGTGGTGCCCGGGGATGTAATGCAGTTGCTCCACGGTGTTGTGGCGCCGGGAGGCGAAGGCCTGGCGCTTGGCGGAGGTGGGGGTCATACCCAAGGTATTGTACAAGTTATTTGAGGCACTGGGATGGGAGTGCAGTTTCGCCATCCTGTAGCGATCCAAGACGGGTGTGGAGACGAAGACGTCCGTGTGGGACAGCGCCCGCGACATGGACTGCTCGGGGTAGGCGGAGCGCTCCGGCGACAGCAGCGGGTCCTGCGAGTGCAGCCGCTCGGCCGACAGCAGCTGCTCGTCCGACAGGATCCGCTCGTAGGACAGGCTGAACTCCTCGGGCAGCATCCTCTCGGGAGACAGCACTCGGTCCTGGGACATGGCCCGGATGGGCCGGCGGGGCCGCTCCCGCTGGTTGGCCTGCTGAGACATCTTGATGACGTTGATGGGGAGGGTGCCCCGGGCGGCCAGGTCGGGCAGGTGTCTCCTCCTCATGTAGTACTCATCAGCCTCCTTGTCAGCTGCGGGCAGGAAAGGCGGCGGTTAGACACGTCCCACGGGCTGGCAAGGGGACGCGGGCAGCGCCCAGCCTTGCGGAAGCCTGCTGGGGAGACCCGAGGCATTGATAAACCTTTGTAACTGAGGGCTGGGGGGAGGGGGACAGGCTCTGCTCACCTGCTCCCTGCAACAGGACGAGGAGCAATGGATGGAAGCTGCAGCACAGGAGGTTCCAGCTCAACACAAGCAGGAACTTCTTTCCTTTAAGGGTCCCAGAGCACTGGAACAGGCTGCCCAGAGAGGTTGTGGAGTCTCCCTCTCTGGAGACCTTCCAGCCCTGTCTGGATGCGCTCCTCTGTGACCTGAGCTGGATTGTACGGTCCCGAGGATCATCCTGCCCCAGGGCCATCTCACTCTAACTTCATCACCTCCTCTCCTACACATTCATCTCTCTCTTCAGTGCTCCCTGGATCTGCTCCTCACACTCCTGTGAATAGTCCACATAATCCAGAGGATGTGAAAGAAGAGTGGCTGATCCCTCTGTCTAAGTACCAAAAGTAGAGGCTGACAACTCCTGTACTGCAATGTTTAGCCTCTTGGCATCTCTGCTGCTGCCTCTTCTTTACAGCCTGCACACTGCCAAGGGGTGAGGATTACTCAGAGCTCTCCTGTGCTGGCACAATTCTGCTGCTGAGTTTTGCTTTCCAAGGTATATGTTGGAGGAATGAGTCTTTTTACAATCAAAAACTTCTTTGAAGCTCATCCAGTCCAACAGCAACCCAGCACCACCACAGACACAGGTGACATGGCCACACCTTGCTGGAACACCTCCAGGCATGGGGACTCCACCACCTTCCTGGACTGCCTCTGCCAATCCCTGACCACTCTTGAACCAAATAAATTGTTCCTCACCTACGACCTAAGCCTCCCCTGGCACAACTCCAGGCCATTTCTTCTGCTTCTGTCATCTGAGCCCAGGGAGCAGAGCCCAACCCCCACCTGACTGCAGCCTCCTCTCAGGGAGCTGCAGAGAGCAATGAGCTCTGCCCTCAGCCTCCTCTTCTCCAGGCTGAACCCCCCCATCTCCCTCAGCTGCTCCTCCCCAGCCCTGCTCTCCAGACCCTTCCCCAGCTTTGTTGCCCTTCTCTGGGCACACTGCAGGAGCTCTACTGGCCTCAGATTCTTGCCTTTAAAATCACCTTCTAGGAACCCTGGCTAAATCGGGGGCAACTCCCACGGGCCCCAGGAATCTCAGACATTTCCATTCCATCACATGGCCCTAGGGGGTCTTACCCGCACTTGGTGCACACAGGTTTGATAACGCTGCCGGGGGCTGGGTGCAGAAGAGGAGCTAAAGCAATTAGCAGTCTGGCACTTGGCCTCTCTTCTGGATGATAGAAGTTCCTCTGGATTTGCCCAAGTGACTCAAAATAGATGTAATTAAAGCCGAGAACATCCCAAATGGAGATCTGCTTGGATGCTCACACCTGGCTGTGGTAATTGCCAGCAGCAGCTCAAGCAGCTCTTGTGAGGCTTGCAGAAATGAGGCAGCAGAAGCCACAGAGATGTTGGCACAGCTATTCCAGGAATGTTTCCAGGCCCGGGCAAACCTCACATCTCCATCTCAAAGGGGTGAAGCAGCAGCTGCCCGTGCCCAACAAGCTGGTTGAAGCAGGCACCAGACTCATTTCAAGGGTGAAATGAAAGGTGGTGTGTCAGCTCCTGAGCACTGCTGAAGCAGCCATGGAGAAGGCTGCTGGAGGAGAGGCTAGGTGGCCTCCACCCAGGCATGGTGACTGCAACACTGCCCTGGGCAGCCTGAATCAATGACTGAGAACCTTTCCAGTGCATAAATATTTCCTGAGTCCCAGTCTGAGCCTCCCCTGTGCAGCTTGGAACCATTTCCTCTGGCCCTGTCACTGGAACGCACCGGAACAAGCACAGCTGCAGGCTCTGGAGACTTGGAGGCACCAGGTGCTTCACCCAGGGGGTGGGGTGAGCTGTGGACAAGGAGCCGACTCCTTTACTAAAATCAGAATGCCTCTGGGACCTGAATCCATCCAGCCTGACTCATCTCACCCTCATTGCACCAGCAAGCTCGCTGGGCTGGGCAGGCTGTGGTGTTGCTATCCCTCATCGTTCATCCATGCTCATGTGACGACTGGCATTTCACATTAGAGCCAAGGAAAACTACAGTCCAATATGTTCCTCCCTCATGGAGCTGCTTAAACATTCAGAAAGGTGTCCTGAGTGGATTCCAAAAGGCCAGAAATGACGAGCAGACAGGAGGCAATTGCTGCTGTATTGACTGACAGAAAGGTCTCTGTTTTTCAAGCCACTCTCCTACTTCTGAGGCTTCATTCACTGATGTTCAAATATTTGGGTTGGACACTAAGAGCAACAGGTCTCTTCCAACCTGGTTGATTCTATTCTATTCTATTCTATTCTATTCTTCCCAGCAAGGGTTCTCAGGCACTGGCACAGGCTGCCCAGGGAGCTGCTGGAGTCCACAGCCCTGCAGGGGTTCAGAGCTGCCTGGGTGTGGTGCCGAGGGCTGTGGTTTGGTGGCAGAGGCTCAGCAGCAGTGGTGGGGATGTGAGCTGTGGGTGAGGTGTGGACTGGGTGACCTCAGAGCTCTCTTCTCGCCTCTACGGTTCTATGATTTGGAAGTGGAATTACTAAAAATGACTTCTGAGCAAGTTTTGGCCTTTTTTCATTGCCTTTGGCTCTGCCTTTCTTTCCTTCTTTGGCAGTTCCTAGAACATTTAGGAGTCTGTGCTGGTTGGAGGCTAAGAACACTTAGGAGTCTGTGCTGGTTGGAGGCTAATTGGAATATTTTAATGAGAGAAATTAGATGGTTGGCTGCAAAAAAGAAATAATAGTGGTGTCTAGATTACCCATTGGTTTGCTTAGGGATATGGAAACAGGAAACACTAACAAAGGAGAAGAGAATAATAGTGATGTCTACATTACCCATCAAAATAATTGTGGTGTCTACACTACCCTTTGGTTTGCTTAGGGATATGCAAACAGAAAACACTAACAAAGACAGGCCAGTCTCTGGCTGCCGTCTGCTTTACCATCTCTGCCTGAACCTATGTAACTCAAATGAATCATTCTTCTCCTAACATCTCTTGCCGACCTTTCCCAGCTCACCCTGCACATAAGGGGGATCCTGAGATGAGGAAGGGGAGGTTGAAAAGAAGAAGGAAGGAGGAGAGTTGGTTTGAAAAGCCCTCCTGGGCGGCTCTGTCGGTTCTGGAGGGGTTTTGTATCTCTGTATTCCTTTTAACCTATGTAACTCAAATGAATCATTCTTCTTCTAACATCTCTTGCTCACCCTGTACATAAGGGGGATCCTGAGATAAGGGGGAGGGGGAGTGGAAAGAAGGAGGAAGGAGGAGAGTTGGTTTGAAAAGCCCTCTTGGGCAGCTCTGTCAGTTCAGGAGGGGTTTTGTATCTCTGTATTGCTTTTAACTTGTATATTACTGGGTACACTTGTAAATATCTGTATATATTGTATATATCTGCTTGTAAACTGTGCCAGGCTGTAAATCTAAAGCTTCATTCCCTGACTTCCAGCTGGCTGAGTTAGTCTGGTGAACTCCTAGCAGTGGGGGGGGTGGACACGAGTAACTCCCAAACCTGCACATCATGGCAGGCATTTCTTTGCTGTTCTTTCTCTCCAGCTGCAGTCTATTCCTTCTCTGGCCTTGCCTCTGCTGCTTTAGTAGCCTTCAACACTTTCCAGCTGCTGAGTCATTTGTGTTGATTCTTTAAGCAGCACCAAGTGGTGTAACGTGCCTGAGCAGCTTTGCTTTCTTCCTGACTGACCTTTCTAACAGAGGTGGGAGCAGCAGCTCCCAGGAGCACTGTGCAGGGCAGAAGGCACAGGGTGCCTTTGCTCAGCTCTCTGTTCCCACAGCCACCCACCGCTGAAACCTGACAGTCACTGAGGGCAAGGTCAGGGCCCTGCAGCTGAGGAACAACGACCCCAGAGATCAGTACAGGTCAGGGGCTGGGCTCTTGAAGAGCAGCTCTGAGGAAAAGGATCTGGAAGTCCTGGTGGGCAGCAGGATGACCATGAACCATCTATGTGCCCTTTACCCTCCTGCCCTTGTGCCCTCCTGCAAGAGTGGTCAGGGATTGGCAGAGGCTGCCCAGGGAGGTGGTGGAGTCCGCATGACTGGAGGGGCTCCAGCAAGGTGTGGCCATGGCACCTGGGGCCATGGTTTGGTGGGCATGGTGGTGCTGGGTTGCTGGATGGGCTGGATGATCTCAGAGGCATTTTCCAACCCAAACAACTCCAGGATTCTATAAAACAAGTCCTGATTAACCACAGGCTCACTCTCAAGCACATTAAAGGGATTTTCCTGAACATTAAAGAGATAGATGAAGTCCCAGTCTGAAGTGCCAAGGAGTGCTGAGACTTTTATGTACTTCCTCTTGTGAAAAAACATCTTCTGCAGACACTCCTGAGGGACAGCCCAAGGGCTTCCCTGACACTCTGCTTTTGTGTGTCTAGCTCAGCTAGCTGAATTAGGAACGCAGATTTGGTAGAGATGAAGGAAGTAGGATCTGCTCCTCATCATTGCCTACCTTCAACCAAGCCATGGCAAGAACCTAAGCTCTAAATAAGGCAGAGTGGCTACATCCAGAAAAGACAGGACACTCTGAGACATGGTTTAATTGCCATGGTGGTCTTAAGTTGAAGGTTGGACTGAAAGACCTCTTCCACCCAAAGCAATTCCATGGTTCTATTCTTGCCAATACAGACACTACAAACCCAGTGTCAGCGTGGAGAGAGCACCTGCCCACAGGAACAGCGCTGCTCTCATCACCCCACCAAAGCTGAAGGCTTTCCCATCAGCAGTTAAGGAGCATTACAGGAAGGTTGGCAGAACAGTGCAACACACCAAACACCAAGAGAGAGCAGAGACCAACTGGTCTGAGCAGGGCAGAGAGCAACATGCCGAAACATCAGAGGTGCAGCGCGGGGCAGTGCCCGACACAGGGCAGGACCAGATCCAGGCATGCACACCACAGAACACTGCAGGTCACAGCACTGCTCAGGGCAGGCTGATGTGCTCCAACCACTGCAGCAGCTTGGCCTGCTTGGCATCTGCTTCCAGCTGCCCCCATGCATGGTGCAACATCTGCCCTGAGTATGCAGCAAGCTCAGCTGGCTAGAGGCAGCCAGCTCAGCTCAGCCCAGCTCCAGGAGCTCTCAAGTGACTCTCTCAGGAGCAGGCAGGAGGAGGGGTAGTGGGAGCAGCACAGCAAGGAGGTCAGTAAGCAAGCACCACATGTGCTGTACCAGTAATGAAGTGACTCTTTCTCTGTGCTCTTCCTTGATGGGAAGTGACAGCCAAAAGAATCATCATTGGAGATACTGGACAGCCACAGAAAGAAGAAGGTCACTGCCTTCAAACTGTGCCCACCACAGCTTGCAAGCAAGTGAGATACAAAGAAAATGAAGTGAGCTGACACCTACTTAGCCTCTTCAGAGAAGAATATTTACTTGGGTTTGTCTTGACGGCAGACTCATAGGAGGGTGGGAGGTGAGAGAGGTTCTGGAAGGAGCGGGAGAAGGACAGGTCGTAGGGCTCGGTGGCGGAGGTGAGGATGTTGTTCATTCGTGGTTTGTCTGCAAAGGAAGCACAAGGGAGATAGTCATGTCCACGGTGTGCACTGAACCACGCCGAGAGAGGCAAGCCAGCCCCAGCAGCTCCAGCAGCACCCCAGCCAGCTCCTCTGACAGGCTGTTGCACATCATTCCAACTGGCACCGGCGGAGCGGTGAGAAACGGATCCCGCGGCTTTGCCGTCTTGTCCGCGCCGGTTATGGAGAGCAGCAAACTGCTGCCTGGAAAGCTCCTGGCCCAGCCTGCTCTCCTCACAGCAGAGCCGTGGGGCTGGACCGTGAGTCACCTCACCTGCTGTGGAGAGCTGTGGCACAGTGCTGCGCAGTGACCCCGCAGCAGCCTCACCCACTGGCAGCCCTGCAAGCTGTGAGGCAAGGCAATGGCTCCATGGGGCCACTCTGTGCCACTGCAGAATACAGAAAGGGTTGGGCTGGAAGGGACCTTCAGGCTGCTCGAGGCCTCATCCAACCTGACCTTGAACACCTCCAGTCAGGGCCATCCACAGCCTCCCTGGGCAGCCTGTGCCAGTCTCTCCCCACCCTCACTCTCCAACAATCTCTTCCTCATCTCCACTCTCAGTCTCCCCTCTCCCAGCTCAAAGCCATTGTCCCTTGGCCTGGCACTCCCAGCCCTTGTCCAGAGTCCCTTCCCAGCTCTCCTGGAGCCACTCCAGGCACTGGAAGACTACTCTAAGTTCTCCCTGGAGCCTTCTGTTCTGCAGGCTGAACATCCTCTGGGCTCATCAACCAAAAAGCCACCTCACAGGTAAGGAACTCCCCAGCTCCCTGCCAGAGCTCCACTTTGCTCCTACTTCAGAGAAACTACAAAGCAGTTTCTGACAGAACTTTATCCATGGTGCAGATTTCCTCTGCACAATGCCATAACAATCTTGGTTAATAAATGTCTCTTCCCTATTGCTGATGTTCATCTCTGCACTTCTGGAGTAAAGTTATTGCCTGGTGAAAAGAACATAGCCCCCAGTGAGCACACAGCTAATGTCTCATCTCTCTGAGAACATTATTTCCTTGCTGATGACTTCCATCCATGTCTAATAGACTGACTGCAGGATTAGGAACTGCATCATATCCATCAGGGCACTGGAAACAATTGATTAGATATTATCCAGCAAACAGAGACTGTATCAGCAGTGAAACTCTCTCTCCACTCTCAGCTCTGTGTGTGTGGCAGAACCCTGGGGTAAGGTCTCTTTGCAGATCTCTCAGCCACAACCTGTGTCTAATCTCCATTTGCATGGAGGTTTGGAGATGCTGAAAGCTGCCCAGGCATAAGGATGGGATCTGTGTCCAGTGCCAGGGCAGGAGCATTAACTGACTGCTTGCATGAAGGGTGTGAAATTCAGTGCTGCAGGTTTAGCTGAGGGCCTTGGGCAGAACGAGGACATCTCCTCTTCTGCCTGTCCCATCCAGTCACTCAGCCACACACCATAATGATTTTGGCAAATGAGAAGTCACCTTGAAGTCCACTGCTCAGCCTTCAGCAGGATCAGGGATCAGCTGAAACAACCCAAGCTAATTTCAGCTGTCTTTTGCATAATGCAGTTTGAGGGCAGGAGCAGAGGACTGAGAGCCTCTGGTGAGGAGAAACAGCTCAGGTGGTTTGTATGCTGGGACCAGTCCAGCAGAAGTTTCTTACTGCTCTTCATTCCTACAATGTAGAATCCTAGAATGGGCTGGGCTGGAAGGGACCTTCAACATCATCCAGCTCCAACCCCCTGCCATGCCCAGAGACACCTCCCACCAGCACAGGCTGCTCAAGGCCTCAGCCAGCCTGGCCTTCAACACCTCCAGGCAGGGCACATCCACAGCCTCCCTGGGCAACCTGTGCCAGTCTCTCCCCACCCTCACTCTCAGCAATCTCTTCCTCATCTCCACTCTCAGTCTCCCCTCTCACAGCCCAAAGCCATTGTCCCTTGTCCTGGCTCTCCCAGCCCTTGGCCAAAGTCCCTCCCCAGCTCTTCTGTAGCCCCTTCAGGTACTGGCAGGCTGCTCTGAGGTCTCCCTGCAGCCTTCTCTTCTCTAGGCTGCACAGCCCCAACTCTCTCAGCCTGTCCCCACAGCAGAAGTTCTCCATCTCATCTCCAGATCAGCTACAGCTCACTTTGTGTCCTTCTCTGGACCTGTTCCAATTCCTGTATTGCATACCCCAGAGATGGAGCTTGAGTTCTGCTCCCTTCCCCAGCACTCCCACTCATACCAGTCCAGCAATGGTAGATGACCACGGGAAAATGGATGTTGTGGCATGGCAGCTGGGGCTACCTTTGGTAGTCACAATGCACCCACATCTCCCTTACCACCACACTGCAGCCACAGACAGCTGAGGGCTCTCTGGCACATTGTGCATTCTGGGCACAACTTGCAAAGTCATCTGCAGAGGAACATGGAGGAATTGAAGCCCAACCAGCTCAGAGCACACCCAGCAGAGATGGGGACACCACCCAGTAGAGATGGGGACACCACTCAGCAGAGATGGGGCCATCACCCATGTGCTAGTTTGAGGCAAATTGTTTTAGTGAGAGAAATTAGATTATAGGCTGTGAAAAGGAACCAGTGGTGATGTCTACTTCACTCACAGACTTGCTGAGATGTACAAAACCAGGAACATAAACATAGATAAGAGAGTGAGTCTCTGTTGCAGCTGGGGTTTGTGTTTTTTCTTCCTGGGCTGCTTCTTATGTGTAACTAATCCTTCTGCTTTCTAACCCCCCCTTGCCCATCCTTGCAACTCACCTTGCACATAAGGCAGACTCTGGGATAAGGTAGAGGGGTGGAAAGAAGATGGAAGGGTGGTTGGGAGCCTCTCCTGGGGTCTCTGGTTTCTGGGAGGGCTGCTGTGGTTCTGTATTACCTTTAACTTGTATATTTCTGTCTATAGCTGCATGTATTTGTGATATATTGTAAATACCTGCCTGTGTATTGAGCTAAGTTGTACATACAGCTTCATTCCTTAACTTCTGGCTGGGCTGAGTCTAGTCTGGGTGATTTCATAAGGGGGGGTTGAGGGGGTGGGTAACAGCCAAACCAAACCGTCACAACCCAGCAGGGATGGAGAATCACCCAGCAGAGACGGGGACATTGCCCTGCAGGGATGGGGACATTGCCCAGCAGAGATGGGGACATTGCCCAGCAAGGATGCGGACATTGCCCTGCAGAGACGGGGACATTGCCCAGCAGAGATGGGGACATTGCCCTGCAGAGATGGGGACACTGCCCAGCAGGGATGGGGACATTGCCCCGCAGTGGCTTCTCTCTTGGGTTATGAATTCTCTGTGCTGCAGCCTGGACGCAGCCACAGCTTCCTACAGCCAGTGCAACATCTTAACATTCTGCCAGTGTGCCTCTGATGAATTCAGCAGGAGAGGCCTCAGCTCTGCAGCATTATCCTCCTCTACTGAGCAGCAGTGGGCTCAGTGCCCCGAGCAGAGTGCTCTGTTGCTCCAGCCACATGGGGCTGAGACCATGGCAGAGCACCACCAAAGACTCCCTGGGCAGCACAATGTTGGCATGAGGAGGACAGGTAGGGAGCAGGCATTTCTGTGGGGAAAGCCTCTCCTTTGCAGCTCAGTCCTCTCTTGAACACAGACCAGCACTGTGCATTTCTTCTGCTTCATGATCCAGAATTTCTGAATGAGTTGAGAGCCTGTGGTGTTCCTGTGAGCACCAAAGGACACATGGGGCAGATTCCATTTGGACCAGGCTGTTGGACAGAAAGAGAAGGTGCTGCCCTGGAGCAAGCTGGCAGAGAGCTCTGCACCCGGGGGACCAGGAGCACTGCCTGCAGTGATGGACTGCCAGAGTGTCCTGCTGTGAGCTGAGGCAGAACCCATCCTGCTCAGAGCCGTCCCTGCCCAGTTCAGGCTCTGCTCTCTGAGGCACTTTCTGCACTTCAGGGCAGACTGGCACAGCCAGGGGCTGCTGCTAGCAGGGAGGAGCTGATGGGGACACTGCCTGACAAGGGCTGGGCTGCAGAAAGCCTCTGCCTTGGACTGGCTCCTGGACACACCCAGGGCACTGCCACAGCTTCTGCCACACCTTGGTGGGGCAGGAAGGCAGAAGTGGCAGCTATGGGCAGGAGCAGCCAGGACAGGGGACCCTCAACTGCCCAACAAGGGATTGCAGCCCATGGAAGGCATCTTCAGGAGCAAGTTGAGGGATCCCCAGGCTCAAGCCTCTGCTTCCCTGGCCAATGTCCCAGCAGGACTCTGTCCCTTCTGCCTCCCAGCCCCATCCCTCTGCTCCTGAACCCACTGCCAGAGCCCAGCTGTGCTGCCAATGGTGCCATCAGGGGTTGGGTTCCACACTGCTTTGTGTCTCTGTGTCTCTAGCCCATGGCATTGTTCTTCTCTCCATCTGGCTTAGTTTCTTTCCCACCCCATCAGTCTCTTTCCTTCCTCCCCTTTCTCTTCGTGGGAAGCAGAGGGCTCCATAGAGAGCCTCTGACACTCAGCTGGTGCCAGTGCAGCCCCGACCCTTGCCACAAAGGAAGGTGTTTCCTGCTACAGCCTGTGTGCTAAAGAGGCTACTTGGGCTGTGGTTGCTGTGGCATCTACAGGGTATTTGGGTTCCTTCTCTGCAGCTACAGCTGGTGTCTGGGTGCTGAGGAAATGGATTTACCCCTTTGCTTTGTGCATGTGCCCAGCTGCTTGGTGACCTGTGAAGGAAAGAAGTCCCTCAAAGCCAAGGGAGAGCCTCATTGCACCCTCACGATGCCCCTTCCTGCAAGCACAGGGCTCAGAATCTGCCTCGGGCTGTCAAAAGCTGGGGAGTTTTATCGTGGTGCCTTCTTGAAGTGTCTTGTTCTGCTCCTGCTCTCGACAGGCAGCTTGTGTGTGCAAGTCTGTTGACACAACGTAGAGAGCCTCTCGTGTGCAAGGACAGGGGCAGATGACAGCCAAGACAACGAGCAGGGAATTTCTGGGCAGGTTTCAAACAAAGCCCCGGTGGCAGCAGGGCTGTGCTCTGCTTTTGCTGCTGAGCCTGCACATATGTTGTGTGAATTCTGCAAGACATCTCAACAGATGCCTTTAAAAACACTCACCCAGGGAAAGCAAACAATGTCACCTAGGAGAAGCTGATACAACCGAGCCTTCTGCTGCTCAGCTTCAGCTCAGCAGAGCTTCAGCCCTCTGTCAAAGCGGAAAGCTCCCCCAGCACTGCCTTCTGCTCAGCCACTTGAAGGCTCAGACACACGGAAGTCTTCTCCAACTCTGACGCAGGCTCTTCCAAAGGACCTTTCCACGTTCCCCAGGAAGCTCTGGTAGCAGCTGCCGTGCCAAGACTTAGCACCTCCTGAGCCATCCTGGAGGTGACATCCCGTTAGAGCAGGCAGAGCACTGATGTTCACAGGCTAGGATTTCAAATTCCACCAGAGATCCTCAGTGTTTGCAGGGGAAGGAGCTGTGTTTTCACACTCCTTCTGTCTTATGGTACAAACACTGTTATTAATAGTCCTTTGCAGCTCCCATGAAGAATCTCAAAGAGATTTCTACATTTCCAGGTCAGATCCTCCGTGGTGTAAATCAGCAGCTCTCCAGTGAATAGCTGCCCTCATTTAGATGAGCTGGAGATGTGGGATTTTGAAGTCAGTCAGTGATTAAAAAGCCTCTGTGCATCAGGATGCTGCTAGGATTAGGCCTGGCAGGGCTGAGAGCTGAGCAGTAATCTGAAGGGGTAAGATGCCAAAAGGAGGAGGTACAGCAGCACATGGCAAGGGGATGCCCTTCAGTGCTGCAGAACATACACAGAGAATCACAGAGCACAGACATCAGCTTGGAAAGGACCCTCATAGGTAATCTTGTCCCTGCAGGTGGCAGGGACATGCTCAACTAGAGCAGGCTGCACAGGGACACAGCAAGGCTCAGCTTGAATGGCTCCAGGGATGGGGACTCAAGCACCTCCCTGGGCAGCCTGTGCCAGGCTCTCCCCAGCCTCACTGGGCACAACTTCCTCCTGATGTCCAACCTAACTGTCCTGCTCCAGTTCCAAACCTTTGCCTCTCATCCTACCCCCACAGGCCCTTCTGAAGAGTCTCTCCCAGCAATTCTGCAGCCCCTTCAGCTCCTGGCAGGCTGCTTTGAGGTCTTCTTGGAGCCTTCTCTTCTCCGGGCTGCACAGCCCCAACTCTCCCAGCCTGTCTCCACAGCAGAGGTTCTGCAGCCTCTGATCATCTTGGTGGCTTCCACTGGACACTCTCCAGCAGCTCGAGGTCCTTGTGCTGGGGACTCCAGTACTGGATGCAGTGCTGCAGGTGAGGTGTCCCCAGAGCAGAGGGGAGAGACACAACCACCTCTCTGCATCTGCTGGCCACAGAACAATGACAAACCTGAGCTGTGTCACCCAGGGGCTATTGACATGAAGATGCTCCTGAGTGCATGAAGTGCTTAACCACATCTGTCTGGTGCTGAAGCATCCAGCGTGCAGAACTGTGCAGAACTGGCACTGGGGACTCATTCCTGCTGAGCTGGGGACTGTCAGCCTGTTAGCTCCTTCCACCTCTGGGAGTGCCTCATGCTCAAAGCTTGCCAGTGCGTGGAGGGGAAGCTGCCTGGAAAAGGAAAATGCATCCTGGCAGCAGGCAAGCAAGGCGAGCAAGCTACAGCTAGCTGCAATGGTTTGGAGCAGGGCAGAGTGAGGTTGGACATCAGGAGGAAGTTGTGCCCAGTGAGGGTGGGAAGAGACTGGCACAGGCTGCCCAGGGAGGCTATTGAGTGGGGCTCTAGGCAGCCTGCTCTAGCTGGAGGTGTCCCTGCTGACACTGGATGCCCTTGGAGGGTCCCTTCCAAGCTAATGCAGTCTGTGACTCTGAATCTCCCTGCACACCGCTCAATGTCCATGTTCCTAAACAGCTCATCCAAACGCAGCAGGGATGGTGACTCCATCAAACTCCATGGCAAACCCTATGAGGAGAGGCTGAGGGAGCTGGGGTTGTTTAGCCTGGAGAAGAGGAGGCTCAGGGCAGACCTCATTGCTCTTTACTACTACCTGAAGGGAGGCTGTAGCCAGGTGGGGGTTGGTCTCTTCTGCCAAGCAACCAGCAACAGAACAAGGGGACACAGCCCCAAGTTGTGCCGGGGGAAGTATAGGCTGGATGTTAGGAGCAAGTTTTTCACAGAGAGAGTGATTGGCACTGGAATGGGCTGCCCAGGGAGGTGGTGGAGTCACTGTCCCTGGGGGTGTTCAGGAAAAGCCTGGATGAGGCACTTAGTGCCATGGTCTAGTTGACTGGATAGGGCTGGGTGCTAGGTTGGACTGGATGAGCTTGGAGGTCTCTTCCAACCTGCTTGATTCTATTCCACCAGCTCCCTGGGCAGCCTGTTCCAGTGCCTGATGACCCTGTTAGGGAAGAATTTTTCCTAATATCCAACCTAAACTTCCCATGGTGCCAGTTGAGGCAATTCCCTCTTGTCCTATCACTTGTCCATCCCTGTCAGGCCGCCTGGTGACTCTCTGCCCTCAGCCATGGCAGCTCTGCTGCTCTGCAGCCAGCAGCACACATCTGTGCCTGCCTGCTCTGTAGGTTCTATCCTAGAGATCTGATTACCTTCTAATTTCCTCACATCTATTTCTACTGGGGATCAATCTAATTTCAACAGCCCTTAATTGTTATGATTTTGTAAACAGCATCTTAAACACAATAGACACAAAATTCTCAACAAATTGCTGGAGGAGATGTGACAGGAGAGGGAATCATTTCCATATCTGCTGGGATCGGCCCAAATTGAAGCTTCTGGGCTGATGTTAGAAAATTGATGTGAGAATTATTTCAGCAATTTATCCCCTGAAGCCCTGTTAGTGAGTGGGAAGGGAGAGAGATGGCCTGGATTTGTGAACTGAGGGAAGGAGAGAAGAAGATGGGAAGGAGGTGGAAAGGAGCTGGGAAGGAGAAGAGAAGAAAGTGGAGAGGATATGTGGAGAGGATATGGGCAGAGGGCAGCAATAAAAATGCTAAGTGCCAGCAGAGCCTGAGAAGGTGGAGGAAAAGTGGTTCCTGGTGTCCAGTCAAGTGCTGGGATTCAAAGGGATTTCTCTCTGGCTGATGTAAAGTCACCATACTGCAAGAGGCTGTGGCAGAGGCGAGGGGAGGAGAGAGGAGAGGAGAGGGAGGGGGAGAGGAGAGGAGAGGAGAGGAGAGGAGAGGGGAGGGGAGGAGAGGGGAGAGGAGGGGA